>VYZX01004807.1:0-87266 GCA_013401335.1 Brachypteracias leptosomus | reverse complement strand
AGAGGAGGGGGAGAACTGGGAGGGTCACACCATTTTCAACAGTCATTTAGCAAGTGCCATTTGTCGTGTGCCGATTCTTCAAAAACAAAGGGGCAGAGAAAATGCAGTTGAAATGGGTTTTGCCTTTTGAGCAGGCTCGGAGCCTTCCCCTGCTCACGGAGCTCTAGAGTGCGGTTGGGCGCGGGGGCGTTGCAGGAGTGGAAACCCTGGTCACAGGGACAAGTGTTTCTCTTAGAGAGGCTGGGTCTTTACTCAGCCTCATAAAAAAGATGTGCCAGGTAAATAACAAGAGGCACAAGGTAAGGCAGGCAGGTAACTTGAGACATAGAAAGCCTGATCTCCTGATGTGGTCATTCACCTGCTCTTCTGGGTGTAAGCATTAACCTGTTTTAGATGGATGCTCCTCATCTTACTTGATCAAGGCACCTCAGTTAGTGCAGGAGCTGAGAAATGTACCCTGAAGTCTGTGTTGTATTTTAGCAGGGTGAGGCAGGGTGGAATGGGTTTCTGGAAATATTAGGAAATTCAGATGTATTCCCTGCACAGGCAGCCGGAGCTTCAGTTGTTGTTAGCCCATTGTGGTGAAGGTAACAAAGCCTATGGTTTGCCTTCTGTATTTTTAGATGGGCAATTATATTGCAGATTAGGTGAGCAATAGAGACATAGATGAGCAATTAAATGTAGGGAAAGAGGCAGGTGACTTGAGTAACACAAACAAGTGAGATCATGGAAACATAGAACTGTTTTGGTTGGAAAAGACCTTTAAGATCATTGAGTCCAACCATTCCCCCATCCCTGCCAGGGCACCACTAACCCCTGGCCCTCAGCATCACAGCTCCACGCCTTGGAAACCCCTCCAGGGATGGGGACTCCACCACTGCCCTGCCCAGCCTGGCACAGCCCTTCACAGCCCTGACCACCAACAAATTGTTCCTCAGCTCCAACCTAAACCTCCCCTGGGGCAACTTGAGGCTGTTTCCTCTTGTCCTATCACTTGTCCCTTGGGAGAAGAGCCCGACCCCGCCTGGCTCAACCTCCTTGCTGGGAGTTGTGGAGAGCAAGACAGTCTCCCCTAAGCCTAGGAAAAGAAAGACCTGAGAAGTCTGAGGAGCAATTCAGTGGATGAGAGTCACCAGGCAGGTGAAACCAGAAAACAAGCCCCATGCAGCTGTGTGCTGCTGCTGCATTAATGCTCCCATGTCACCAAGCTGGGCTCCCAATAAACACTCTGTACAAGACGAGTGCACATGTCAGGAGGCATTTGGTTCTGGACACCACATGGCCAGAGAAGCTCTGAGAAATCTGAGCCTATGAAAGAGAAGTAGGAAAAGGACAGTGTGGGGCTGGTTGACTGCTGTGGAGGGGCTGAAGGAGCAATGCTGTTGCCAGCTCTTCTGGTATTGGCTTTTCATCTGGAAAGCCTGAACTGCATCCTAATTGCATAAGAATCTCAGCGTTTATTTAATAAAAGTGAGTTTCTGAGCACTGCAGGGAAGAGCTGGAAATTATGTCCTAAGAAGATGAGTTATAGACACAATTAGCCTTTTAATGAAGATTGCATTCAATTAAAAGGCCCTTGCTGCATGTCTACATGGGCACTGCCAGCTGCTGGGAACCACAAGAGCATGAAGTATGATGCAGAGACACTTGTGCTGGGTCTCTCCCAAAGCAGGACTGTGCTGCTTGCAGACCTAAACTGGTCAAACTGGGATGGCACAGCTGCAAAGCATGTGGCTGGAAACTCAAGCCCTTTATTGCTTGATGTGCACGTCCTCCTAGTGATCACCACCATCTTTAAAAGATGAAGAAGTTTTAAAAAACCAACTTCCCTAAAGGGTAGGCTGCAGTGTGGGGATGGAAATAATCTGAGAGGTAGATGAGGCAGGGGATGTGGTGAGGGAGCACATCATTTAAAAATTAAACCTGGCAAAACCCCAGGAGAAGCCTTTTGGGGAGTTGGAGTCGGATCCATTGTCCCGTGCTCCCCCAGGCCCGTTCCATTATTCCCTCTATCACACAAATGATAAAAGGAGGAGGGGGTTGAATCATGTTTATTAATTCCCAACGACAATAGGACACCTGGACCAGCACCTGTCAGAAGAGGATGCAAATTAGCCCAGGAAATCTGCTCTTGATCAGAGCGCCCATAATGAAGCGCCAATAGAACCGATAATGATTTGAGCAGCGTTCAGAGGAACAAGCTTTGCTTGGATATTGCCTCAATTGCATTAATTAATGCTGCCCAGGCAGAAATGCAGCCCTGCTCCCATTCAGAGGCACTTCCTGATGCTTTGCTGTTTGTTTTTTAAACAGACAAACCCGGGACTTATTATATTTGCAAACAATAGCATGGTGGAGATGCTCTGATTTGCTGCAGAGATAGAGGGATGATGTTTGAGAGCTGAAATTAAAGCAGGATTTCCTTCTGTTTTCTCAAATGCAAGGTGAATATCTGCTAATAACTGTCCCAGGCTGTAAATGGCCTAAGTGTCACATGATGGATTTTTCTGATTGCTTTTAATCGAGGTTTTTAGAGATCATGGGGTGTAAACAAAGAAAGGAGCTGGAACGTTCATGAGCCGTTTATGAGTTGAACAAACCTCAGAAGATGTGACTAAGATAAGAAAAAACTGCTCTGACAATGAAGTAATGACAGGTCCTTTGCTTCCTGAGTTGCACCATTTTTATCATTATTATTTTAATGTTCCTTATTCTGTATCTCTGGCTGAGATAAACCAGCCTGCAGAGATGGATATGTGCTTGCTTAGGCTGTGTGAGTGGGTGGAGGGGTTTTAACCCCACAGAGATGTATAATATCTATTTAATCTCCCTTATGTTGCTTTTTTTTTCCTCTATCAAACTTCAGGCCAAATTTAGATGATAGGAATGAATTTAGAAAAAGTCTCTTTACATTGATAAGCAGAAAGATGACAAGACTGAGGCTGGGACTATGTAGATGATACTTCCATGGCAGTTATTAACTTTGCTGAGTTATTATTTTGCTGAATGCCTCCCCAGAGGAAGGGGTAAATGGGAAGATATTTCATTACCCTACCTGAAAATACAGGACATGGCAATGATTCTCCAAACAAAGAGAATCCCAGGTCCTGAAGAGCGAGCTCTGGGTTCTGAGGACAGGTTTGTGGTGTCTCAGTGTAGCATGAAGTGCTTTTTGCAGAACTTCAGGACCACTGGTGTGTGTGGGTTGGTTTTTGCCTCACAACATCTCACTGTGGATTTGTAAATCTGGTGAAACAAATAGATCCAGGGCACACGTAGTGGTTACCAGGGCTCCTGTTTGTGCTGGGGGGGGGGGTTACCCATCGTGTCAGCTGTGGAGACGTCCCAGTATACAGCAAAGAATGGTAGAGGGGGGGAGCTGTGGTGGGGAAGGGGGACAGGGCAAGTTCAGCAGCGAGCAGACTGGGTGAAGCACATGCAAATGTCCAGCTGACACAAGCTGTGTCCTCTCCCACGAAAATCTTCATCATAATCTGTGCAGAACATCACTTCAGGATAAACACAATAATGCTATAAATACCCCCGGCCATTTCCTGTTGTTCTGACTGCAGCTTGCACAGGGTTTGTGTCTGGGTGGGGGTGTGACTGTAATCCCCATCCTAACACATACATTAACCTCCTTCTTTGCTTCTCTTGGTCTGACTGAAAACCTGGTTTTCACTCATTAATTGTCAGTTAACCTGTGGTTTGTTCCACTGGGCATAACATTCACCGTGAATAAATTGAGCAGCTTTCTTCTCTTTATATAAAGAATTCAGGGCAGCAAAATGTTCAATTTTTATGCCAGTGGATTAATGAGAAGACCTGAACTTCATGAGTTACACACCTCATCCCACATTAGTTCAATTTACGCACATCCTTAATTTTGACTGTCCCACCTAAAGGAAATTAGACACACCTTAAACCATGGGTTGAGATAAGCACAAATGCAAACTCCTCCTGGAATGGTTTGTGCTTGATTTACTAAATTGTGGATTTTCTTTCAAGTGGATTTGTTGCTTTAGTGAAAACAGAAGCAAAAGTTACATCTGCTTGTTAATTCCATCAATCCAATGAGGAGGAAGCAAAGAAATAGCAGAGGGAGGCCCCTGACTTCTAGTGTACAAATTATGTCTTGAGAAAACTAGGCTGAAAATTCCTATAACTGTGTAATTTTAAGCTTGGCAATTTAATTCAAACCAGTAATTTTTTTTTAAATGATGTTGGCAACATGCTTTATACTGCACAGAGCAACTAAAAGCCTGGATTATGAGTATTTGCCAAATGGCTTAGACTTTCCAACTAAATTAAGCCAAAAACTCAGGGCTATATATGAGAAGACAACGAGGAGATGCTGTCCTGCTTAAGACTTAAAAATTCTGCTCCTGAAGTGACAAACAACCCCAGATTTATGTTACTCAGACTTACTAAGCTTGGATCTGTCTCTTAGGTAGGTGGTCAGTTTTAAATAGATAGTCAATGCCATCTTCATTCAACACGAGCAATTTTAAATTGTTCCTTTGGTTTCTGTGAGAAAATAGCTAAAGAATTTGACATGAGATGGACAAACTGAGGAGAAACTGCCCTGTTGGTGAGAGGAACCAGCACCCAAGAGCTAATCCCTTTGCTGTTCTCTATGGGAAGAGACAAAAATGCTCTGAAGTGGTGGAATTTTGAAATAGGTGATTGTAAAGTGATGTGGCTGTGAAGGAGAACCAAGAAGGAGGGTGGGTGTGTGCAGTGGGTGCACCTCATGTGAGAGGCAGGGGAGGAAATGGGAACAGCAGGAGAGGGGGGGGAAAGGCCTGATGAATGAAACAGAGACAGAATGCTCTGCTCCTCCTTACTGAGATTTGACCTCCCTGCGATTTTATAGTAAGGGAGTTAAGACAGAGAGAGGCATTTTCAAGGGCTCCAAATGGGGGATAAAATGTATTTTGCTCACCTGATTCCTATTTATGCCTTTGAAGATGTCCCTAAAGAAACCCCCTTGCTTACGTGTCACACCCTGGCAGTGTCGTGAGAAGCCAAATAGCTGGGACCTCAGCCTGATTTTACTACAATTGTGCTGTTTGATCTTTGGTGAATAATGTCTTTGGGTCTTGATTGCATGTTAAAGAGAAGTTTTTCACAGAGAAGAAAAGTGGAGTGGAATCTGTCCCTAAACACAACCTTTAGTACATGAGATAAAGCAAAGCAATATTTGGACATGTTTAACAACACCCACTGACCATTTTTCTTTGGTGATACTGAAAAAATTGCTTCCCTGGTGGTTCACCCTGAGGTCCTCCAGCATTCCTACACATTATGTCTACTGTGACATGGAGAAGTAGTGAGGGAGAGTAGAGCCTCTCTAATTACATCAGTGTAATGTATTAAACCTCTCTTGCCGTGATCTCCAGAGGTGCTTTCCATCCTAGGTACCTGTGGTAGCAGAGCTATGGGCCATGCTCTAGCAGGGTGAGACAGACCAGGTGCTTGGAAGGGACAACCAAAGAGGGAGATTAAACCATTGTCACTTCTCCTATACTTCCCTGCTTTCATCAGTTCAGAGACACGATGGTTGCTGATGGTCTGATCTGCTCTGTAGCCCTTGGAAGCCAGTTGAGAGCACCCAGCTCTGCTGTGAAAACAGAGGGGGTGCTCTCCACGGTCTCTGCCTCCCCACACCTACAGTTATCTGTATCAGCAGCATGTTACCACATAGAAGCTGTTGCCCTAGCAGCTCTTGTCGGGGGGTGACTCATATTTCCAGGTAGGCCAGTCTGTTCTCACACCTGCAGGCAGCACTTGGGCACATTAATATTGATTTCTGATCCCTCGTTAGCTGCACTGCTCGGTGCAGACTCCCACTCGTGCAGCCTCTTGTGGTTTATCACCAGCTACCTCTGCAGCAAGAATTTTTCTGTCAGCTTTCAAGGGGTAGCCAAATAGTTGCTGCCCGTGTCTCCAGACAGTGAATATTCCAAGCCAGCCCCTGGGTTTTCTGCCTGTCTTACCTTCTCATTCCCACCCAAAAAAGGGTGAGTTTGGGGGGTGAGTTGAATGTCTACATCTCCTAGGTGCAAGGGAGGCCCTAATACCTCTCAGCATCTCTTGAAGTGCTGCTGTAATGCCATCTTCTCCACTTCAGAGCTTGCTTCTGAGAACTGCAGTTGCTGTGTAAGTGTGTGGCATGCTACCACAAGCTCTTTCTTCCTGTCTTCTCTGGGTTGTTTGTACCCAGCTCTCATGCAGTGCTTGGCATCCATTCATTTTGAGGTGCTGTACCCAAAAGGTCTCTTTCATTGTTACCCCCGGTTCATAGCAGCTCTGTGAGGTGTTTTGTCACCAAGTCTCCCCAACAGTCCCCTCCAAGCTGTGTTGTGTGTGAGGAGCTGATTGTCTTTCTTACTCTTCATCCTATAAACATCACCTGAAGCAACATTTCAAATCTCTGTGATCTCCCCACTGAAGATAAGTTGTCTTCATCATCATCACCAACTAACAGGAACAGACAGGGCAGCTAACAGAGAGGCACTGCTGAATTACTGGTTGGCAGAACCTGCCTCTTAAGAGGATACTGAGGAGGAAAGCGACTGTTAGACCTGCCATGAGGAAGACATGCTGCTTCCCTTGGATGTTCATGTGGTGCCTTTCCCAACCAGTAAGAACCTGTCCCTTATGAGGATCATCATTGTGCCTGGGCTCCTTGAGAAGCTGAGGACTGGGTGGGGAATCAGACCCACTGAGGGTGCAGCTCAGGCTTGCAAGAGCTGTGCCAGGTGTCCCAGGACAGGGCTGCAGTTTTTCTTTGGTCTCTTGGAGACCTTCACTTCCCTCCAGGGTAGGAATCTGGCATAGTTTTAGTCACCATCATATCAAAATGTCAAATCTTAAAGGTATTGAGGTACCTACTCAGGCCACTGAAATCAGCCAGAGTTAAGAACTGCAGAGATTTTTCTTAAAATCTTTCTATGCATCTGTTGCTTCTTTAGGTGTCTGTATAAAGCCTTAAACGTATGCAAACAGTATCTCACCACACTCCAGGTTTGACTATCTCTTACCCTGTGGCCTTGACTCCCACTTTTGCCCCTTATTTTACTCGGAGAACTCAAGTTGAACAGTTTTGCTGCCTAGAATGTAACTGAACCCACATCTCCCAATACCACTCTCGTCTTGAAACCACAGGACCATCTTTTCTGTGCTTCCTGCTCACTTGAAAGCTGAGGAAATGAGGTATGTTGAGGTGTGAACATTATTAGTGTGTTTGTTTGTATTGTGAAAGCACTAAGGCGGCAGAAATACAGACCATGAGCAAATATGGACCAGTGTGACAAGGTGTTGGGCTCAGAGAAGAGAAAAAAAACCCCTGACAGCCCATTCCTTGCAGCATTTACAAGCAAAATGCTAACCAAGCAGTAAAATATTCCTAGTGCTGCCCTTTCTGTCTGATATATCTGCCTGAAACTCTTAGTCAGGGCAAAACACAATGTTGGTATTGGTTTGGGACTGTGCCAATGGGTGCCTCAATTTGTTTTCTTTTTTTTTTTTTTGAAGCCCACAATTTCACTAACAAATCCAAACTGGGCCTTTGAAAGGTGGTTGTTGGCTTGGTTGGGGTTTTTTTTCTGCAGTGCTCCTGTTTTCTTCAGAAAGAACTGAGCAAAGGCAAGAGCAGAGCCCTACCTGGCTTTGGGCCAGCTGAAGACAGTCAGAAAACATCTCCCCACTGATGAGTGCAGCCGAGGCCACAGGGATGACACCCAAACTCCACGGACCAGGGATAACTCCAGCCTCTTGAAAAACTCCAGCCAAGCTGATAGCTATTTTTTTAATCCTCCTACAGATTTTAATAGCAAGCCAGCCTAGGTTCTCTCTTCGTGCTGCCTCTCTGTAGGGTGGCTGGCTGGTTAGCACAGCCAGAATTAGGGGGCTATTTTATTAGCTGGTAAAGGCTGATTGATTTATTAGAGCAGAAACCTCTCGCTAGCTCCCGACACAGGTTACTCTCCAAATGCAAACTCTATTTCATTTCACACGCGCAAGAAAATAGCCCAAGTGCCTGTGCCATGAATAGGCCCCTTTGTTACCCTGCGAATCGACAAGACAGACTGTTTAGTTCATGTCTGTACATTAGCAAAGGAGGACGGGGTCTGGGAGACAGATGTGGCCTTTAATTGCAGGGAAATATTAGAAGATCGTTAAGCCATTTCTGACAGGGCTTCCCTCCTTGTGGGGACGGCGCAAGGAGCAGCCCTGTCCTGCCCGCCCCACAAACAGGACCTTGTCCTACTCCCTCACCCCAGTGCTAAACAAAACCAGAGGAGATGTAGTCAGAAGCCCCATTTCCCTGCCAGAGAGGCAGAAGTGCAGCTCAGAAAGAGCTCTCTTTAAATTGCATCTGATAACAAGGCTTTTCAACACAGCTCAGGGGACTTACCCTGTGTGAGATAAGACCAGCCCTATCAGCTCTGCTAAGAACATGGAGATGTGCCGAGGGGCCTGCTTCTTATTTATGTTAGTGTGGTTCAAGTGTAAGAAACTTCAGCAGAAGGAGAACATGCTGCAGACATCTCCAAAGCCATCCCATGGTGTGGCAGGGAAAGGCAGCCCCCTTTTTAAGGTTTTAATCCTAGTTTAGCCACACTCTTCTAAATGCCTCTGAGCACCGCGTTTGGTCGCTTTGCTTTGGTTTCCATGCTGGAAAATGAATGTAACAACCTCACATCTGTCCATGTGGCACCCCTGAGATCCTGGCTTTCCCCATTAGGGACATTGTGGTGAAAGCAGGAGCTTGCCAGCTCTGTTCTTCACAGTTATCAAGCCAGAGTTAATGATTTTCATTAAATAAAACAAAAAAACCCACAAAAAAGCCAAAGCAAACCCAAATGAAACCATGCTACAATTGCTACAGTTGGGGATTTGCAGAGGGATCATGTGGAGGTCTCAGCAAAGGTCCTAGAGGTGACAGAAGCCTGACAGAATCAGTCTGGCCCTTGGGTATCCATGTTTTTAGGATCCCTCCAGCAGAGGAGGACGCTGGGACGCAGAGCTCAGTGACCTACCCAAAGCCCCAGCTCTGAGTGGGTCTCAGTGCTGGGATTTGACTCCTGGCAGCCTCGTCTCCCAGCAGCTTCCCTCCCAAACACCCTGTGGGCCTGTGCTCCACATCTTGCCCACTTTCCCCGCAGCAGAACATTCAAAACTCCCCTGCCATGAGCTTCTTCATGGCCCTGCCTCCCAGATCTGCTTCACCAGGGGCCAGAAGAAGCCACGAGTCCTCACTGGTACAGAAATCTACCCCTGGGTGCAGACTTCTTGAGGTGGCAGTAGCAAGAGAGCTCATTATCTGAGCAAGGCTCAGAGCCCTTCTCAGTACCACACTGATAAATCCAACAGACTTTCTGTTAATTCTTGCTGATAAGAGATTTTGGTACTTTTTTTGCTCAACCTCAGAGGAGAACACATTTTGCTTTTGTCTAGCAGTTCTGGCCCTTGGAGAACACTTGCCACTTCTGTGACCTCCTTCTTCCAAGAACATCAGAGCACTCTACAAAATCTGAGCCTTTTGGGGGGCAAGCATCATATGGACAGGGAAACTGAGACAAGAGGACTGTATAGATTTAGTCTATACGTTTGTCTTCAGCAATAGCTGAAGAGCCATGAGGAGCTATTTAACTTATCCCAGTTTCCTGAAGCAGGAGTGTGGGTAGAGGAGGCTTTTCTCTGTGCTGTTTGGTATCCCTCAGAAGAAGAGCACCTTTCTCCACTGTAATGTTACCTTGGGTTCCAGCCCAGGTGCCAGTATGGGATTGGGACCCATAACTTTCTATCCAAGAGGTAAGAGCTGAATCCTTCCAGGACCTTTCTCCTTCACCGAAATGAAAACACCAGTGTTTCTTTGTAAAGAAATCACAAGCCCCTGCGCTCTTCCAGTGCTGTAAACTGGGTTTTCCTGTTCAAATACCTCGATTGAGATGGACAAAGAAAATATCTCAGTGGAATCCTGCTGAGCTGTTTTCCTTGGAATGCCACGAACCGGCTTGTTCACAAAATCTCTGCTTTTCCTATAGGCGTAGGCAGAAACAATCTCGTCACTGGAGCCACAGGGGCTGGGCTCGGTGCACAAGAAAAACACAGATCTGTGCCATCCCAGCAGGGTGGCAGCCCTCAGTTCCACTGCCAAGTGGAGGAAACCAGTTGGGAACTGGATGAGGAGCCAGTAGAGGCTGGGATTCTGCAGGAGGCATCAATGCAGGGCTTTATTGAGCTGGGCAGCCATGGCACCTGTGTTTGCAGCCAGGATCAGTGGGCAAGGGCAAGGGAAAACGTGGTCCGAGGAGTGTTGCTGACTGCTCCTGCTTGGGCTGCTCTCTCTCATGAGGTTTCCACACAGTATTTTCGAGGGATTTAAGGGACTGTGGCTCCCAATTCCTGCTAAATATGGATGCTATCTGTGTAACTTCAACCTCGGGACTTCTCCATCCCAGTAGACACCATTTGTTCTGGTGAAGAGGCAGGTAACAGTTTCACAGTGCTCTATCCAGCATCTGCAGGTGCTTCTTGGGGAGGAGGTAGGTTCCTGTGAGTCCTGAACCACCTCCCCATTTGCTCTTCTCTCTTCACTTTATGGGATGTGCACTTGACATTGAGCCCAAGTAGCCAACTCTGGGCTGAAACACTGAATTTCTGCTCTGAGTATCAGGAGCACTCAGACTCTGAACACAGATTTAATCCAAGCACAGCTCAGGGCCTGGGGCCAAACCCAGTGCACAGTTTCAAGCCCGAACTCTTGAAATCTCAAGCCACATCTGGTTAGGGATCCAGCTGCAGGACTCCCTTGGACTTGTGCTTGTCCCCTCTGCTATAACATCCAGACTTTGCAATATGTGTTGTAGATGTCAAGTGATGGATAATCCCTCTTATTTCCTTGTGGCTGAACCTTTCCATTCCCTGGGTAAGAGACACTGAGGGGTTCCTAGCCCAGGTTCAGGGGAGAAGCACACCCTGCGCTCTCTCCTGGAGACTCTGCTCTGATTCTTTTCGTGCTGTTGTTTTTCCTCAGTCTGGAATAAGTCATCTTGGGCTGAAAGTGCATGTTTTGTTCTCTGCGGATGGAAACATAACAGCACCCGAGGAATGTTTCCTGATGGGCTTCCTGCGATTGTGAAGGGAATGGTGTCAGGGAACAAAACAGGATACGACTGCGGTGGTGGTGAATGTAACCAGGACAATGGTAGCGAAGTGAAATAAAAAATAATGAATGGGCATTGGTGGGGCAGTGAGTCAGAGAGCTCAGAGCAACCTGCAATATTTGTCCCTCTCTAAACTGCCACCTCCCAGATCTTGCATTCCTGGGAGAACACTCTTCTTATGGTTTCCAGTGCTTTGACAATAGGAACCCCACCTGGAAAGAGAAGATTTTGTGGTTTGCACCTATAAATTCAGCCTTTGAAGACTCTGCTTTATGTCCTTTTCCAAGGCAGCCTGTTAAAGAGGAGGTCCAGAGATGTGACAAATCCCCCCCAGTACTTCTGGGTTTCTCGCTTTATTGTTTTCCTTTCTAGGGTGAACCTTTTATATTGAAACAATTCGATTGCTCTTTGCATGTGGAAAACAAAACCAGCAGGATCGTTATATGGTCTCAGTTTCTGGTATGAGTAAAAATACCACCAAAAAGCTCTGCTCTGAGAGAAATGGTGGCACCACAGCAACAGGGAACGCTTTTTAAAGTGAGCTCTAGTTTTCTGAAGCAAAGTGCTTGGTCAATCTGAAAACTCCTGGATGGAAAAGTTGCCACTGGAGAGCAGCCTCTGGCACTACATGAAGGAGAGGACTCGGGTGGTGGGTGCTTCAGGACAAAGCTGAGGTCAGCACAGCATTTCTGCCTAGCACAGGCTGCATTTGTTCCTCGGCATAGTTTGGGTTTGTCAGGCAGCCAGGCTCTGAAACCATCTCGCAGTTTCCCTCCGTGTGTCTGCAGCAGAAAGGACCATAAAAACGCTACAATAATATTTACCAAAGTGTGTGTGTTCACAGTTATATCCATGTGTCTCTGTTTACAAACACATCTGCTCACTGCAAGTCGATTATTTTACAAGGATGAGGGAAAAAAAAATGAACTAAAAGGAGAGTGAACCAGAGCTAGGTGGATTTGACTGCCCAGCTCTGGAAAGCAATGGCAGAGCTTCCAGCACTTTAAACAGGCTTTACCCCCAAGGTTCAGTGCTCAGCCTAAATCATCTCATGCTTCTTGGTTGGCAGAACTGGGCAGGAATTTCCCCAAACCTTCTGGTGACAGGAGCCAGAGGCTGTGATTTGTCCCTCAGACACCTCATCTGCTGCTCCCAGTGTGTGTAGGTCGAGCAGGGTGTGAAGCACTTGAGGAGGGTAGGAGGGCTTAGGGAAATCCCTGAAATCCCTGTCTGCAGACCCAGGGATGCAGGTGAGCCTGGAGACTGCTGGGGATGTTGCATGCTCTCTTCACTGCCCTGCTCTCTGAAGGAAGAGCTGTGGCACGCCTCCAGGATTCAGGAGCTGAGACGATGGAGATCCATCACCTATCAGACATGGCCAGTCTCTCTAGCCTCAGATTTCACTGTATTACTTTTAAGAGGTCAAGAGGCCACAGCAGTTATTCGGGTAGATTCTTTTTTTCCCCCCACTTCCTCTCCTGGTTCCGTGCTGAGACCGCACAGAAGCATCTCCTGGAGATGTCCCTGCACCTCCTCCTCAGCAGCACTAAGGCAGCAACTTGTACTGGGTCCTGGTTATTCCCACTTGGTATTTAACCTGTTGGAAACAAACCAAAACAGGCTCTGAACCGATTTAGGTGAAGTCTAGACTAGGTCCAGGTCCTATCAACGTGTGCCTGAAGTCAAGAGCTCTTTTGCAAAGTGAAGTTGCAGAAGCATGATCTAATTTTTCTTTCAGAGTCCTGTTTGGGGATCTTGATATCAAACCAATAAAGCCTTCATTTTAGCAGCCTTCTTTTAGCCACTTGACATGAAATTTCATGGTAGGGTGAATGTAAACATTTTAAAAACCATGTTTCCCTATGAGAAATCATTCTGCCCCCTTTTTTTGCTGGCTGATTTCAGTGTATTTGCTGTTTACACCTATCTTGTCCCTGCTTTGCCTCCTCCCAGCCTGGGTCACCACGTTGTGGTTTCCAGTTTATTTGAATAGTGAAGGAACGATGCTGCATTTTCAGACTCTCCAGTGCAGTCCTGTGCATGGAAAGCAAAAGAAAGACAGTCTGGGCTGTGGAGGAGCACTCACCTTGCAGCTTCTCTGGGCAGCTGACCTGCTTTGTGCTCGTGTTGCTCACCGTGCAAGGCTGCAAGTAGCTAGAGGAGGTAAAGAGTAACGTGCTCTGGCAGGGAGGGCTCGGAGCCTGCTGCTCTCACCACAGCTTTATGACTGATCTCTGGTGCGAGCTGCAGCCCACAAAGCCTCTGCCTTAGAAGCAGCCCTTAAATTGATTGTGAGGGGCATGAGATTGGATTGTGGTTGTTAGCAATAAAATGATTACGATTATGATTTTCCAGGGGGAGTTCTGTGGACTCCTTGCTCCAGTCACGTATTATCCTGTAAGGAAGGTGGAGCAGCCTGAGCAAAATCAAGAAAAGTGTGTTAAAAAAGCTCCAAAGGTTTGTCTTTTTGTTTTGTGAAGGCTGGATATATCAGAGTGTGAGATTGCAGTCCAGGCCTTGCTCTGGAATATCAAAAACATTCCAGTAAGAGCACTGGATGAGGCTCTGTGCCCTGCGGAGCTGACAGTGCACATGGGTCAGGGTAAGAGAGGACTGACGGGAGGAAAAAGGCACAGAGAGGGGATCACTTCACTAAAGATGCTGCCAAAGATCAAGGGCAGGGATGAGAATAATACTCTGCCTTCCTCCCTCCTGGTTTAATGCCCTAATCCATCTGATTTTGCTGCCCCAATACGGGCTCTGCTCCTTTTTTTATATTTTATATTTGACTCATTTTCTTCTAAGTCTGATGTTATCTCTTTTTGGCTTGTACGAGATGTTGGCAGCAGAAGTGCTGACTGGTAGAAGTGCAGTGCCAGAGGCTTTTCTGTGCAAGGAATAGATCCCCTGCACTAACCTCAAGCCACGTGGTTGCTGCTGGTACCTCATATTTTGGTGCTTTGCATCGTACATCTGGGCTCTTCAGGCAGTGGCAACCTTCTCTGTACCAAAATATTTCAGGAGTGATTTCCTCACAGGTCAGAGAGTGACCAAAGCACAGTTCTGAAAACAAAGATAAGAAAAAAGTCACCTCTCTAGAGGTGGAAGTAATCTTTCCATGCGTGGTGTGGGGGTTCAAGTGCTCAGCATTTTCTTCTCTTCTCAGGCAGACTTTGTGGAGGAGGATGAGCCTTTGATCTTCAGCAATGCCTTTTAAATGTGGTTATGGCCAGAAAAGTGAATGTAAAGAGCTCAAAATCAATAGTCAGTGAAAACACACCTGGAAAGAGCCATTACTGTAGAGACTGGGTTAGACCTGGGGTGAAAGCTCTGGCTACTGTCACCTCGCCAGCCCTTCCCTTGATCTTTCTCCTAGAGTTCAATCCAGGCAGCTGGGAACTTCTAGTGAGCTTTCCTTGCCAGTGAACTTTGGATATGGTTAAAACCCTGAACTTCCAGGGTCTTTACCCAAGGCAAACCTCTAGGGGTTAGTGAGGCCATCAGGATATCCTGGGGTGAGCTCTATTATTAGCACAGTCATCAGCTCAACAGAGACTGTGTCAGGGGCTGTGAACAGGGAGGTAACTGATGATGGGTCACAGCTGGACCTGCCTTTTGCTGCAAGCTGCCCTAGATGGGACTTGCCACATTTGCACCAGGAATGTGATTAAAAAGTGGAAAACCCAAAGCTAGCCTAATCCCAGAGGCAATATAATGTACCATACGTGCCAGAATAACACACACAAGACCCTGTCTCAGACGGTCTGGGCAGCTCAAGGCCACAGCATGGGGGGAGCCCTGGAGAGCTGTGGCCTGTCTGGTTGGGCTGTGTTAGCACTTTGAAGGTCTTGATGTGTTTTCCCAGTTGCCCGTCACCAAACACTAAGGAGCTCTGGATTCTAGGGGATTTCTGTTTGCCCTCTGCTGTTCAATCCAACTGTTGATCTCTTCCTCAGCCAGAACTGAAGCCAAACACTTCCTGAGCAGATCAGTCCTTCAAAACTCAGTCCAGCCAAGCAGAGCCTCTGATAACAAGTACAAGGATGGTTGCACATGATCTCCATCTGGGTCTGTAGCCTGAAACTCTGGCAGGGCCAACCAAGCCCTGTCCTCCTCCAGTGTCCCAGGCAGCCCTCGCTGCTGGGGTGAGTGGTTTCCTCACTCTGCCCCCCAGCTGAAGGCTCCCTGTTGCTCTCCACCACTTTATTGTCCCCTTTTGGAGCTGTAGGTGTGCACAGCATGGAGGAGCTGAGTGCAGCAGGGCTTGGCCCCATGCCACCCAGCTCCCCTTGCATGCCACCAGCAGCACTCGTTTGCTATTTGCATGCAGGGCTCCTGAGCAGGTGTTACAAGCCACTATCTCTGCCTCATCTGCTCTGTGCTGTGTCCTCAGCCCTCCCAGAGCCTTGAGGCTCTCACTTTGGCAGCTGTAGCTCACTCAGGGGTTAGCTCAAGCCATTCCTGGCCCTGCTGTGGTGACAGCCATTGTGTTGGAATTTCTTTCCCTGTGTGTGACGGGGTTTTAAAGACAGTGGAGTTTGCAGTCAATGCATCCGAGTGGCAAAATGGGGCATCCTCAGGCAGCTGCTGCCTGTCTCTGGGATGATCATTATCCCCCTTAAAGCAGTTGCTGCTGTAGGCAGGGCCTACCACACTCTGTCTTTCAAGGAAGATCCTTATCTTCTCCATCAGATAGTCTCTGTATCAGAGAGAAGTGTGTACTTGTGGTGTAGGTAAAGGTGGTTGTACTTGGATGCAGCCCTAATCATTGCTCCTAGTCCAGGGCTGCTCTTTGGGGTGGGTTGTGGGGTTTGGGGGATGTAGCCAGAAAGATCCCAGCTTTCCAACTTTTTTCCATCAGAATCTTTCTTCAAGAATAAAAAAAAAATGGTTTAAAGCAGAAGCAGCATTTTTTCAGGTATTGTTCCCTGGAAAACCCCAACTTTGTGTGTGTTTTTAGACTGGAAATCTCCAAACCTGAGCATTTGAGAATTTTATTTCATGACTTTGCAGTGGCACTCATAGTGTCCCTGCCTCTGACCTGAGTGCCTCTGCACTAAGATGCACAGCAGAGGCTGGGTCTGGGGAGTGATCAGTCAGTCCAGCAGCCCAGGAATTGGGGTTCATTAGCTTAGGGAACCCCACACTTTTTGTGCAGAGGGGAAGCAGTGACCTAGAGCAGATGTGTCATTTGGGAACCTCTCTGCCTGACATCTGACTTCAGTAAGGAGGAGAAGCAGCAAGTCCCTGCATCCTTGCCTCTGATGGAAAGGCCTGATTGCTTTTAAGAGCTGTCACCAGAAGATCTTGTGTTCTTGTACCTTTCTCCACAAGCAAAATTTATAACCTGGGGATAGTCTGAGTCCCTTTCAAGAGTTTCTGGCACAAGACTGTGACCACACAGGGTGGCACTACAAGGAAATTCTTCCAAGGGGCACCTTCCACTCCTGGCTTCCCCTAAACAGGGTATTTTGGGAGGTTGTGCACCCACCAAGAAGGAGCTGCTGGAAAGGCTGAACACTGTCTGAGCTCCTCTCAACACTCAGCCTTGGGCAGCCCTTGGGTTTGTGGTTTAGAGGCTGCAGCCATCTCTGTGGGGCAGAGTGAGAGGTTGCTCACAACATTTTTACAGCTAATACTGTAACTTCAGCAGGACTTTGTGCAGATATTTGGGGGTTCCTCTGAGTTCAGGCTTAAATTCTGGGCTGCTCAGGCTTATCTGGTTTTGTTATGTGATCGGAGATGGGAGATAGGAAAGTGCTGATACTGATGATTGCAGAGCACTGACCTGACTCTTCTTAGTGGGCTAATTTCAAGCTGAGGAGGGTTCTCAAGTTTTCCCAGTAGATTCTAACTAATGATATGTTTTTGATGATATCACAAGCCTGGTAATATCTGATTTGCACTTAGATTCTCCTGTAATCAGAGGATTCCAGCAGCTGCACTTTGCTAATTTTCAGAATTTATTTCCCTTCCTGGTCATGGGAGCTCAGAAGCAACTACTGGGGGCAGGCAGGGGGAGAGCAGTAATTTATTATTTTTAAAAGCCCATCTCTGTCCTGTGGGTTTAGCACCACACCAGCTTGCAGAGGAAACTGTGTCTCTATGTTCACCACTGCACACACATCAATGTTATGGGTTCCACAGAGTAGGTGAGTCCATCACTGCCTTTATTTCAGAGCTCTGCTCCATCAGCTCCTGTTAAAGTAGTGGGTGCTTTTAGTTTGGGGAGCTGCCTTGCTTTACGTGAGGTTAACTTGGCTCCAAGAAGAACATGAGGACCTTGTCGGGTGCACTTTGAATAGGGCAGGGCTGTGCCAGAGCTGTTAGGAGCCTGGCACGCTCCGTTTGGCAACCCCAAGTGCATCAACACAAGGAAATCGATAATCAAAACTTCTTGTCAACATCTGGAGTTTCAGCAGGGGGAAAAAAAAAATCAGGATAACAATTTCCTGTTTTTAAGCATTTCTAGAAATGCACGGGTTGGTAACTCCCCAGTCCTGCACTTCCCACTAAATAAACAAAAAGTGTCAAGTAATGCATTTTTATCCCACCACTACCACCCATAACTCTGACCTGCACTGACTGCCTCTGCTTCACTGGTAACCTCAAAATATAAACACCACACAAAACCCTTTGAAAGAAGATGTGTAGGTCTCCAAATAGCCCTCCAGAAATGTTACATGCTACATATCTCTCTGGTTGGTTTGGGACCAGCACGTGCAGGCAGGTGGGCTGGTAACTGTGGAAGTGGGGATGAAGCTGCTCCCAGCGAGCAGTGAGGATGATGCAGCACCCAGAGCCACCTCTGCTGTTTGCAGAAGTTGAGTTACCCTCAACTCCTGCCCCACCCAGAGCAGGGCAGCAGCCAGCAGAGCAACCCACTGGTTTTGCATAGGGGTTAGTGGACCCCAGAGGATCTGATTCAATCTGCAATCCTGGCAGATGGCAATTTCAGACGGCGCCGGGCAGCTGCGGGGCCCTCGCAGGTGCTCACCAGCTCAAAGAGAGACTAGGAGTGGAGTTACTGGTTTAGTCATGACTCTGAGCACTTGTGTTCTTGTCTCTCTCCTCAGGAGGCTCTGTCGGTGGTGAGCGACGACCAGTCCCTCTTTGACACCACGTACGGCGCTGCCACTCACCTCCCCAAGGCAGAC
The DNA here is from genome assembly GCA_013401335.1 of Brachypteracias leptosomus. Taxonomy (NCBI): domain Eukaryota; kingdom Metazoa; phylum Chordata; class Aves; order Coraciiformes; family Brachypteraciidae; genus Brachypteracias; species Brachypteracias leptosomus. Next base: position 68,932 of record VYZX01004807.1, on the reverse strand, counting down.
ATGACAGCCTCAGGGAACCCTGACTATGGCCAGCCACACAAAATCAACCCTCTGCCTCCTCAGCAGGAGTGGATTAACCAGCCCGTCCGGGTCAATGTCAAAAGGGAGTATGACCACATGAATGGATCCAGGTAAGGAAGGACTCTTTCCACATCTACTGCATCTGAAATAAAAGCAAAGCTTGTATCATAGAGTCAGTTAGGCTGACAAAAGAACTTTAAGATCATCAAGTCCAAGCCTTAACCCATCCCTGCCAGGGCACCACTAAGCCCTGTCCCTCAGCACCACAGCTCCACACCTTGGAAACCCCTCCAGAGATGGGGACTCCACCACTGCCCTGCCCAGCCTGGCACAGCCCTTCACAGCCCTGACCACCAACAAATTGTTCCTCAGCTCCAACCTCAACCTCCCCTGGCACAACTCAAGGCTGTTTCCTCTTGTCCTCTCACTTGTTCCTTGGGAGAAGAGCCCGACCCCACCTGGCTCCAACCTCCTTGCAGGGAGTTGTTGAGAGCCAGAAGGTCTCCCCTGAGCCTCCTTTTCTCCAGGCTCAACCCCCCCAGCTCCCTCAGCTGCTCCTCACCACACTCCTGCTCTAGACCCTTCCCCAGCTTCATTGCCCTTCTCTGGACACGCTCCAGCCCCTCAAGGTCTTTCTTGTATTGAGAAGCCCCAAACTGATTCACACTCTTGTCCTGCATATCAACAACCTCCACTCTTTGTGTAGGACCCTCTCCCCCTGAAGTTCCTTTGTCACCCATTTTTTAATGGCCTGAGGATCTTGTTCTTGCAATTCTGCAGCGTGTATCTCTACCAGTCTCCACAAACAGTGTACAGACTGGGACAGGAGACAGCCAGGACAGAGTTCATGCTGCAAACCCTGTGGGAAATCACACATCTCATCACTTGGTTCAGCACCCCAGAAACATGCCATGGTTCAAGGGGCCTCCAAAGATGGGGTCAGTCATGCAGACTGAGGTTCTTCATGGCTGTCTCGGGGGTGTAACAAACCAAATGGCATAAACCCACATCTTCTACATGGATTATATGTGACCACTGGCGAAAAGGAGAGTTGAGGAGATTTGAGCAGTGCTGTTGACCATCAAAGGGACCTGGTTATGATGTGTCCTCTACAGCCTGTAGCCAAGGAGGCAGGAGGCCTGCCCCCCACCATTGGTAGTTAGAGCTGAAGGAGATGGATCATCTCCCTATTCATTGAGAAATTCAAAGACTTGAAAACATCAGAGATCAGATTGTCTCTTAAAAACATTTCTAGCCTAGGAAAAAAATCACCTTCTTGGACAAAGGTGTAGAAAATTCTTTTTTTTTTCAGCTTTAAATATATACAGTAAAGAAAAAATACTTTATTTGTTGGCATTAGCTTTTAGAGTTTGTATTAAAATTTGACTTTGCTTTCAAAGTCACAAACATCTCTGACATTTGCAACAACACAGAACAGTTCAACAATCAAGGGCTTTTTCTCCTTTGGGGTTAGTTTACTTCTGTAACAACCTATTTTCCTGATTTCTGAGAACTTAGCAAAGGGGAGGCTTTGAAACAGAAAGCACACTTCGATAGTGAGCTGATGGTGTTAAAGACTTCAAACAGCAGCATGGTTTTTTTTTTCCTCATAAGTATACAGTGAGATGCTGATTTTACTATAAGATAAAGGCCTCTGCGTCAATTGGCCTTTGATGGGGATCATTTATAGACTGGATTTGACCTGGCCCCTCTTGTACCTTGGTAGCATTTCTGGACTTTGTAAGAACTACATGGATTTTTTTGCATGAGTGTTTTCAATCTCAGAATTGAGGCTGAGACATGGGGAAATGGGTTATTTCCTGAAAAACACCATCCCTGGGTAGGCAAAAGGATTGATCTTGAAAGCAGCAGCAGGTTGGGGTTTTTTTGGTAGCCATGAGGAACTACCTTTGGCTACCCAGGTTAGTCTTAAGCTACCCCTAAAATCTCCAAGAGGACACCATGTGGGATCCTGATGGAATGAGTGAGGCTTGTGTGTGGTGCTGTGTGGGTCTGGCCTCTCTGTCTCATGGAGAGAACCAGTCAGGAGAAGTGAGGTGGCAGAGCCACCTATGGCATGGGCAACACTCCCATGGTCCTGTGAGGAAGCCCTTGGAGCACTGCATCAAGGTGCTCCCACCTGTAGTGTCAAGAGCAATGCCCAGAGAGTGTTTCCTCCTATTATGCTACTTGTCTGACTCACTCCAGTGAGTTTTAGAGGGCTGAGGGTCCAAGCAGTCCTGTCACATCTGCTGAGCTACCACAGGCAGTGTGTTCTCCTGCTTTTTGGACCTTATGAGCACATGTTTTGGATAGATCCTGCATGTGTGTGTGTACTTGTGTGTCCAAAAGCTGATGTAACATTCTCTTTGTATGTGTCGCACGTACTTGGGAGTGAAGTGTTTGGGGCTCTCCTTCCGTGGGGATCTCTGGGTCACAATTTCCTCATCTGCTCAGGAAAAAGGGGAAATAACACTGCTGTGACAAACTGATTCATTAACCACTCTAAGTGCTCTGATACCCATGGAGAAAGGCCCTCCAGAAGGGTGGTTATTCTGAGCCCTTCTTTATGGGCTTGCTCAAGATTCTTAGGCAGAAACTAAGTGTCTTAAGTATCTCTAGAAGAGGGGTAACAACTTCCCAGCCTGTCAGAAAAAAAAAGACAAGACTGTTTTGAATGCCAGAACTAAGCACTGAAATAGCCTCTAGCCTTACCCTTTGATAATGAGCTCCAACCCACCCAAGAAATCCTAGAATCATAGAATGTTTGAGGCTGGAAGGGACCTCTAGAGGTCATCTGGTCCAACCCCCCTACACCAGCAGGGACATCTCTACCTAGGGCTGGCTGCTCAGAGCCCCATCAAGCCTGACCTTGAAGGACTCCAGGGATGGGGCCTCCACCCCCTCTCTGGGCAGCCCATTCCACTGATCTATCACCCTCATGTTAAAGAACTTTTTTCTAATATCCAGCCTAAATCTCTCCTTTCCCAGCTTAAAACCATCACTCCTGGTCCTATTGTTACAAACCCTTTTGAATAGTCCTTCCTCTGCCTTCATGTAGGCCCCCTTCAGATACTGGAAGGTCACTATAAGGTGACAACATTCAGCTGACTTATCCCTCCTCTCCTATTTATTCATGGCTAAAAATGGGCCCTTTCCCCACGTGTCCATCATGGTTCATTGTAAGGGGCTCGTCCCTCTGCCCATCAGCTGCCTGGCAAAGCTGACACCTCATCAGAGCTGCAAACACTGATCTCCATAGAAATGAATTGTGGACTGAATAACCCAACCTAGTCCCCCTCCCTCTCTCCCTGCCTCTCCTTCTCTTGTGTTTCAAGCACTCTCTCCTACCGGGCTCCAGCTGCCTCCTGAGAGGGAGCAGCTTTTATTCTGTGTTCCACCTGTACTCGAGGCGTTGGTGCTTGCTGCCAAATGGTTTGTGTACTCTAGGGAGTGAGAAAGAGATGGGAGACCTGGCAGTGGAGGGAGCTGGAGGATGCTGAGGGGCAGTGATCAGCTTTTCCTCTTGTTCATAGAATCATTTAGGGTGGAAGAGACCTTTACATTGTGTCCAACCATAAACCTGACTCTATCAAGTTCACTGCTAACCATGTCCCTCAGCACCACATCTACACGGCTTTTAAATGTGTCCAGAGATGGTGACTTCACCACTGCCCTGGCCAGCCTGGGCCAGCCCTTGACAACCCTTTCAGGGAAGAAATTTTTCCTAATATTCAACCTAAACCTCCCCTGCTGCAACTCGAGACCATTTCCTCTTGTCCTATCAGTTGTTCCTTGTGAGAGACCAGCACCCACCTGGCTCCAACCTCCTCGCAGGGAGTTGTACAGAGCCAGAAGGTCTCCCCTGAGCCTCTTTTTCTCCAGGCTCAACCTCTCCCAGGTCCCTCAGCTGGTCCCTCACTAGACTTGTTCTCTAGACCCTTCCCCAGCTTCGTTGTCCTTCTCTGGACCCAACCAGAGGCAGGTCTGGCAGCTGTGAGGAGTTGGTTTGGTCCTCAGCACAGTGGGAGAAGGGGTCTCTGAAGAACCTCTCCAGGCCTTTTCTTTGCAAGCCATCCCTCCACATGCTGAACAACATGGAAGCCCTGCCCAGCTTCCTACCCCATGGCAGATTTTCCTCTTTTACTCCCAAACAGACTCCCAGAAAGACTTTCCCAGATAACTGCACACTGATTGTGTATGGGGGACATTAGCATCCAAACACAAGGCAAGTCAAATCCAACATGGAAAACGGAAAGTCCTCGTGCTTCCTACACCCTCTTAGCCCCAGGAGAAGAGAAATGGTCTTGTCTTTGTAGCACTGACCTGTTGCACACAGAAAATCAAAGTCCAGCTTTTCCATGGGTTCCCTGCAAGTTGTTCTGTACATTGTTCATCTCTCTCTGCATTCACTGAGGGACTGGAAGTGTCTTTTATGTCATTTATAGCCCATTTTACAGGAAAATATATATCTTTATAGGAAAGATCTGTCTCCTACAATGTGCTCGTGCTAGACCTGCACTTCTGTTGGGACCTTTAGATGTCTTTGTGAGCTAAGTAGGATCATTTATATTTTTCAAAACAAAAAAAAATCTTTCACATTTTAAATTCCAATGAATAAAGGAGGAGGATTATTTAGAGAAACGCTGGGTAAAGTTTAACCCCATGCACAGTCCATTTTAATAACAGATTGTTCCTTATATTTTATATGAATGAACCAAACCACAGACGTTCCCAATTTTGACTGTGTTTACTGAGCTATGACAGATCTGCTTTTGTAGCTAAACTCAGTGATTTTTAAAAAGCTGTTGCAAAATTTGTATGATATTCAAATGTGAAAGAATATTCTGAGGTGCTGGCTGCATGTGGGGATGTGGGCAAACTTTGCTAGATTATTTCAGCTGATGTTATTAATTTTGTCAAGCTAAAATAATGAACTCAGTGCTTTGAAAATGCTTTGGAGACATTCTCTTGCTTCAGAATATCTAAATCATCTAAGGTTCAGGGATCTCAGACCGTTTTTACACCCCAATAATTGTCTCAAAACAAAACAAAGGGACCATCTCTGATGCCTGGAAGAATCAAAATCCCCTTCAAGCAGCGTGTGAGCCCTCTAGTGGGATTCACTGCAGTGCTCAGAGCAGCAGATCGTCCCCTTACCTCCTGTTTGCACTTACCTGGATGTGATAAACACGGTTCTCTTAGACCCTACAGAGCCTCCATGCTTTCCTCATGCTGCTTGTAACCCCTATGGCCTTTTCCACCCTTTTTTTAGCTGTCCCTTTCTCCAGACTTTGACTGTTTCAGCTGCTCCTGAGTCAATTCCTGAGGGCAGGGTGAGAGGCAGGTTGAAGTGCAGCTAGCTGCAAGCTTTGAGGAGCTGTGGTTCTGCCCCAAGAGCTCTGTTCCCTGCCTGGAAGCAGAATCACAGCATGTCTGTCCTTACTTTCTTCACTGAACAACAACAACAAAGAATTAAAATCTAATTTCAAGTGTAAAGATTAAAGCTGAGATGACAAATGGGGACACGCAGCAAAAAAGAGGCAAATTTAAAAAGAAAAAAAAAAAAAGGTGGGAAGAGAGGAGGAATGAAAGGGTAGGAAGAAAGGGATAGAAAGGAGGAAATATCCTCCTGCTGAGTCAGGTTCAGAAATCACTGAAATCCCTTATTTTGCTCTTTCGAATGAAAGCCAAAGGTGATTCCTAGACAGAGGCCCTGGGACAGTAATTGCTTTATTTTCAGGTGCCTGGAACGCAGGCTGAAGCCGTACAGAGGATTTATTAGTCAGTGCCAGCCTAGCTGCTTGTCCTTTTTGGCCAGGCTAGCATAAACTTTCCCAAAACACCAAGCCCTTGGCATCCCCAGGGGCTGCTACTGGAGCTGCTGGAACGAAGAGTCTTTGGATGGACAGCAGGAATGGGAACTGCTTCATATTCCCTGGACTCTGTCACTGCCACACTGAATGTACCTAAGACATCTTGTGCAAACACCTATTTCCATTTACCTTAGCAGCCTGACAATGTTTTCTGCCCAGAACTTGAGCAAGCCCAGCATGTACAGCCACTTGAAAGCCTGAAGTCTCCGTGAAAAGCCAAGGATTAATCTGGCATCTGGAATCCCCTCTCCCAAACCATTTCAAATAATGAGGAGATCGTTATATAAATCTTGTGGGTAATGCAGGAGCTAAGAAAGGAGCTGTGCTCAATGAATACACTATTCATGGCTTGCAGCTCCCCGTTCTCATGTGATACTGTAGTTGTTCCCCACGCTGAATTCTTCTTTGTGTGGCCCACAGCTACATCTACCTTCTGCTGGGATGCTGTTAAATCCCTCATCTTAGGCTGGGCTGTAGTGATGGGCACCCAGGAGCTGCAGAGATGATTCACTCTGGTAGTGCTGCCTCGTTTCCCAAGGAAAGGCTCTGTTTGGATCTTCTAGGAAAGGCTGGGCTACAGAGGACACAGAAATAAAGATCTTCCCTCTTGCTGTCACTAAAGATTTCATGGTATTTTAAGGACAGTTTGGTCTCCTGCCCAGTTAAGTTTTGGTAGTGCTGTTCCCAGTTACGTCCCTCCTTCTGCTCTCTGATTTCCACTGGGGTTAGCTCTGGATGCTAAAATCCCAAACACTTCCTCAGGGGGAAGGGAGGCATCTGTACAGCCACACAGACAACCCTGTCAGGAGCACATTTAGGGTCCTGCAGGATTAACAGCTTCTCTTCCCACCAGTGGTTGGCAGGGGCACCTCAGCCCCTAAATTTCTTTTCAGATGTCTCTCTGATACTTGGTCGTCTGGTTTTGCCCGCTGGGACGTACAGAGCAAGGCAGAAGATAGGCAGGGTCCTAACTGCCAAGCAAAGAGTCTGCAGAGTGCAAAACCATCAGAAAACCACCAAAAAAGATATCTTACAGCTCTGGTGCTATTTTTGTTACTTTACTGTATCAGTCATGTGAATGTGCACGATACTTCGAGAGAGTGGAGGCAGCCAAGGGCCTGTGGTCTTCTCATGTGTGTCATTTCATGCCAGTAGACAGTGTGTGTACTCCCAGGCAGATAAGCTGTTTAGAAGATGTTATAATCTGGGAGTCTGGATATATCCTCTAGTTCTGTATGAGTATTATAAATATAACTGCTTTATCATAAATAGCATGTATCTCAACTGCGGGGGTTATTTTCCAGGGAAATTTAATTAGAGAGCAAGGCAGGGGAGAGTGAACCCCTTAGAAGGACCTTAGGTCATCACATCTAGGACCTGGGATGTGCTAGCTGTGGGGAACACGTCTGAAGGAGGGAGAACTTCATCCCAAAGATGGGAATCCATGGGGATGGGTGTGTTCAGGTCTGACCCACGAGCCTGGGCTGCCCACACCATTCAAAGTCAGCCCTTGGTCTCCAGGCAGGGGAGACAATGAGGTCGGTGCCCCCCCGGGGATGGGGAGCCCTGAGCTGGACAGTCTGACTCCTTGAAGCACGGATGCTCTCATCATCTCACCGAGTCTTCTCAGGACAGCCTGTACCTCAGGAGAGAATAAGATCCTTTGTGCTGCCTCGGGGCTTTTTCTCTGCCAGCACAGGCAGCGTTTAACACCTGACACAGAGTATTTCAGCAGAAAGCTAGAAATGATCACATTCCCTCTGAAAACCCTGGTGTCCCTGCAGTTGCTCAGACTCTCCTCTGACTGCCACGGGGACATTAAACCTTCAGCAGTTTCCCTCTCCGAAGGCGGATTTTGGTTCCCTGCCTGGAAAAACAGTAGGCGAAATAGTAAAACCTTAAATTCGAACATGTGTAAGTTATACATCTTATTTCCATTTTCGAGCAACGTTCCCTCAGTAAGACATGAGGAAAAAATTACCATCTGCCTTAGAATATCTCGGTGGAGCATTTATCTCCCAGCCATGATAACTGAGTTTCAGTCATTTCTCCCTCCCCCCCAATTCAGATTAAGAAACTAATTTGTTTAGTGTCCAAACATGGAAGCCTCGCCAGCTGAGCTCGGAGGGTGGGATCTGGTGCACTGTCACAGCTCCTGCCCTTCAGTGGATGGTTTCCTCCCAGGCCTCTCTGCTGCTGGCAGGGAATGAGAGAGGCTGCAAGATGAAAGCCATGGGCTAAGCAGCTCTGGCTGCGAGCTCTGAGCTCTGCGTAGCGGCCGCGCTCTAACGCACGCTTGTAAAGGAGAGGACCATAACACAACTCCCCAGCACGTTCCTCAGGGCTGGGATGTGCTGTGAGCCTGTGGCAGGCAGTGGACTGGTATTTTAAGTGACCTCTAGAGTGAAAAGCCTGAGGTACTAGTGCAGCTGGAGAAAAACAAAGTCTGTGCTCTCTATCTGTGGTTTGGAGGCTCATAATTCTCCCAGAGCGAGACAGAGGAAGCCTTGCCAAGGGTCTGTGTGCAGTCCAGGTCTTAGCACAGTGCCACCTGAGTTGCTAAATGTTCCCTCCTCATCACTCCATCGCCTCAGAAGTAAAGCTGGAGCCAGGGCCTTTTTCACACACAGTTTTCTGTGGTCTGAAGTTCTTGACTCATGCCTAAGGCACCTAAGATTTCTAGATTTCCTCTCCAAGCAGTAGACAAGCCTGGGACTGTTTTAACTGTGAGGAACAGACAAGATCCATTACATTCAGCCGGTATAAATAAGACCCTTTAGATCCCATGCTAACGTTGTAATGTTCTCTCATGACTATCCTGGCACTTTGTTGTTATGAAATGGGGGAGGTGTGTCTGTGTTTCTGACGAGCAGGGCAGCTTTTCTGCTGTTCTTAACACAGTGCAAGGGTGAAACAGTCCCACAAGGGCTCCTGGGAGCATCAAGCTGTATCTGAAGGATTGCTAATAAAGGATGGAGGGGGAGTGGGGGCTGTAACCAATTGGCCTTGGTGATAAGAACTTGCTTTTTTATCTGGTTCATGAACTTCAGTATTTCAGAGGTATTGAGTATGACCTTACAGCAACCATGGCCTTTGTCTGAAAGTCACTCTTCTTTGCACCTCCAACTCTCTTCCCTCCAACTGGTTTCACTATCAGAAATCCCCTCCACAAGGCTTGTGATTCACAGATCTCCTTTATGACATCCATGTGACAGGCCAGGAGCGGCCTGTAAAGAAACCCCCTTTAACTCTCCACCTTGGGGTCCCTTGCCATTCCTGTAACCCAAACCCCCTCCTGCTGCAGGGGGGATGAAAGGTGCACAATAATGACAACTCATCTGTTTCCTTTCAGGGAGTCCCCCGTAGACTGTAGCGTGAACAAATGCAGCAAACTCGTCGGAGCAGGGACAGAGTCCAACCCTATGACTTACAGCACCTACATGGATGAGAAGAACGGGCCTCCTCCCAACATGACCACCAATGAGAGGAGAGTCATTGTCCCAGCAGGTACCACCATCAGCAAACTCTTTATGTCAGATCTCCTTGCACTGTCTTAAATATCCAGCTGAACAGAGAAGGCTTGTTTGGCCACTCTCTGAGGGATTCTCTCACTTACAAACCATGTTAAAAATAAGGAAAACATCAGACTTTCTGGCTAGTGGGAACTTCCAGTGTCCCAGAACATGTCCCATATGTTCTACCTTGAATCAGGTGTTTCTCTTTTCTTTCTTCTTTTTTTTTTTTTTTCCCTGGATTGAAGTGTTGTTTTGTGTATTGAACCAAATCCATTAGGGGAGAATCCACAGTGCTTCCTGGGACACACTTGATGCAATCAAAGAACACACTTCATAGGCAAGAATAAGCATGAAGTGGACCCAGATTATATCTCTGCAGGATCCAGATACACTTTCATGTCACACTGATTCAAAATGAGCTATTTTGTTAGAAGTAGAAAACCAGAAGAATTCTATTCTGCAGGAACTACATTATCCTTCCAGAAACCACTGCTCAGAAGCATTCCTGTCCAGTTCTCTGCTAGTCTGTGATATCCACATCTGCTGGCTGAAGCTGGCAGGATACACTGGATCCCTTTGGATAGTTGAGGATGAAAGCTGCTGGGGCAGGCAGCCGGTGAAGCCCGAACCTGGAACCAGAGGGAGCCTTTTCCCTGCAAGGTTTCTAAGCACCATCAATATAAACAGGCGAGCCCAGGAACTTCCCAGCAGGGGAGATATTCCGAGCCAAGTCCTGGCCCAATTTACATCCCCCAAACTCCACTGCTTTTAAGAGGTGCAGCTCTTCACCCCGAGCTGCGAGGGCTTCGCCGAGGGATGTAACGGAGTCGAGCAGATGAACTGTTGGCAAAAGGAAATGTACTCGTGGAATTCAGCTCTGGTTTCTGATCGTGGCTTGACCACGAACAGATGACAACTCCCAAGCATTTGTTTGCCATTTAGGATGAAAAGGAGAAGCTTGAACTGAATGCAGTGAAGGGAAGCCAATAAAAGATTGACAACAAATCTCAAAGCACCGTTTAAGCTGTTGTTGGGGTCTGCTTAGAGGGCCTGGTAACCCAACTGGTGACAGCATCAGACACATTCTCAGCATCAACACAGCCTAGAAAGGTGTAAGCCGAGTCCAGCTGGTCATTATATCATTAAAGATGGTCAAGAGGGAACATTTATGCTGCTCTTCACCACACTATCGATGCATATTTAAAAACATCAAGGATGGGCCAAAGTTCAGAGTTGTTGCAGAAACAGGGGAAATGATTTTAGTGCCCTCAGTCAAGAGAAGGTTTAAAATCTCCTCTTTAAAGGAAAGTGAAAAAAAAAAAAGACTTTTTCCCCCCTCATGAGCATCCACAAATCAAAACCTTGAGATCCTTGTGAAGGAGCAGTGCTTTACCAGACTTTGGAAGACAATGCTGAACATCATCCCAGATCTCTGGCTGCAGGATATGAGGCCCAATTCATCCAAGAAAGGCATTTGGAAATTTTAATATAATCCAGAGTGAAGATTTATAGCACATTAGGGTGAAGATAGGCAAGAATAATGTCACTAATGTGTGGCTTGCAATAGTAATAATAATGAACTCTAGGCCATGTTTCAAGAAGGCAGTTTTTCAGAGACCATTCAATGTCATTTGCAGGGACAAATAGGCCAAACAAATATCTGAAATTCAAAAGTGTTTGTTTAAAGGGAGACCACAAATTCACTCTGCCCTCTGAATGTTGGGTTTTTTTCAAAACTCAAGACAAATAACTCTTTCAATGAAAAAAAAAAAAAGAAGAATCTTCCCTTGAATACTTGCATTGTAAAATTTGCAATCTTCTGCCAGTGCTTAGAAAGCAGAATTTAAATTGGCTATTGCCAAAATCTGAAGGAAATCCATCTTTCTTTCCCAAAACAAGATGTGGGCTTGTAAATTCCATGTTTAAAACTCAACTTTAAGCAACCTGATTTTACTAGAAATTCAGTGAGGAAACATTAGGGTTATAATTCCAATATTCTTTGGTCTTACTTCTCCATTTCTTGCTGTTATCCTGGAGCTCAGCTGCTCAGGAATGCTCCAGGTACAGCCACTACCCAAGCTTTTGTGTTAAGGGGTCCCTACAGCCCAAGCAAACACAGCCCTGGGCCAAGGCAGTGTTTTAGACACTCTAAAATGTGTGGCAGAGGCATTTCTTGCCCCTCCCCAAAGCCTGGCCCTACCAGCTGTGGGGTGGCTGCGTGTTTCTGATCCATTTTCTCAACTGCCACAGGACCTGAGGTGTCTGAGGTTTATCTTAGAGGAAAAGAAAAGACCCAACATCTCCAAAGCTAAGGCTTGACTTCACAATCCTCTCCAGCTGCCATGGAACATGAATTCACAGCGTCACTTTTCAAATGGGAGACATGGGGAGAAGCAGCACAGGAAACATCTGAAAATGCAGATACGCTCTGAGAATGACTCTGTCCAAATGGTATCATGGCACATAATTGTTGCTGGCACTTTCTGATCTAAGGCTCTTTGCAAAACCCAAAGGAGGGTTTCTTTTTTTAACTACTGATGCAGCAAAACCATCACCATGGGGCCTGAAACTCCAGCCGGGTTCAATCTCTCCCTTACGTCACTGCCAGTCATAAAGATTCCACAGCTGGAGCTTTGCTGACAGTTGATAGTGATGCATGAGACAGTATAAAATCCACATTGTCCTCCAATAGCTCTGCTGGTTTTACAGGGCTAGCGGAGGTACAACTGTGTTCCCGTCAGCGGGGTGAACAAATGTGACTCAGAGATACATGGCAAGCTGTTCTGTTTAAGCAATAAGATATTTTTTCAGAGTCCCTTTGCTGACCATAAATACCACCATCCTCCTTCAAATGCCATCTGTTGGGACTTTGTAAGGCACTCGTGAGGGATGGGGTGACTTCTCCAGCGCTGATGTAATTGTACAGCACTGCAGACTGAAGCTGTACCCTTTCAAAGGGCTGAGTTTGCTTCTGGAAGCTTTATTCCAGAGGGAGAAAAGTCACAGTCAAGTGTCACTGATACTGTTCCCAAGCATAGGGATAAGATTCAGGCAGGTGGGAGACAGTGAAGAGAACTTGCCCTGCCAGCAGGTCGGTGTGATCAGTTTATGTGCCTTGTGTCTTGTTATGGCACAGTTCTTGTTCATCTTGGCAAAACGCATTGGAGCCTGTAAATTAAATCCATTTGGTTGGGGAAACAATGATTAGTGCTTTGGTGGGGCTAGGGTGAGCTCTAGAGGCTTGAGGCTTGTGTATAGTGTTACCATCCTTTGTGCTTTCCCACCAGATCCCACCCTGTGGACCCAGGAGCACGTGCGCCAGTGGCTGGAGTGGGCCATAAAGGAGTATGGATTAATGGAGATTGACACCACCATCTTCCAGAACATGGATGGCAAGGAGCTCTGCAAAATGAACAAGGATGACTTCCTCCGAACCACCTCCCACTACAACACAGAAGTCCTCTTGTCTCACCTCAGTTACCTCAGGGAAAGTAAGTATTGTCCTGACTCATCCCAGCCCTAAGCTGCAAGGAGGAGCACTGAGCTTCCTGAGCTCTTCTTGTGGGATAAACAGGGAAAAACATCAGCAAAAGGCAAACAGAGAGAGCAAACAAGGAAGGGAGGAATAAAGAGTAGGCTGGAAAGTTAATTTTAACTTAGATGGAGTAAGTGGTGCTATTGGGGAGGTGAAGAGCTGAGCAGGGCTCTTAAGAAGATTAGATAGTCTTACAGATAACAAAAACATCTGTGGCTGTACGATAAAAACACATAATTTGCTGTGCAGATTAAACCAAACATTACATGATGGGTCACGGGAAAATTATTCCATAACTTCACAGTTAGAGGGTTGTGCCCTTTTCCCCTAAGGTTTCTTATAAGGACTGCTTCAAAACAGGACCCACAACTGCCAGAGCTGGACATTTTCTATGTTCCTGGAGGCCCAGATCTGGCGGAAAGAGGAAAAAATACACAAGTGATTCCCCAAATCCTGTAGCACATGCTCTTAAGGCTGGAAATCTTGGATTCAGACCCTTCTAAGACTTCCTCTGAAACCATGACCATGTCCATAGTTTCTAAGCATCTCCTTGTCATCTGTAAAATGGAGGTTAAAGCGTTTCCTTTCTTCTCAAAGGTGTGCTAAGGATAATTGTGTTATGATGAGGCCAAAGAACTGGAGCTAAATCTCACATGCTCTAATATTTTTTCAAGTGAAACAGCTGTTATAGGAGCATCATTACTTGAGGACTGACAAATCAGGAGAAGGTGCCATAAAGGGCAGGAAGAGAAAGAAAAAAGTGTATTTTCTCCACTGAGAAACCAATTTGTGGTGCAAAGGCAGCTGAAGTTGTCTCCATCTGGCCAGTGCAAAGCAGCAGCAAGAGAGCATTTATTTAGGGTGTTTCTTCAAAGCTGGTCCCTCCCTGCCCCTGCTCAAATCAGTGGGAGTTTCACAGATTACAGTGGGACATGAATTAGATCACAGATGGGTGCCTCTGTAAGCCCCACCTTTATTTTTTTTCGAGAAGTCAAGCCAAGGAAATGATTCACCACAAATAACCAAATTGTTGGATTCCAACAGGTTTTGTCCCTCGTGACTCCACAATCCAATAATTCCCCATCCAAAGTAACGTGCAGATTTTATCCCATTTGATGGGCAAAGAGCTGGTTCACAGAACACCTCATGATTCCTGCAGACACACTTTGGTTTGAGTGCAGAGTTGCTCCTTGTGGGGCTGATGCTGCTGACTTGGGCCAGGCCAATCGGACCCTTTGTAACCGGAAATGTTTTTCAATTCCCACAAGATAAATACTCAAGTGAGACACTTGAATTGTCTCCTTGATTAGATTTGAGAATGGGCTGAAGGAGATGAAGGAGGACGTGTAGGGTTTTTGATTCAGGACCAGGCTGAATTTGAAAAGGTTGGTGGAAGAATTGAGTTGTTCTGTTGCTTTAGCTCCAGACGGTATCTCCAGTGACTGTCTCAAGTGTTAGGTCACTTGGGGTGTTCAAAGGGACTATTGGAGGAATTGCATCCTTGCTGTCATGGCATAACCCTGCAGACCTGGAGTCAGTTGCCACCTTTACCATTTGCTGCTGTCCATTTGCTCAGGAGCAGATTCCTGGTTGATCTACCTTTAGATAGATACCTGAAGTCCCAGCACTAGAAGTCTGGTCACACTGGTCTCCATTTATAGAGAAGGAACAACAGGACATGTTGGATTTAGGCTAGAAATCCCTTAGTTCACACATCACCTTTAAATGCCTGGAATTAAGAGGGATAAACCTTTGCCTCAGCTCCTCTGTGCCTCAGTTTGACTCTCTGTGAAGTGGAACTCATAATCCTGCCTTCTCCTTGGTCTTGTCTGTGGAGATGGCAGATCTGTGGAGCAGGGGTTGTGTCTCATGCCTCTCAAACCCCAGCACAGAGTCCTAATGCAGCTGCAACATTTAAATGCTGCTGCGATGCGTGCTGAATAATAATCATAAAAATCTAATGTTCTGCCAGGGGAATGCCTGCAGTGATTTCTGTGCCATTAAGCTGGTGCAAAACCCCAGCAGCTTTGCTGGATTCGGACAAGTGATTCCAATTCCATATGGCTGCATGTGAAAGGAGAATCCAATCCTGCTCCTTTCCCAGCTTTTATGATTCTGAATTTCTCTCTGCTCAGCCGCCTTGGGCTGTTCTCAGATGTCATATGGGTGCTGTCCTTGTCAAGGCAAGCTCCTGTCTGCATGGAGGTCAGGCAGGCTCTGCCCAGCATTCCTCCCCGTGCAGCTGGGCTGGGAGCTGCCTGATGACAGTCTGGTTTCTGCATTGCTGCTCAACTCCCTCCCGGAGTAACGCCTTCCAAAGGAGCTTATTGTTTTTCCAGACCCATTTCCAGCGGATGTTTAGTGCCGAGCCGCTGAGCTCAGTGCCATGGGGAGATGGGCTTTTTTTAGGAATTTTTCCCCTCTTGTAAGGTTGTTTGTTTCAAAGACATCCCGCTCTGCTCCCGCTCAGGGTGGAGAAGACGTGATGGCAACGAAAGGCAGGAGAACTTTGAGGGATTGCAGCTCTGCAGGCTAGACACCATCTGCCCAGTCTCTGCCTTGAAAGGTGTTCATCCTCTCAGGATGTTAAGCTGGATATGTGACGAGTTGTGAATCCTCAGCTTTGGGGTTTGCTTTCCAAGAAATGAAGCTGCCCTGAGCTTTCGGAGCCTGTTTGCTGGCCAGGCAAGGAGACCCCCTGAAAATGAGCTTCCTCAGAAGGTGTTCAGCATTTTGCACTCCTGGTCAGGGTGGAGGCATTCTTAAAGCTGCTTAGGAAGCACGTTCATGTGGCATATCTGAGTCCAGCCTGAAAAAATAAACTGGTAACCTCTGCAAGACCTCATCAAAAGCTCCAACTTAGCTTTGGATGTAGAAGGTTCAGGTGAGCTGTTTAGTGGAGACTGAACCAAACTGATATCACAGCACCTTTAGTCTTCAGGCAGAGCTTGGGTCTGGATCAGCCTCGTGCAGTTGTTTCCTGTTTCCGTCACCTATTGAAGCAGTCAGGAATTCAGCTGCCTCTGATCTTTGGGAGATTTCAGACTTGCAGAACCCAGTTCTGCAGCACACTCTGTCCCTTGGAATCTCTCAAAACACCCCCCAGTAGTTTTTTCAGGGCACTTACTGTCTATGCCCCCCCCAGATCATCTTTCTTTAAGTATTTATACTCCAAAATTGTGAAGCCATGTCTTGGTTTTTCTTCTTATTGTTCACCCCCTGCACCTTCAGCCTCCAGACGGGCTGACTGCTGTGCCAGTATCTTCTCCAAACACTGTCTGCCCAGGGAATCTTCTCCAGGGGAAGGGAGATTTGAATGTTTTCATGCTATGTTTGGGATGAACATCAAAAGAAGCCTGAACTGTCACCTCCTGTCCTTTTCCTCTCCAGTTACAGGGGGTCGGTTGTGTGTGGTGTGTACAAACGAAAAGAGCCTGAAGGGGAAGGAATGAGACTGTGGTGAGAAGCAGAAGCAGAAAACTGCTCTGTGGTTTCGAGCCATATATTAATGCCAAACAAAACTATACTGCTAAATGCAGCAGAACCCTGATTCTACCGGGAGACGTGGAGGGAGGGCTGTGCAGCCTTCAGATGGTGCAGATAAAAAGGACTTTCAGATTAAATAGAGTTCAAGATTATGAAGCCAAGGTGTTCCTGCATCTCAGAAGGATGGGCTGCCTTGTGCACAGGAAGGCTTTATGGGGAAAAAACTCTCCTGCTCTGTTTTTCAGTCCTTTTCCATCCATCTTCCTCTTCAACTGATGCAAGGGAAATAAAAGAAGAAAGGAAAAGGTGGGGGGAACCATAAGATAACATGTTTAATATTAATTATAGAATAACCCCTCACTATTAATAATATGAGTGTTTCCAGAAAGAGCTGATTTAATCCAAGATGTCTCTGACCCAGCGAGGGGCAGGGGGAATAAGAACAAACCGAAAATTCATCGCAGCCAAAGAACAAGTGAGGGAGGGAGCAGCCTGGCCTCTGTCTGTCTGCTGCTCTCTGTCCTCATCTGTGTCTCTGGCTTGCTCTCTTTTCCTCCTTCATTGAAAGCCCTTAATAGGAAACACATTTCCTTTTCTGTGGTGTTCCCACCAGAAACCTCAGACTGTCGGGCAAAGGTGAGAACTTTTAGCAATTAAACCGGGGGAGGCGCCGTCCCCTTTCCAGTGGCTTCGGCTGCATTTTTGAGTGTAAAGTAGCTATAGGTTGATTATACAGGCTCGTTCAGGGCTATTCATCACCCCACCCCCACCTCCTCAGCCAGCCAGTGCAACCAGGCATTTGCAGCCTATTTAGTCATAGAAAACTGTGTTTCTGAATTCCCCAGCACTTCCCTGTCTGGCGGGGGCAAGGGAGCCTGGGCTGTGTTCAGGAGCCTCAGAAGGAGGGAGTGGTGGACGGGAGTTTCCCCACAAGATATTCAAGAAAGAAAGAAATGCCAAAGCCAGAAACCCTCTTGATGGAACCTTGAGTTAGGTGGACAAAGCTGTTGCAGTTCCTCCAGCAGCAGCAAAAGACCAGCCAATCTCTAAATATTTAAGCCAAACACTCTGGAGATCTGCAGCTTTCACAGGCAAGGTACCCTTGGGATCCCTTTGAACTCTTTCCCTTCTAGTTTACTCTGTCATCCATCCCAGTTTTTTTGAAACATCCCATCTTGCAGCATCTGGTAGCATCCATCCTCCTTCCAACACCTCCTGCCTCTGTGTACACGCTGGCTTTGCACATCTTTAGCTTTGTTTGCATTTGGGGAAGAAAAGAAATCCATGGGAACACAGGGCCAGTAAGATCCAGCACCTGCAATGGCTGTTCTGGCAGGGAGCTGCCTAATCCTCAGCTCTCACAGGAAAATGAGACATACTGTGAACACCACTGAGGGGCAAGTGAGGTCAGGGCTATTTGGGATCATGTGGATTAGAGGAATGGGGAGACTGTGTGGTTTAGTTGCAAGATCCTAATCAATTAGTATCATAGCACCTGCAAAAGAGGCGTTCTAAGACACACCAAAGAACCCAGGGATGCTCAGGGGCAGCACAGCATACCTACAAGTCTCTACTATTTGCTGAGTGTTGCTCAGGACCAAGTACCTCAAATGGGATAGAATCTTGCTGAGTAGATGGGAATAGCAGAAAGTGTCTGTAAAAGCACCTCTCCTTCATCCCCACCCAGGGCAGGGTTGGTGCCCTGCTCCAGTTCACCAGTCCCTCCAGACAAGGGTCCTCTGCCTTGTTAGGAAGGTCTCTTTGCAGTAGAAACTTTTCCAAAGAGCTGTAGGAAAGGTGAGCCCAGAAGACTGTGCAGGGTAAACACATCTAACTAGACAGCCATGAAATGTGTATTACATGCTGGCTTCCAAGAGCTCCCAGGGCCTCTTCCTCCATTTCCAGAAGAGTTTGCAGGAGAAACAAAGTAAAATGCGTAGAAAGGAACATTTCCACCATAGACTCTGCAAAACACAGACCCTTCCACTGGGTTCTTTTTGTGCTGCTCTTGAATAGTTTTGTTTGAAACAA
The DNA here is from genome assembly GCA_013401335.1 of Brachypteracias leptosomus. Taxonomy (NCBI): domain Eukaryota; kingdom Metazoa; phylum Chordata; class Aves; order Coraciiformes; family Brachypteraciidae; genus Brachypteracias; species Brachypteracias leptosomus. The sequence continues at coordinate 50,468 of VYZX01004807.1, read as the reverse complement.
GAAAGGTGCTTTCAAATTCCACAAAGCATGAGGACATCAAGGTGCTCTGTGAAGGAACCAAAAGTCTTTATTTTGCTTTGCAAGTGGAGAAACAGTATCACAGGTGTGACATAGAGCTACCAAGCTTTTAAAAGAATCTCACATCCATCCCAGAATGTGCCTAATTGTCTGAAAAATGTGGGCTTTAGATCCAAGCAGCAGCATTTCCTACCTGCCTGTGTGACTCCTCACTGGCAGAGCTCATTCCAACTGCAATAATTGCTTTTCTTTTCCTTACAGGCAGCTCACTGCTGGTCTACAATACTCCAGCCCACACAGAACCTTCCTCACGTCTTGCCACCAAAGAAGGTCAGTCTTTGCATCTAAATGTCCTAGCTCCCTGTGCTCTCGTGGTGGTTTTGATTGGGTTAAAACTACACCTTTTAGATAATATCCTTGGCATGAAAATGTTCTGATCTGCTACATGTGCAGAGCATGGTTAAAAGTGAATAATTCACAATTTGCAGCCAAAGCCACGCTGAAAATCCCACCTCTGCTTGTCCAGATGGCATAAAATGTCTATCTGTTGTTTGCAGGCTTGTGTATTAGTGAGTGGATGAACTGATGGCACATAGATATATATAAATAGTTTGAAATCTCAGGTATATAGCAAGGACTGAGACACTCTTCCTCTCTGAGTGAGTTCATAGTTGAAAGGCTACAATCTTCTCACAGTAAATTCTGTTACTGAATAAAGGTCACTCAGGTCTTCCAAAGCCATTTGTGAATCTGTCAGCTGGTCCCAACCAGCAAGGAGCCTCTTTGACACTTTCAGTTTGGAATGTTTTAAATTTCTTTTTCAAAGACCTGCTAATTTTTAATCTATTAGAAATTCTAATCGTGTAGGTAGAGCTCAGAAACCTTGAAATTTAGAAGCTAGTAACACACCTGAGGTTCCTTCAGGCTTTTGAGTTGTTTGTCCATCCTTCAGTCAGGTTTGTCAGATTTTCCTCTGCAGGCACAGTCCCCCTTCTTTTCCTTATCTTTAGTGAAAAACTGGATTCTCAGTATGATAAAATTATAAGAGTTGGTGTTGTGGGTATGACACACACCCCTTACCAACCATGTAAGTCCTGGTTGGACAGTTGAATTGCTAAAGGCCAAATAGGGTGTTAAAGATCAAAGATCCAGTCCCAACTTCCTGCGTAGGACTGGGAGCCTGGAGTTTCCCTTTGTGTAACTGCAGGAACACTGGGTTTGTTCACTGCACTGCCTTCAGGTCCCTTTGAAAAGCTTCTGGGGCAAGTGGGGGGTCTCCTGCCTGCTGTAGGAGATGACCCACCTAGAAGCAGGAGCTCTCCTGCCGAGGCGGTTTCCTCACCTCGATACAAACATTTCTGTGCTTTCCAGGAGCACATCAACGCGTTTGCATTTCAAACAAGAGTGGGGAAAGGCAGAAAGTCTTCCATTTGGGCAGCATTTCATCTCCAACATGTCTTGGGCCCTGGACACAACGTCAGTGCTGGCTTTTACAGCAGCTTCTTTTCTCTGCCCTGTAACTGTCCGCTAGAGCCGCCTGTTCCCTGGCATGTGTTCCCTCTTTATGAGACAGGCATTAGCTGATAAAACGTGGTACATTACAGAGACAAAGCTGCTCAGGCTTTTCTGTCACTGGCCACTTTGACTCTAACAGTCAGCTATTTAAAATTAATAAAAGCAGGGCTGGCTCCTAGCTGAATAAAGCAGACACCCGTGCACGTGTCCCTCCACAAGTTCCCCCATAAACCCACGCGCACATCCAAGACTCTGCTCGTTCTGTCTCGGGCCAGGTGGCTGCTAAAAATAAAGGGAAGAAAGCTGCCATTTTTTTATTAAAGGGAAATGCTCTCTGTAAAATCCTCTGAATTTTTTATACCTTTTATCTTTGCAAGTCACTCAAGCAGAAAGAAAGTTGAGGGGAAAAAATTGTTCCTCCCCCTCCTTTTTTACTGCCCTCGAGTGTGTTTCTTTAGTGCAGCTGAGAGAAGTTAGCATTTGATTTCTGTCAGCCAGGCATTTTTAACTTCACGTGGTACTTTCATCGTGTGTCAATAAAGGGCTAAACACACCCCTGGGACAGTCAAATAAAAATTAAGAACTAGCACAGAAATGTTGAAAAATCCCCTCTATCCCTCTTGCATTTCTCCCTACAATGCATAAATTTCCTCTGGTTTGCCTGGTGCCTGGATACTGCTCTAGGATAAACCGACCCACCTCAACCCACTGCAGCTGATTCGTGCTCCAAATATGATTTGTGAGATAAGGTGACAGGGTAAGAGGCATGTGAACATGACAGGCTGACAGATAAGGAATTGGGGGAGCAGTCAAGTGTCTTGTCCAATATCCCAGAAGAAACTCTCAATGAACATAAAACTGGACTTGGGATTCCTCAGCCCCCATCTAGTCTGTCAGGCAACGAGGTTGTCCTTGCTTCCTTTCAAGGCTTTTTAATGGGCTCACTTCAAGATGATGATTTTCTTCAGGAAAAGGAACTTTAGGTTAAAAATCATTATTTTTTATAAATATTTTCTTATCTCCTTAACTCCTCAAAAAGATGAAACATTTGCGCATCTTGAATCTACTAATCCTGCAAATATTATTCTCTTGATGCTTCTGAATAAAAGCAAACACATTTTTCTAACCGCCTTCCCTTGAGGATTTAAAAGCAGGAGGAGGTGATGAAATAACACAATACATGTCAGAGACAGGAAAAAAATAGTGTTTTCTCCCCTCCTCCTGTAATTTTTCTTGCACACTAAGACCAATAATGTCTGTTATATGTGGGTCTAATGCAAATAACCCACTGTGCAAATCCCAGGGAGGAATGGATGCTCTTTGCATACACTTTACAAAACATATTCCATTCACATATTGGAAAAAATACCCTACATGGCAAAAAAAGGTAGGGATGCCAATGTTTTCTGTACTGGTAGGGCTCTCCTCTTTCCTGAGCCTGTTGCAGACCTAGCAGGACATGCTCTGAGCAAGAACAGGGTCACCCAGGAGCACAAGGCACCACCTGAGCCATGGCCACATTGCTGCTGCAGCTCTCACAGGATGGGGTTTCGTGCCGTGGCCCTGGAGACAAGAGCAGCCTCAGCGGGCTGCAGCTGCAGGCTTTGCTCCCTTTCCCCTTCTATTTTCTGCCTCTCTCACTTCTCTTCTGCAACACCAGCTCTGCAGAAGAACCTGTAGCACTGCCTGAGGAGGGGTAAAGCACTTTCAGAGCAGAAAGAAATACTCTAAACCTACACGGCACGAAGCGTGTGCGTTTTGGTCTCAGATCAGAAGGTAGAGACCTCGTCATGTTCAAAGGCCTCTTGTTGCCTGAGCTTCTTTGCTCCTCAGCCTCATAAACACTCAAGAGGTTGGTATTTAGCGTCATTGGGACAAATTGTCTTCAGCTGCCTTTGAGAAATAAATTGCTCTAATGAAAGTCACCAGGATTTTTTGGCCAGAGAACCCTTTTCTGGAAAATGAAACGAGGTTGCTCTCGCTGCTGAATGGAAAGATTTGTGTCCCAGTCCCAGTGCTCCACTGGAGAGATGGGCTGTTTCATTTTCCGTGGCTGGTTGGAGCAATGACTGACCTACTGTAGGTACCGCAGACAGGGGAGAAGAATCTGAGAGCACATTATCTGCCTGAGCCCGTGGAGATTTTAAATTGCTCGCCTTCAGAATGGTGTCATTTAAGCAGGTTTCCATAGGGAAATGGAAAATATATTCACATACAACATTGAGGAGGCCAAAGGGCTGTGTCCCGTTAGTTGTGAGCGTTCTGGCCCCAATCCAAGACATTTTTAAAGTCCATGCTTGCTTTTAAATAAATTGGGGTCTGCATAACTCACACGTTTCATACACAAGCCTAAATGTTGTGCAGGGTTTGAACCTGAGCAGGGTTCAACGAGGCAGAATCAGGATGGGTTGATGTGTAAATTACTTGTGTCTAAACAAGCAGGTAGGAGTGTCTGGGGTGTTGTTCGTGGTGCTTTGTCCTATGTCCTGATACACGGTGGAGCAGGTACTGAGGTGAGGTGGCAGCATGGGATGGAGGAAGGCTTGGCTGGCAAGGGTGGAGGGGTTTGTGTGGCTGTTTGCCTCCTGGTCACAGGTTATGTGTGATCTTCATTAAAAGGCAGAATTCAACACAGGTCTTTATCCTCCAGCACTGTCCTCTGCATACATCAGGCAATATGAAAAAGAGAAGGCTCCAGGGAGACTTTCTTGCAGCCTTCCAGTATCTGAAGGGAGCCTACAAAGCTGGGGAGGGACTTTTTACAAGGGCTTGTAGTGATAGGATGAGGGGTGATGGCTTCAAACTGGAAGAGGGGAGATCTAGATGAGAAACGAGGAAGAAGTTCTTCACTCTGAGGGGGGTGAGACACTGGCACAGGTTGCCCAGGGAGGTTGTGGATGCTCCATCCCTGGAGGTGTTCAGGACCAGGTTGGATGGGGCTTGGAGCAACCTGGTCTAGTGGGAGGCAGGTTGGAACTAGATGGTCTTTGAGGTCCCTTCCAACTCAAACCATTTGATGATTCTATGAGAATATAGTTATCTTAGAATAGTGGGAAACCAGCACTAGCCCCAAATCCCATAAATCCAACCTAAATTCAAGCAGAACTCAGGAAAAGCTGATGTGTGACCTGCATTTTCAAAGAGGGAAGAAATTTGTATGTGCATACACGAATACGGAGGTAGAAAACAAATTTTAAGGCTTTAGTGTGTGGCTGTTCCACATTTATGTTTGCATTATAGAAGTGTTTGTGTCAACAACAAGGACATTGGGGTATTAGGTGTGTTTGCTTGAATGTTTTGTTCGGTTGTTGGCAAACTGAAGAAGATAAACAAACCAGCGAGCCCTGAACCTCACACAGAGTGGTTTCCTGTGGGCTTGTACCCACCATCATCACGAGCCCCTGAGGAAGAGTTTCCTCATGTTGGAGCATTAAGATCCATCTCACGCAGCTTCCCTGGTTCCTAACAAAATAGGAGTCCCTGCAGCTGCTCTTCTCGCCGTCGGGGCCACAATCTCTCTCCTCTTTCCCCAGCAGTTTCCCTTAAATCAGTAGAAGCTCTTTAAAACTCATCTCTCCTGCTTGTCAAATTCAGTGACGATTTTGGGTGACAAGTTCAGAAGTCTGGGGGGACTGGCGAGAGAGGGGCAGAGACCCCCCCAGCAGCAGGGCTGCTTATACACCGTTCCCACAGGAGAAGAGTCTCCGATTCCTGCATAAAATTCTGCTCTTAAAAGGGCTGGTTTTCAAACCTAAGAGGTTGCCATGCGAAAAAATATCAAAAATTCAGTAAACTCTTCTTCTGAGTGTGTCAGCAAAGCCCCTTATTCACAGCAAAGGCTAGAAACCCTCCAGCCTTAGTGGGAGAAGAAGCAGTTGTGGCTTCATCCCCTCTTAGTACACACTAAAACATTTGTGGGTGATATTTGTGTGCCTGGTGATGAAATAGCCCATTTTTAGCTCAGCAGCAGAAAAAGGGGAGGCTTTTTTGGTGCTTCTCTCATTGCGACTGTGTGGCCAAACCGGGGATTTATGGTTTCAGGAGAGACAGTAGCGAGTGCTCTTGGATTTTTCTTCCTTTTTTTTCCCTTTCTTTCTTTTTTTTTTTTTTTTAATTGTTTTGCTTTGAAATTCCAGAGTTAGTGTTTTGTCTGCTTTCTCCCTGACCCTCTTCGGAGGCAGGCGTGTGTTTTTTCACCAGAAAAACTGGAAACAAAGAATCGTTGTCTTTAAGCTGTAGCAGGCAGGAAACCCAACTCACAAGGGATCACCCCGAGCCAGCGCTGTCCCAGAGTAGACTCCAGTTCTCTGAATTCAACCTGACAGCTTGTCTGGAGCACTTTCTAAGTAACCATTATCCTTCCTTTTCCCCCAGCAAAAGAGCTATTATTTTTTTGCCTAGGGTGCACTGCAAGCAATGTTATTGCACATGGAGGCAATGCTGGGGGGTTGCTGGGGTGCAGTCCTCCTCTGAACAGCTTTTGGAAGAGCTTTGGCCGTTTCCTAAGACAAAATTTGTTTCCTGATAACAAGAGGAGTAGGTGAATGCTGTAAAATATCTGCTCGTGGGTCTTCCCTTTTTTTCTCTTACGTCCGTGTTGCTGTGTGTAGATTTTTCTCCACGTTTTGTCTCCTTTACTTCTGCATTTGGATGTTTTTCAGTAAGTTCAAGCACGTTAAGTGGTTTTACTCCACGGGGTAAAATACTGTTGGTCTGTTTTGCACATGCTCACCTACGTGCTTTGGATGAACATCTGCAAAGGGTGCGTTGAAATGAGCTTTGCTGATGATGCCCAAAGCCCCAACATAGCCCAGTACCGTGTTTGTTGGACTGGAAAGTGACTGCTCTGCAGAGCTCAGCACTGGGAGGGATTCTTAGGCCACTGCTTCAGTCTTCAAGCACTAAGCATTGGGACTTCTGCTGCCCATCTTAAAAAAAGCAACAACCACCTCCCAAAATCACGTTAGTTCCTCCCTTTCTCCATCCCGTGCCTTTGTCAGCGTTGTGCAGGGTAAGTGGGACGTGGATCGGGATGTTCCGGCACCGCGTGGCTCGGGGAGGTTGCTCCAGCCACACTCACACCTGGGGCTGTCCCCTACAGCTCAAAGCAAACAGGGAGTGACTCCAAGTGTTGGAGGCCAGAGCTCTCTTCTGAGGTGGGGAGCAGAGCTCCAGGCTCTAGAGCTGTGGAGCGCAGGAGCTCCTCCAGCTCATAGAATGTTGCTCTCAGCAACAGGCCATCTCCATCTCAGCTGCCTAAGGCTAATGAGGGAGAGGGACTGCAGGTCTCAAGCTTTGGAGGGACCAGGACTACCCTGAGCATGACCCTGTCTGTGCAATATGCATGAGTCCCCTTGGAAAATCCTGGACCCTGGTTCTGTGCATGCACTATGTGAAGCTCCAGATCCTGTGTGACGCTGGCAATAGGGGGCTTCAGCCATCCAACACTGGATCTACCTCAGGAGTGAAATCAGAAATGCTTGATCACCCTGACCTGTGTTTCCAGAAGGACAGAGATGCATAACCAGGCTCTCAGTTACTTTCAGATTCCTCAAATTAATCCACGTCCTTTATGTCCATGCTCTGCAACACATTTCTCATGTAAATCCAGCAGTCAGTCTCTTCTCACTTGGTTTCAGTTGACTTCAGGTCAAAAACCAATCTTGTTCCAAGTCTGGACTTTGGTCTCTGTGTCAGTTTCTTAGCTGTAAAACAGATTAATAACAATGTAGAGTTGTTTGATATATTTATTTTTAAAAAACTGTGCAATAATCAATCTGATATGTAGAATGGAAGTTACATTGAAATCATTCTGCACTCAACTCGTTGCTTCCTCTTGGTGGAGAGTCTTGGAATGACTTAATTCCGTGTATGATCCCTGTCCTGGTGATTCTTTAGCACCAGGAGCAGGACACTGGGATCTTGAAGCAGAAACAAATGAGTTTGGTGCTTGAAGGCACTGGAAAGTCTGATGTCACCATGAGAACAGTCATATAACACTGGCCATGAATGACACACAGCATGACGTATGGCATACGTGCAGAGTAATTGTTCTAATTAGCAGAAAGGGTCCTTTGAGAAGTCATTTGGTGCAGAACAAATGGTGAGGCCTCAGTGTGCTCTGTTCTGACACCCACGTAACCCGTACCTGGGTGTGGGCATAGGGCTAAATGCCATGGGGAACTAATTGCTGACTTGCAGGAACCTCCTCTTGTGGCCACTGGAGAAGGCCAGAGGACTCCTCAGACTCTGCTCTGCTTTCTAGTCCTGTTCCACCACCTTGGCCACACGCTGTAAATCCTCCTGCAGACAAATGACAGCATCCAGAGCCTTCACAGCTTTGTGCTAACAAAACCTGTATCTAAGCAAGTCTCTTGCTGCTGACATGGTTGGGTTTAGCACCGCATGAATCGAGTGTTCAGTCCCTGTACTTGGAGCCAGAGTGGGCCTGGGAAGGACCTTACAGACTCTACAACCTTGACGTTTGCTGCCATCATTTAAAACAATACATCTAATGTTTCTAGGAGGACTTGGAAGCGTTTTTGGCTTCCTTGCCCCTCCAGAAACCCACAGCCTGGGTTTCTTCTCTCCAACTGGCCTTAAACACAACCCCACCTCTTCAATGCGATCTCCAGGAGGGTAGATGATGGGAGTGTGAGGGCTGGAGGCTCAGCAGCTTGGCAGCCCTTGCTCACAGGGTTGGTTTGCAGCAGTCCTGTGTTTGGTTCCCATGTGCCTAGGGGAAGAGTTGGGGCTTTTCCAAGACGCCAGGATAGTGCCACCACACACAACCTCCCCTGGGGAGGAAGAGCCGTGAGGTCCTGTGCCCTCCTTTCTCTCCCTATAAAGCAAAATAGACCCCAAGTGACCACTCAGATTAATCACAAGTCTGGATTCCCTAAGACACCTGGTTCTGCTTTCCCCATTTAGAGAAGCTAATTTAAATTCCAGCCACCAAGCCAGGAACCTTTCTTCCTACTGGAGCAGAAGGACTCATTGCAAAAACCAGACTGTGTTCTGCATGGAGAATCCCATGGATCCCATAGCCTGCTTCAAACCTGCAGCCTTCTCCTTCCCCTGATTTGCTTCATTGGAATTCACTGAGACTTATGAAACTTCCCTTTATTTTCTTCCTGGCTCTGCCCCCATGACTTAGGAGAAGCCACTTTCCATCCTCTGGCTGCCTAATCTCATTGGAGGTATCATCTTGAGTAGGCAGAGATTGTTGGGGCTCTTTCTTAGGGATCAGGGAGATGTTGGACAAAGGCTGGATTTGATGATCCTAGAGGTCCTTTCCAACCTAAATGATTCTATGATTCTATTGCTTAGCACCTACCACACTGGGGATTCTAGATGCCTCCACGAGTTTGCTGTGTGTGTTTTTCTCCAGACAGCTTCAGGATGAAAGCCCATCTCAGGGGATGAAAGGTTCTTGGGAGGTTTCAAGCCATGCTCAGCTCTATGACAGGGCTCCTCACGAGGGAGATGTGGCAGGGATAACATTTGCCCAGGCAGAGCTCAGCATTTGGGCACTTGTGTGTTACGTATGGTATTAGATTCCAGGACACAGTTCAATTTGGAGACGCAGTCCCGTGGCTGTTGTGTTCACCCAGGGATGACACTGGGCTGGCAGAGGGAGCTGATGGTCACACCAGTCACTCTGCACCTTCACAGTGAGCCCCAGCCTCCTGCCAGGCTGGAAAAGAGCTGCTGCTGCTGCTGCCCGTGATGCCATCAATCTGATAAACACATGGTGCTGCTCCTTCCCAGCCTTGCTCGCAGGGAAGGGCTCTAGATGGCATTGCAGCTAAGATTTACCTCTAGAGCCTATAAAACATTTAGTCCATAAATGACCCAGCCCTGCTTCATCCATCCTAGAACAAAAAGGCCTGAAAAATGAGGCTGTTACAGAGGCAGTCCCCATCATTCTTATCAAGGCTGGTAGCACAAAATTGTGCCTGAGTCTGGTTTGACCTGAAAAGGCTCCTCCAGAGCGAGCAGGATGAAGGGGCTGTCAGCACTCAGTGAGCAGCTGGGGGACTGGGAGCCTATTGTTCAGCTGAAATCCCCCCCTCTTGCTTCTCCCCTTCGTCCCAAGCTCTCAGAGTTATAAAACACCATTAAAAAAAAAAATTAAGAACTTTTTAGAGCTTATCAGAGAGGGTTTGCTCTCTAATCCATCATATCTTAAACAGGGATTCCCCAATGGCTTGTTCCTTGGGCTGCCTTCAAGCTGGAAGGACTGACAGGCATCTGGGATGGACTTTGCTGTGGCGCAGAAATCTGCTCAGGGGTTTTAAGCCTGGTCCCCTAGGGAAGTGAGTCTCTGTCTGTCTGTCCATCTGCCCCCAGCAGTATTAGTCTGCTTAGACTCAGTATGATCCAGAGGTTTGGGGGAAACGGGAGCAAAGGGGCCCTCAAGGTGGGAGATGAGAGGTGGGGGTGTCTGTAAGGGTGGGCTGGTGGTTCAGCCCCATCCTCCCAACTGCAGTGCCACTAAACAGCACAATGTGCAGCTGATCTCCTCCTCCACATCCCAGAATCTCATCCAGGGGATCCCTGGGATGCAATCCTCAGTATTTTCCCCTTCTGACAAGAAGAAACTCTGGAGGTTTGGATCCTTTAGCTCATCTCTTGAACTTCACAGGGCAACCTGCCTGGTGCCCAGTCCTGATCTTGCAATTTTACCACTTTCTAGCCTTTTCCCAACCTTTCCCACAGCCTGTTTCACTGCTGTTATTTCTGATTTACATCAAATTCCAGAGGAATCAATAGGCTTTGAATGGGGGCTTGAACAGCAGAGGAGGAGAACTTCCAAATGCCACAGAAGGTGGTGAGGAAGGAGATTTAGGGTGAGAAAGGATGGAGCTAGGTTAGAAAGGGTGCAGAGAGCAATGGGAAAGCCACTTTGCCTGGAAAAGGCAGCTAAAGCCCGAGGAAAGTGGGTTTATGCATGTAAATAAATAAAATTATATTTAACCTTCTTCCCAGGCGTGCTCTGAGTGTGAATGTTTGCGAAGCTGTGAGATCCTTAGTTGAAAGGTGCTGTGAAAGTGCAAAGCATTATTAATATCCTTTACCTTCCCCATAATAGAGTGCACATTCATTCGGGGGAATTTCTGGACATAAACCAGACAGCTGGGGAATGACATTTCTTGAAAGCATCTATGATTTATTTTCTGCTCTTTAATTCCATTTTGCATTGAACACACATTTGTCATAGGACTGGTGTTCCACTGGGCCTTTTAAGTCTAAACCAGACTTGGGGACCTGATCTTTTTGCTGGTATAAATTTGCTCCCAACTTCACTGGCGCTCTTTGCTGATTTACACCAGAAGAGGACCTCAGCCCGAGCCTTTTAATTGAATTTCCATAGCACGGCAAGTTCTGGTGTCAAATCCAAGTGGTTTTAATGACAGATAAGACTCCCCCTGTAACTAACTGTCTGGCTGGAGTTCTGCAGGAGCTCTTCAAGCCACTGGGCGTCGTGTCCTGGGAGCGATATTGTTTTTGCAGAAACTCGAGGCTCTGGATAGGTTCCCTGGCCCTGCCTGTTCCATTTTGTTTTAAACACGTTCAGCTTTAGAGTCTGGGCTTGGAAGCTGGGAGGGCTGGTGTGGTTCTTTCACGTTGCATGGATTTTTGTTGAAAGCAAAACAAAAATAGCTTCGTGGGCTTCAGCTTTTGAGTTTTTCAAGAGGAAGAGTTGGAAACTTGCAGTAGCTGAGTGAAAATGCTGGTTCCATAGCTGGTAACTATTGTATTTAACCCTTCTCACCATCGCAAAGGTAAGGTCTCATCCTAACAACACAAGTGTGGCTGCCCCTATATATGCCCACACCTCATAATCCATCTATACATTGAAAATTGAGGCCCAGGGACTCATCTGAGGTGCACTGGGTTAACCCTGGGCTGCCACACACACCAGCCTTGCAACTGATGTTTTACACCCCAAAATGTACGTTACAAGGAAAGCCATTCAGAGAGCTTTTGAATGATAATTTTGACCAGGCTTAGCCAAACTTACCTGGGGAATCAAGCCTTGATTAGAAGTTCCTTCCAAGGAATTTTTTCCCCAATTTGAAAAGAATTTTGCTGTTGGAAAATCAATTGCTGCTTTTCTTTTCCACATGGAAGCGACATTTCCTTTAAAATTACATAATGGCAAAACTGCTTCTGATTGAACTAACCAAAATTAGACATCAGCACCTCAATCGGGGGAAATTCCTGAGCTCTTGCCTTTCTCCCTCAATGCAGAACTCTTGTGGGTTGTTTTTTTTTCTCCCCAGATATTTCCCAAAACATTGCTCTAATAGCTCTAGTTGTCATGCTTCTGAAGGATATCCCAGGGGAGAAATGAGAGTCAGAGGCTGGCTGCAAAGAGGACATGGGAAAAGCCAGTGGTTGCTTCAGCCTCATCTCTGCTCTCCTGATTTCAGCCCCTGATAGAGCAGCCCAAGCTCTGGCTGTGCTCAGATGAAGTTCTGGATTTCCACAGCAGCTTTTCCAGCCAGGAAAACACCACCCGTGCAAACAAGCATCTTATTTACAACTCCTGAGGACTGAGCTTGGGGACAGAGCTCCCCAGTAGCAAGACGGTTTCCATGCCATGGGAGTGGGGGCAGCATGGCTGGGGCTGCTGCCTCCAGAGATGTCCCGTTGCACTCTCTGTACCCTGCTGAAACCACAGTGGTTTGTTTTCCAGGCTGACCTATTTGCAGAGGGCTTTGTGGTTTCTAGTAAAAAGGGAAAAAACAAATAAGTAAAATAAAAATAAAAGCAGGGCCATTACATGAGCTCTGTTTTCCCCCCATTGCCCTCTCGCCCCTCCTCCTCTTTCTCTCCCTCTCTTCCCCTCCCCTCCCCTCTCCCGTCCCTTCTCTGTTTTCTTTCTCATGCCAATAACTAGAGGGCTGTAATTTCAAAGCTGCGGCGGCTTTCCCAGCGCCGGGAGGAATGTGCAAGTGCCTGGGATGTGTCCACAGGGAGCTATGGGGCATGAGGCTGTGCTCACAGCATGGGCAGAGGGACGTGGGGCATCTCCCTGGACAGGAGGGGTTTAGCCCTTTCCCCCTCCTTAAAACGGTTTTCTTACTGTCCTTGGCCTCCCTGGCTTTTAAAATTGCTGTTTATTTTATATGAAATAACAAAAAGGTTCATCTCATCCTTCTTTTCTACCCATGATCTTCTGACATCTTGGGATAAGGAGAAGGGGTCTCCTTTCGGGTGGGTTGAGTTGCTCTTTAAACCCCATCAAGTGCATTTATTTAACAATCAGAATGTGTCAGGCTCGAGCATCACCCAAACTTCTACCCCCAGCCCCAGCTGGGACCAAGATGCAAAGCTAGATTCCTACAAGCTTTTTTCTGGGAAGAGTTGATTTCAACCCCTCTGTGCCATTGTCTTTTGTCATCACATCCCTCCTGTGATGCAGTCAGGAGAAGAGGATGGGGCAGCAATGGGAATTCTGGCCTCACCACAAGTAAGTTGTCCCAGTGGGAATCACAAATTCCGCAATAGGAAGGTCAAAATGAGACTGTGGGGGAAGATAGACATGGCTGGCTTATGTTCTCCTTTCTTACTGGTTTTAGAGTGTCCTTGAATCCTCAGTGGGTGACATCTCCTTAGAAATGTCAGTTCTGTGTCCTGAGAGACACACCCAGCTGGTACCAAGCCATGCTCTCCACTGCTTCCACTGGGAAGCAGATCATAGAATCATAGAACAGTTTGGGCTGGAAGGGACCTCCAGAGGCCATCTGGTCCAACCCCTCTACAAGAAGCAGGGACATCTCTACCTAGGGCAGGTTGCTCAGAGCCCCATCAAGCCTGACCTTGAATAACTCCAGGGATGGGGCCTTCACCACCTCTCTGGGCAGCCCATTCCACTGATCTATCACCCTCATGTTAAAGAACTTTTTCCTAATATCCAAATATGGATACAGAATATGGGGCATGTCCCTGGGCAGCAGCACAAGGTGGGACCATTTGAATCTCCACAAGATACTACTGGGTGCAAATAAATGTGGCAGAACCTGCCTGTTGGGTCGTATCTCCTCTGCTCTGCAGCTTCCTGAGCTCTGAGCTCTCCACAAGTGAAGGCTGTTCTCAGAGTTTTCTGCTATGAGGAATGGTACAAAGAGGAGGAACAGATGTTGATGTTGTGTTGTGATGTGTTCAACAAAATGTTTGATTTGATAAACCCAAAGGCTTTGGTATAAAAAGGTCACTTTAAAAAAGGATTTGTGTTTCCAAACAATATAGGAAAAAAGTTCCAACATGGAATAAGGTCAGAATTTAAAAAAAATAAATTCTGCTCAAAACATGGATGCAAGTTAGAATGGAAGTTAAGTTGCAGTAAATGTCAGAAAATTAATATAAATACTTATTTTTTTTCTTGCCTCATTTGCATATTTTCTTTTTGCATTGGAATTTTTAATCTATTAATTTTATGGTGCAATTTCAAAAACATCAGCTCTTAGGATTAGAAAACTTTTCCTATCCAGTCACTATTATAGAACCATAGAATCATTTGGGTTGGAAGAGGCCTTTAAGATCATCAACTCCAACCATTAACCCAGCACTGTCAGGGCACCACTAACCCATGTCCCTCAGCACTACAGCTCCATGGCTTGGAAACCCCTCCAGGGATGGGGACTCCACCACTGCCCTGCCCAGCCTGGCACAGCCCTTCACAGCCCTGACCACCAACAAATTGTTCCTCAGCTCCAACCTCAACCTCCCCTGGGGCAACTTGAGGACATTTCCTCTTGTCCTGTCCCTTGTTCCTTGGGAGAAGAGCCCGACCCCACTTGGCTCCACCCTCCTTGCAGGGAGCTGTGGAGAGCCAGAAGGTCTCCCCTGTAACTCCTCCAGGCTCAACAACTCCAGGTCCCTCGGCTGCTCCTCTCCAGACTTGTGCTCTAGACCTTCTATTGAAGAATGTATTGTACTCACCTTGTCCTCTGTTCCTTCCTCCTCTTCTATTCCAGTACATATAAGACCTTTCTCTGTCTTTACAGGCCCTCCTGTTGCAGGGACACAAAATGTGAACAAGACAACAGAACAGCAACGGCCCCAGCCAGGTAACTGCTGATTTTGTCCTCTCTGCATTCACTGAGTAACTAGATTTGTACCAGATTGGGTGAATAAACGTGTCAGGAACACCAACCATGGGCACAGGACAGGGGACATCGCAGCATAACGAATCAACTGTGACGGGGCAGTGACAGTGATTGTTCTGAACTGTGTCTGCTTGTCCTTCCCCATCCAAGAGAAACATCCTTGTTTCAGTGGAGGAACATGCAGCACCTCCCAGCAGTCACTCCTCCTCTGAACCGTGGTGACATGCCGGGTACCAGGTCATGAAGCAGTCAGGGGCACAGAGCTGCAGTGCTGGAGTGTCTGCTCCTTACCTCTTCACCTCGTGTTCAATGGAAGTCTCTCCAAACAGAACCAACAGGGCTTCCCCTGCCTCAACGAATCCCAAAGAAGAAAAGCAAACCCTGTTGGGCAGTGAGCAGTGGAGTTTCCTGCTCGTTTCCCAAGGGGCCTTTGAAAAGCTAAATACCCCCTTCCCTGCCTTGCACAGCTGCTTTCTATCCCTTTTTTTTCCTTGAGGAGGTTGGTTCTTTTGGCATCGATTCAATCCACGAGCAAACGCTATAGATCCAAATCACCAAAACCAGAGAGAAGCACAGGAGAAGTGGAGAGATTAGGGCTGAGGAGGCCCCACAAAAAGGGAAGAAATTCATTCCTAAGAAACGTGGGGTTTTCAAGAAGCACTCAGCCTCATTGGAGCCGGGGATGAAACTCCTGCTGCTCTCATCTAATGCTCCAATTGCTTCAGTAATGGAGAGCCGAGTGAACATTGCACTGGGCTCAACTGCTAACAAGTGAATCTGGAAATCTTTGCTGCCCAGCTCTTTTTATTAGGAGAAATATACTTGCTCCTGATTTGTTACAGTTCTACTATCCCACACTTCTTTTTTTCTCCCGTTTCATGTTTTCTAGTTGACACATAAGTGCAGGGTATGTCCAGAGAGATTACAGCCTTTGAAAGCAGTGCCAGCAACACGGTGCCATTTGGGATCCCACTAATAATTGGTGGTTGTTTGCTGAAGAAAAAATAAGGAACACATCGGGTCTGTTCCAGGCCTTAGGATCAAAGAAAGAAAATGAACATTGAACTGGTTTCTGGAATAAACAATAATGAGTTGATGATTCTTTATGATTTTTAACATAGGTTTTGTTGGCTGGTTTTTTTTTCAGATCCCTATCAAATCCTGGGGCCCACTAGTAGCCGTCTTGCCAATCCAGGTGAGTTCATCTTTACATTTCAGAGCAAGGGATGTTCTTTCCTGCTGATCTGCTGCCCCAGCCTGAACTGGAGAAGTAACTGCTGTTCTCCACCACTGGAGCAGGCTGTGAGAGCCACTGACCTGAGCAGCTCTGCTCTCACAAGTGCTGTTGCTTCAAGGCCTGGAGTAAATCTTGCTTGAACTAAAGCAGCTCATATACATTGAATGCTTGTGAGGGAAGATCCTCATAAGGCTCTTTACAATTAGTGTAACCACAGCCAATAAAGCTAGAGTCATCAAGGCTGGGGAAGAAATAACCTTATGTAACTCAGATCACCAACTGGAGGTGTCCAAAACAACCTCCATGGTAAACAGTAAGCAGCTGAGGGTTGAATATACTGTGTTAACGATTCCGTGAAAACTCTGCAGGACGCTCTGCTCGGGAAGAACCCTGTTTATGAAAAGCCCCAAGATCTTAAGGCCAAAGGCGACCATTATGAAATCTAATCTGACCTCGGGCTCCCGAACAGAACAAAGGGTTGACTAACTTGTTTGCTGGGAACAGTTTACCCATTCCTACGTAAGACTTTCTAAGGCTTGAAGGAGCCGTTCCCAGTAAAGATCGAGATAGTCCTTCTGTTTCCTGCCTTTGTCTTTGCCTTTAAGCAGGAAGCACAATGTCATTTCCTTTCCTCTTTGGCTTGCTCCTGGCAGGGAGCGGGCAGATCCAGCTGTGGCAGTTCCTCCTCGAGCTGCTCTCGGACAGTTCCAACGCCAGCTGCATCACGTGGGAAGGCACCAACGGGGAGTTCAAGATGACGGACCCTGACGAGGTGGCGCGGCGCTGGGGAGAGCGCAAGAGCAAGCCCAACATGAACTACGACAAGCTGAGCCGAGCCCTCCGATACTACTACGACAAGAACATTATGACCAAAGTGCATGGCAAAAGGTATGCCTACAAATTTGACTTTCATGGCATTGCCCAGGCTCTCCAGCCTCACCCCACCGAGTCGTCCATTTACAAGTACCCCTCAGATCTCTCCTACATGCCGTCTTACCACACCCACCAGCAGAAGGTGAACTTTGTACCCCCGCACCCTTCTTCTATGCCTGTCACATCGTCCAGTTTCTTTGGAGCAGCCTCACCTTATTGGACCTCCCCTGCAGGAAGCATCTACCCCAACCCCAACGTCCCTCGCCACCCCAACGCCCACGTATCACCGCACTTGGGCAGCTATTACTAGATGCTTTTACCTTCAAGTGGCCTTTATCAGTCTGGTTGGACTTTGTCTTTACTTCTGGGATTTTCATGGGGTTTTGGGGGACCCTTGATGGATAATTGTGGCCTTTCTGGGGAAGAATTAAAACTGGATAATGGTTCTTTCTGGATCAAACCTTTTACTTTTGTAACTTTGCCTCTTGTGTCTTGAACTGAGAGATGGATGCTTCTTTGGGCCAGTACTCTGCATTTTCTTTGGGGTTTAATGCTTAAGTCCTCTGTAGGAACTGACCACGAAGATTGTTCACCATTGCCTGGAATGATTATTAGCATTTTGATGAGGGAAATTTTAAAGGATTCAAGGGCTTTTGACAAGACATAGATCCAATGGTGGGTCGTAGGAAAAGATGACCTCATGGGGTTTTTTTTCTCACTATGGAGAGGATAAGGAAATTTGATCATTAAGTGGAGGACCTTGGGCTGCAGGGGACCGCAACTGGAATCTTAGCTTTAAGGCAGAGGAGGATTTTCACCCAACTGGAAATTAAATATATATATAGTCATATATATATATGTACATGTATATTTTAAGAAGTAAAGGGCATTTTCTAGAGCATACAACTTCATTAGACTGTATATTAACTCCAGAAACATCAGAAACCAGAACGAAAAGTAACTTAAGGTCAAGCACAGACATTCCTGGAGAGCAAAAGTGAAGTGAAATAAATGACAGCAGGTCCCTGAGCTCGGCCAGAGTCTCAGGGACCTCTAGAAGCTACCGATTCGCGAACGCTGTGCGTTTGTCAGACCGCCAAACACAGGGTCAACAAATCAGAAGGCAAATTACTGTATAAATTATGCAGAGTTATTTTTTTTTTTCCCTATATCTCACAGTTTTAAAAGAAAGATTAAATAAAAAAACGAGTTGACCTCGGTCACAAATGCAGGTTTGTTTTTTTTACTATCAGCTCAGTTGTTTGTGGGTTGTTTTTGTTTTGTTTTGTTTTAAATGTAATTTGTACATCTTTTCAATCTGTACATTTGGGCTGTAGCTTTGTACTTTTTGCTAAAAAAGAAAAAATAAAAAAGAAGACATGAGTAATGTATCTGTTGGAGACGGCCTTGGTCCTGCAATTGGAGCTGTAATTGACCCCCAAAGTAGCCAGAAACCTTCCAGATTTCCCTGGGTTTGTCTAGAGTGGAGCTTTTTTCTTGTATTAGCCTGTCATGGTTGTCTGCACATTAACTCCAATTAGCTACGACGTTTGCATTGGAGCTGATTGAAAACACACCCCCACATTTCCAGGCAACTATTTAAATATTTTATGATCGCTTTTCACCAAAATCTTGAACCTTGAAAAGATCTCAGCCACTTCCTAGATAAAATGCTCAAGTGCTTCCCATAACATCTTGTCGAAAACTTTCACTGGGGGTTTTAATTTCCATTGGAAACATGCAAAAAATCCTCAGCCAGCTCTAGTGTTGCACATGTTAATGTGATGATCCACAAGAAGCGGTTTGGTGCCATCAACAGAAGGGTAAACCACAAGTATTCATGGTTTAGAACAGATGTCTACGGAGAGAGGGGGTGTGAGACTTAGACATACAACCTATTAACTGGCAACCAACGAGCAGGATCACAAATATCTACTCTAGACACAACCCCTGGGTCTCTGTGGGTGTGAGGTTTGGTCCATGTGCATCCAACTGCAGGATGAGGGTCTGGAACCAGAACATTAGAGTCTGCTTGTAACTTTAAAGAGAAGCACTGATGCCCTTATTTAACAAAATGGAGAAAGAAGATCGAGCTCATCAAGTTTAGGTCTTAGTGCTTTTGGGATGATGATAAGTAACATTACTGCAATAATCGCAAAATTTAAGTATGAAGAAATTACCCACGGAAATGGGGCTTTTTGCTACTATATATATGCAATGTACTTTTTTTTGGATATTAAAATATATATAATTTTGCAAGCTATCTTGGTGTTTTTTTTAAAAATGTATTAAGTGTTATGATGAAACTTGTATGACAAGGATGATGTAAAAAAAAATGTGACAAAATAAATGGTGGTTTTCTTCTCTAAGGCATCATATTGTCCCACTCTCTCCCTCCCCCCTCTCGTACTTGCAGATAAAGCATGAACTTTGCCTCTAAATTCAGTTTAGCTAAAAAGGCAACCAAAGCAGCTCCACAGTGATGGAAATCAATCCTTATACAAACCAATATCAACCTGTTGTTCCAGAATATTTGTGTCCTGGAGCCGGTGTTTATCAGATGTAATTTGGTGTCTCAATCAGAAACCTGGGCTCCGTCTTTTGTCCATGGAGAGAGAGCAAGGGGCAGAGCAGCCAAAGCTGGAGGAGGTGAAATGTCTCACAGGAGGATGGTGGCAGAGCTGGGAGCAGTGATGGGGTCAGAGCACCGAGTGCCAGGACACGAGAGCCAGCCCTGACCTCATGGACATCTCCATCTGTTTGCTCTTTAGGGTGCTCAAGGAGCCCTGGGCAGGACGTAGACGTGCGATGCTGCGTCTGCTCATGTTTCTCACCTATCCCCACAGCCCAGGGAAAGCCAGGGCTCCAAAGCATTCCTGAGGTGGAGTTAGAGGCTGCACAAACAAGCACTGCCAAGGAATCTTCTGCTTGTGTGCAAAGGTCAGGCAAAGGCCCTTCCTGCTGTTTTGCAGACGCATGGTGGTCCTCAGAGATAGCTTCATCCTTCTGCCCATTGGATCAACCTCAACACGAGCACGTTTTCTTCCTCCACACACCACCTTCTGTTGTGGAGCTCCTCATACAATGGCTTTCACCAGCTTGATTAGCAAACAGCAATGGTAGCATGTCCAGCCCCTCCAAGAGCTGCTGCCTTTGTGTGCTCAACTGAGCCATGAGTCAGTGTTTTGCTGCTTATCTCAATTGGGTTTTGCTTCATTCTACTTGTGCATCATCAATCAAAATATCAGGTATTTTCTTTTAATGCAGCGTGTCCACCTGGCTGCCAGTCATAGGAAAAGCTGGAGACTGAGTTGCACAGAAACATCTGAAGGCAGAATCTGAAAGCTGTTAGAGCACAAAGCATCTGAAGGTCAGCAGTGTGCAAAGATGTCTCTGATAGCAAAATCTGGTGAAAAAATGGGCTTTTGAAAACGACCGGTGATTCCAGAAGCTTCCATCTCTGGCTGGCCAAGTTGCAACATCTTAAAGGAGCCCAGAGTGAGAAGGAAGGTGGTCAGCAGCATCCACAGCTCAGGTCTCCTTCTGTTCTTCTCTTCAGGGTACTCACTGATAATAATTTTTGCTAGTATTTGCTAATATTCAGCTTTAGGTAGAGTTTGCTCCCCACTGCAGGCTGCATTCCCATGGAATAAAGACATCTTGGGGCAAAGAGATCTCACACCACTGTGCCAGGCAGCCCCAGACTGGTGGAGAACTTCCCAGCCACCTTTCAGCATTTTCATAAGACCTCAATAATTGACACTCCTCAGGGAAAGAACAACTAACACACAGATCCCTGTTTGTACCCCCATATCAGCCTGACTTTGCCATGTTGGAAGCTCTTGGGATGACAACAGAGGGACCTTCCCACCCAGCCCAAGTTCCTGGGACACGCTGAGATTAAAAAAAACCAATTCCTTGTTTGACAGCACTAATGCTACTTTTTATTTTTTCCCAGGAGGACCAGGCAGATGGATATCAAGTATTTCAGGCTTAAATCAGAAAGTTCACCAAGCAGATGGTTGGAATCACATGGTTGTGAGCTGTGAGTCAACAGGGAGAGCAGAAAATCTTTTCTGCATCAAAGTCCAGAATTCCAACCTCACTGGGAAACCCAGCTCCCATTGAAACCAGTGGTAATTTAGCTATTAATTTCCACTTATCTAATATTCACCCAGTACTTCTGTTCTGCTCCCCCAGTTCACACACCGACTGGGATCTAGTTTAAATAAGCCAAACTGAATTAGCTTTACACTTCACCCTCTACAAATAGACCTTGCAGCTTGTCTAGTAAGTAGAACCCATGATGGTTTCCAGCCTCAGAGCTCCAGCTCCTTTAGCTGGGATCTTGGTGATGCTTTACTCTATCTGGGGTGGATTTGTCTATTTGATGACACTGTGTGTCAGGGAAAGGGAGAAGTGCTTAGTTACAGACATCAGGTCTAGAACCTGCTTTCAACTATATTTTGAAGAGGGCTTTTTATCACAGAATTGGTTTGGTTGGAAGAGATCTTTAAGATCACCAAGTCCAGCCATTAACCCAGCACTGCCAAGTGCTTGTCCCCACTAAATCACTGCTTAGAGCCTAGAGGATGGAGCTTCAGCACTTGTTAGATGCTCAGAATTAGGAGATTCCAAATCCTTCTGGTGACACGCATCTGAATGGGGTATTTTATAGAATCATAGAATGGTTTAGGTTGGAAGGGACCTCTAGAGGTCTTGTCCAACCCCCCTACACAAGCAGGGACATCTCTACCTAGGTCAGGCTGCTCAGAGCCCCATCAAGCCTGACCTTGAATGATTCCAGGGATGGGGCCTCCACCCCCTCTCTGGGCAGCCCATTCCACTGATCTATCACCCTCAGATTAAAGAACTTTTTTCTAATATCCAGCCTAAATCTCTCCTTTCCCAGCTTAAAACCATCACTCCTGGTCCTGTCATTACAAACCCTTTTGAATAGACCTTCCCCTGCCTTCCTGTAGCCCCTTCAGGTCCTGGAAGGTCACTCTAAGGTGCCCCTGGAGCCTTCTCTTCTCCAGGCTGAACAGCCCCAACTCTCTCAGTCTGTCTCCATACCAGAGATGCTCCATTCCCCTGAGCATTTTGGTGGCCTCCTCTGGCCACACTCCAATATGTCCCCATCCTTCTTGTGCTGGGGACTCCAGAACTGGATGCAGTGCTCCAGTACCTCAGAATTGTATTTCAGCACCAAACCACTGCAGATTTCTCACATGCACCTCATACTATTGCCAGGGAGAGGGGTTTCCCCACATTAAAACCTTCCCGCTAGCAAAGAGAAGGAAGTATTGCTCATGCTGCCACCCAACCAGCTACTCCAGTCCTAATGAGACATTAATGACGTGGGAAATTTGCTGTAACTCCTGTTGGTGTAAATATTTGAAGTTGGACTTACCCAACAATATTTAACTCAATTATTATTTCAGTTAAGCTAGGAAAGGGTGGATTTAGGTTGGACTTAAGAAAAAGTTCTTTAATATGAGGGTGGTTGATCACTGGAACAGGTTGCCCAGAGAGGGGGTGGAGGCCCCATCCCTGAAGTCATCCAAGGTCAGGCTTGATGGGGCTCTGAGCAGCCTGCCCTAGGTAGAGATGTCCCTGCTTCTTGTAGGGGGGTTGGACCTTGGAGGTCCCTTTCAACCCAATACATCTATGATTCTCTATCATACACATTCATACAATGAAAATAAAGGTCTCTGAAGCTTTGTATCAAAGGCCCTGATGAACCAGCTATTGTTCCCCACCCCTGTTGTCAGAAGAAAGAGCCATCAGCCTGTAAATCTGGGGTTCAAGGAGCCAGCTTCACTTTATGATACTATTACAATAATAGATGTTTTTTACAGGCTGCTTGGCTGGGCAGATACAGGATTTTTAATGACCTCTGTGAAATTAGTTCGTTAGGCTTCAGCCCCTTCCTAACGAAGTAGGGTGTCCCACATCAAACAGTGTTGGCTGCATTTGGTGTTAATTAGAGCTGTAGTCTAGAGGCACACAGGGGCTGGGGTTTATAAATTCACTTCAAAGACCCTATTTGTACACTTTTACACCATACCTAGCATAACATACCAGTCATGATTTTCATCTGTAAAAACAGAACTCGTTGCAAATAAAGCTCAGACTTTTCTATAGAATAGAATTGTTTAGGTTGGAAGAGACCTTGAAGATCATGGAGCCCCAACTGTTCCCCCAGGGCCCCACTAACCCCTGTCCCTCAGCACCACAGCTCCACACCTTGGAAACCCCTCCAGGGATGGGGACTCCACCACTGCCCTGCCCAGCCTGGCACAGCCCACAACAACCCTGACCACTAACAAATTGCTCCTCAGCTCCAACCTCAACCTCCCCTGGGGCAACTTGAGGCCCTTTCCTCTTGTCCTATCAAAGGGACTGACCCCCACCTGGCTCTAACCTCCTTTTGTGTAGTTGTAGAGAGCAATAAGGTCTCCCCTGAGCCTCCTTTTCCTATCATATTAGAAAAGAATTAAGAGACCTCCAACTACCATCACGCAAACATGACACATAACACATAATTTAGCTTGTGCATTATGATTTTTTCACCTGGAGGTAGAAATCCCTGCACATCAAGCTCAGATTCTTCTTCCATATCAGAAGACAATTGACAAAATTCAGCTCTTCAGGCTTTGAGAGAAGCAAACAGACCCAACAATAAGAAAGAAAAGCAGTTTGAGGCCAGCCCAGCACACACCTGGTGCAAGCAGGTGCCTGTGATGACCAGAGTGTTTGCAGCTGAGCAGCCCCTATAAATACTGCAGCAAAGCAGCAGGAAGGGTTTTGGGGCAGGGGATGGAGGAGAGGGCCTGGCTGCAGGCAGAAAGGGGTGAAGATGTGTCATTTTTTTATTGCTGAAAGATGAGGAATGACCCCAGGACTCTGGCAGTTTGCTGTGCAGCTCTTTCAACACAAGACTTTGCTTCTTCCTTTCCAGGAACTGCTGCAAACTTGTTATTTACTTTGGCTTTTCCTTAACTTACTGTCTCCTGGAGCTGTAAAGTCTAATGTTGGATCTTCTTTACCTTCCCTGCTGCTGCAAAGCCCCTTGTGTGAGCCAAAGGAGCCTCCTCTGCTGCAAGGCCTGGGCTGAGCTGCTGCTGGTGCCACTGGTCACCCTCCCTGCACCTGGTGAGTAGGTTCTGCACCCCCAAACCACCCCAAGGCAGCAGGATTTGTCCCCCCATCTTCTACAATATGTCCTGGGCTACCAGCTGCCATCATTCTGTAGCCCAGTGGCTGTTGTGTGGTGTGGAGTGTGATGAATTGTGATGGTGCCTGAGGTGGTGAATGGGTACTGGGGGTGCTAGGGGCACTGGGGAAGGGGAGCTGTGGGGCTGAGTCTGGCTGGGGTTGGGTTGTAGCCTGGGGGCTGCTCTCTTGGTGTTTTGGAGGAGTAGCTATTAAGGGGCTCAGGATGGTGCTTGTAGAGGGTGTAATTTGGACTTCTAGACAAAGCCAACTGATAACATGATTTTGCAAACACTGTGGCGGTGAATCCTCGGTGTAATTTTCTGCAGGCTCTGTAATGTCCCAGGAAAGCTTCCAGAACTACAGAGGGGCTGCAGCTGAGCAGGAGCTTTTGGGCACTCCTGCAAAGCTAACATGGAGCTCGAGCTTAAAGTGCTCCCAGGTGGCCTGTGCTGGTGGTTCTTACCAGCTGGGGAAACTGAGGCTCAGAGCAAGGAGTTGTTTGGAGTCACATGTGGACTATGGGTCTCTCCAGAGCCGGAGCCCCTACTGCAGACTCTGTAAAAGGTGCTTTAGGTGCCACTGCAGACTGATGTTTACAGCCCCCAACCCTCCACTCGGACACCACCTCTGAATTCACTGCAGTGCATTAAGCCTCCCAGCACTTCTGTGAAGGGGCTAAAAATATCCAACTAGCAGCGCCTGTGCCAAACCCCCGAGTCACTAAATGCATTAAACTGCGTGTAATAAAAAGGAGGAACAGTCCCAATAAATTCCTGCTTCGCGCTTTCAAGATTGCCCCGGTTCGCGGTGCTGAGTTTGCTGCGCCAATGTGGAGGGTGAGGAGCTGGAGGTGGAGGTGCTGTGGATGTGGATGTGGAGGGAAGGGCTGCCATCCAGCGGCAGCTGCTCAGAAGACACCTCAGGGATCATAGAATTGTCAGAGTTGGAAGGGACCTTAAAGATCATCTAGTTCAACCCCCCTGCCATGGGCAGGGACACCTCCCACTACATCAGTTGCTCACAGCCCCAGCCAGCCTGGCCTTCAAAATGTCCAGGGATGGGGCTTCCAGCACCTCTCTGGGCAACCTGGGCCAGTGGCTCCCCACCCTCCTGGGCAAGAACTTCTTCCTAATGTCTCATCTGAATCTCCCCACCTCTAATTTTGAGCCATTCCCCCCAGTCCTCCCACTACCCAACAGCCTAAAACATCGCTCCCCAGCTTTCTTGTAGCCCCCTTAAGATATTGGAAGGCCACCTTCTCTTCTCCAAAAGAAGGTCTTTCTCTTCTCTGTGAGGTCTCAGCATCCTCCCCTGCCTCTGTGGTGGGTTGTCATAACAGAGCCACTCGGTCTCTGCAGAGCTCTCCTGGGACGTGCTCACCCAGGAGAGCAAGAGCTCCAATGCTTTCAGTTTGAGAGGTTGTCCCGGTCCCTCCCCCTGCTTGCCCACCTCCCTGGAGCAGGGAGGATTTATGTCTGGCTTGTGCAACAGCCAGTTTGTTCAACTTGTGAGCTTCCCCAGGCAGATGCTTCCACCACAGGAATGTCAACTTGGCCTCAGGAAACATCTTGTGTATTCCAGCAGCCATGGGGAGAGGGCTCAGCCTCCCTCACTCTTGTGGTGACATCAGCACAGGGTTCGGTGTGACTTAGTTATGGACTGTTCTCACAGAGATTCACCAGAGGCTTTAGGAACTTGCTCAGCTTCCCCACCCCTGCCATGGTGGGGGTTCTGCTCCCATTCCCAGTGTTGTGCTGTGGTTCCTCCCTGATTTTCTGGGGAGCAGGAATTGGGCCAGCACCGTGACAGCTCAAGGTGGGGGTGAACCAAAGGGGATAAAATCAGAGAAGGGGAAACAAAGGCTCTTCCCAGCTGAATTCACACAGGTCTAACCACACCAGTTTGCTGCCTGGGGAGAGGGGAAGTGGAAATGACCCCTCAGCTGCTCTTACTTGTGCCAGGGCTTTGCAGGCAGCCTCTTGCTTAGGGCTGAGTAGTTGAGTTTACAGTGAAACGTGGACATGCAGGAGTCATCCCAGCAGCTGCCTTGAGCTCCTCAGCAGTGCTCTGCCACGGCCCAACAGTGCAAGTCACTAGGAGCATCTAAACAGTTTTCCAGGGTTTGGGTTTTTTATTAATTTTATTTTTTAGGGCTCTCTCTTCACCAGTTACCACCAAGGAGGGTGTGGAGGCAGCAAATGAGCACGTGTCAGTTTAGTGAAAGCAGTGGCTCTAATTCCCAGCCCTTTCTCCAGCAGCCAGCAGGATGCCTTATTCATTTGCCAGCAGGAGGGTAAATCTAGTTCAGAATGATTGAAATATTCTGCGCAGCTTGAATGAATGTTTGAAATAAATACAGTAGAAGAAACATGTTGTTTGTGGAATGAGAAGATAAATTAAGCTTAGTGCAGACGTGTTATTCCCAAGCCTGGCTGCTTGGCTCACACTTCCAGATCTGAATCCTCCAGTAACTCCATGGTCTGGAGAGACAGGACTTGCTCTTCAGTCCTTTGCTTTGTACTGAGGAGGTTGGTGGCCTCCATTGCACGTTCTCCTCTGTAGATAGGGCTTATTGTTGCTGCACCAGTATGGGCAGCCTGGGGACTGGGTGGACAGGCAAGGAGGGAGTGGGGAACCATGAGGCTTGAGGAGAGTGCTGTGGAGATGTAGAAATGAAACCGTGTCACGGGTAAAGAAACCAGCCTTTGTTTTCCAGTATCAGGTCTGTGGTTCCCTCCAGCCACTTCTGCTCAGCAAGATTAAATTTATTTTCATCCTCTTAACTGAACTTTCTTTTAATGGCACTAGGGGTGACAGCCCCCAAAATAGATTTCCTCTGGAGCCTGTCCTGAGTGGCTCTGTGTGCAGCGTGGCTCCCGATAACCCCTTTTCCCTGCCCTGGGCCTTTATCTCTCTGGTGACAAACAGCCCTCCCTGGACAGAAAGAGGAAATTCCACTCATTGTTCTCCTGCTGCTGGGCTCTGACTATGGTTCTCTATCTCCTGCCTGCTGCGGGGCCTGGCAGGCGTTTCCTGAAGTGACAATCAGCAGGAGGCTCCCAGGAGGAGGGCTGCAGTCCCAGATTCCCTTTTAGGTCCCAGTATCATCCCCCTCCAAGCTTGATAGCTCAGCCATGGCCCTGTCAAGGTGCTTCTGAGGCAGGTGTAGCCATCAGAATAGAGGGAATCACCCTTGCAGTGAGATCAGGCATCCTCTATTTGAGTTGTGGTAGCCCTTAGTACTTCTAGATGTGGTAGAGTCATGGGGGGAAAAGGTTAAAAAGCTGCATCATGAGGAACTTAGAGGTTTAGGATTTTGAGGTGGTTTTTGAGGGCTTGGAATTGCATTGCTTAGGGGCCCTTTAAAGTAGGGATCTTTCCTGTCTCTTCCCTGCATAGCTGGGTTTGACCTTTTCAATGGAGGTCTATTGTGTCCAGTGAAGACTCTCTCTGTACTTCTAAGGGCATCCTGGTGCATCTCTTCTCCCAGGGGTAAGGGGTGTAGCTTGTAACCCTTAAACACAAACAGAGCTGCTTTCTAGGGAAGTTACACACAGGCCAACCCTACAAGAAGCCTATAAAGCAAATGTGGCAGCAACTAGGGAAGGACTGATGTAAAAAACCCCATATTTTTACAGTTGACAGTGTTGTTTTGCAAGGCTGTAGAAACAGCACACTTCAAATACCAGGCAGTGTGAGAAATACCTTGAAATTTCTGACTGCTGTTCTAGAATCCTGTAGTGCTCCCATTTTTAATTGGGATGTGTGATGAGAACAGAACTTTCAGTGCTGAGCTTCCCACCTAGAAGTGAAGGAGGGTGGACCGGTGGTGCATTGATGAGAGGAGAGATTGAGATGGTCAAGAACTGGCTTTTAAAGTGCTTTAGTGACATAATTGTTCATCACATTGTTCTTTGTACCAAATAATGTGCTTTATGTCCCGTGTTACAGATGGCAAATCTGAGATACATCAAGTGATTTGTTCTGAACCAACAAGGGAGTTGATGCTACACTGGGACTGAGACCTGAACTCTCTTGGTTCCCCGGGTTTGATTTCCAGACTCACACAATGTTCATTTGCAAAACATCTTTGTCCTGTCATTATTTGACCTGCTTCCTTCTCCCCTCCTTTTAAAGCAGCTCAGTCCAGCAGATTTTAAAAAGATGCTTCCATTTTATCAGGGTTCAAAATAGATGAGCTGAATGACATTACTGAGAAGAGTTCCCCCAAACCCTCTCTCTTTGGTCTCCACTTGAACTCTCAGCAAAAGACCTGGCTGGGGAGCGGGGGTGGAAAAGGCTGTGAGGAAGGGGAAACTCACCAAAATTATTGAAGCTTCTTGTATTTCAAAATATGCCAAAAATCACACCCGGAAAATGTTCACCACTACTTAGCTACCACCAAGCAGAAGTTGTTTCCTGGAGGGGTGCACATTCTGCTGTGGTGAGATGAATGGCTTGGGACTAAATCTGAAGCCCACTGTTGGTGGGAGGCTCCTGTGCTGTGTTTTTGTTTTAACAAGACCGTGGTGCTTCAAAGGAAAAGATAATCCATGTTTGCATTGTGGATTTCTTTTGAAGGAAACATCCAGAGTTGGGAATTTCCTCTTTTCTCCCAGTGGATTGTTTCTGCCAGGTGTGAAGCCATCCACGTGTCCATCTCCCCACTGTGGCTCACCTGCTTTCTGGACAGTTGTCTTCAGAAGTTTCCTCATTTCACAGCCAGCTCCCAAGGAAGTGGAGAGAAGAGGGAGACAGGAATGAGCTGCAAAATTCTTCTCCCATAGCAGGTCTCTGCTTTTCTTTTTAACTTTTCATTTCTATTTGGCTCTTTTTCCCTGCAAGGCATCAAAGGCTTTCACAGGAGTATTTTACAGAGTTCTAGGTGCAGCAGCATGGGCCAAGCTTTGTCTTTTCTGGCTTCCTAAGCACGTACCATCCCTTAGTGCTCCATTTCTGTAGATGCACCAGCCCCAAAGAATGAAGGAATTGTTTTAAATTGTACAAAAGTGCTCAAGCATTCTGGAGCCAGGGACTCTCCTTTCACAGAGGACTTTGGCAACCAGAAACATACTTTTTTTTGAGGTTTTGGCTCCTAAGTCCCATAGGTTTATTTAGCTTTGTCTTCTGTCTCCCCTCTTCATATTCCCATTCCAGCAGTTCCATGTCTTGAACCTGTCCAAAAAGTTTCTCTCCATCTTTCCAAGCTTTTTAACAGACTCGTGTGTCTCTGGGACCTTGAGTTGGACGTTTCAACATAGCAGCTTCATAAAATGTCCCACAGGTATAAAAATAGAAATTCTATGAAATATATATATGTGTAGTTAAATAGTGTTCTGGAGATCACTGGTATTCTGCTCCTCTTTGATTGGAGGCTTTTGAGGAGATAAATGCTGTTTTAGAGCAAAACCAAGCCCGTGTTTCTCTTTTGTTTTACTAAGTTATTAATCCTCTCAAGATTAAATTCATTATGGAAAAAACCCACAGTCTCATGAATACCTGGAACTACATTTTTGTGTCACTGGTTTCACTAACTTCTGACATGACAAACGCAGGGTTGTCAAAACCTTTCTTCTCTTTGGCTTTAGCTTCTTTCTCATTGTAGAGACAGAAGGCACAGTGAGGAGTCTCCACGGCCACGGTCTTGCTGAAGTTCTGGAAGTCTACTCTGTATTTCCCTTCTTTGGTCTTGGACACGATGGGAGCAAAGCGGTAGCCCCAGAGCACCTCTTCTGGGATGTAGGATGTCCTCACTTGACAAGTGGCACTAGTGGCTTCAACGGTGCCATCTAAAAACACCACCAGTTCAAAATCCTGCTGCAGAATGGTTTCTGCTGCCATGTGGAAGAAGGGGCTGTTCTTGTCTATGATGTGATAAATAGTCAATGGGGAAATGAAGAAGAGATTCTCATTGCCAGCATCAACTATAAATTCTATGTTGACCTGGTCCAAAATTATTGTCTCTCCTTCTGGGGTGATGGTGGTCTTCAGAAGCTTGCCATAGATGTGACTCCCAATGAGCAGACTCTTCCTGAGGTTTGCCACCCGGATGAGGAGACAGAGCTTCCCACCACGCTTGCTGATGACAGCGTTCTTGCTGAAGGTGATGGTCTTTGCTCGGTTTTTGGACCTCGATATCTTGGCCAGGATGGCACCACACATAAAAGAGTTGATGATCACCCCCAAGATGGACTGGAAGATGAGCAGGAAGATGGCAGTGGCACATTGCTCCGTGACACACCTGAAGCCATAACCGATGGTGACCTGGGTCTCCAAGGAGAACAGGAAAGCCGAGGTCAGGCCGTTGATGTTCTCAACGCAGGGGGTGTGATTTATGGAAGGGTTGAACTCCGGAAGGTCTTTGTGGATGTAGGCCACAACGTACCAGAGGAGACCAAACAGAAACCAGCTGCCTAGGAAGGCCGAAATGAAGATAGTCATTTTGTACCTCCACCTGAGGTCCAGGATGGTTGTCCATATATCAATGAGGAAGACAAACCTTGACTGCTCCACGTTGCCAAACTCTATGTTACACCTTCCATCTTTAGAGACGAGCCGCGCCCTTCGCCGGCTGCGCTCCCGGAGGTGGCTGGTGAAGCGATTCCGGAGGTAGCTGAACATTCCCTCTGCCAGTGGTGTTCTGGAGAGCAAGAGATCACAAACACTGTGGGTAACGCAGGTTGTGGTACTACCTGCAGGCAAGAAGTAAACTCTGCTGAAGTCTCAGGACACTTGTTTAGGAAAAAGTGATAGAATTTGCATATTTTCCCTTGGCTGCTGGGGAAAAATTCCAGTAGGCATATGAGGAAACCACCAGTTTCTTGCCTAAGGAGCATTCCAGAAAAAAATAATCATTTTGGCTTACTCAGTAAAGTTCAAATCAGTCAAGTGTTACCATTGTCCTCTGCTTAGTTGAGTAATTGGAGGCATGGAGCAGCAGATAACTTCATTGTGGACGTATTCTGGGAAAACTGGTGGGGAGTGCCTGGGTTTTGAGGGGGTCTTTCTGCCTTTTAAAAGGTGAAGTGGGGTCTGTCTGTGCAAATGTGTGTGTAGATCAGCATTAGGAGACCCTTGTGTGATGTGGGTGGTGAATTGAGGAGGAAATGTGAGTAGATGCAGGAGGCATCAAGCAGATGTGTGGTTATTTTTGGTGTAGTTAGAGATTGAGCTTTGAAGGTGTGAATTTGAAACTCTGGAATCACAAAAGCATCACAAATAGGATTTTTAGGTGAGAAGAAAAGATGAAATCTCAGCACAGTCTTGCCACAAAGGTAATTATAAGGCTGAAGGGTCAGATTCAGAAATCCATTCTTAGTGTGGATCTGCTTCACTCTTAATTTGTCCTATTTGGCCATGTTAAGAGACCCGGGGAATAAGAGACAGCGATGGAGAAACCACTATGGGTGTGTTCAGACTGGAATCTGGATCAACCTACACCAGGAAAATCATAGAATCATCAGGGTTGGAAGGGACCTTAAAGATCATCTCATTCCAGCCCCCCTGCCATGGCAGGGACACCTCCCACTAGTTGCTCACAGCCCCAGCCAGCCTGGCCTTCCAAATGTCCAGGGATGGGGCTTCCAGCACCTCTCTGGGCAACCTGTTCCTGTTCTTGGAGTTATTCAGACATGCAGACATGGGGAGAGGTTGATCCACTGTGGAGTTACTGTGCTGTGTTCATAGACAGATCTAGGGGCTGATTTTGACCCCAAATTTAGGGATTTCCTTAGAAATAATTGATTTCAGAGTTGATCACCCTTCAAGCACGACATGTGCTTTGTTGCCAGAGAGGATGTGTCAGATCAGTGCCCAGAGCTAACCCACTGCCCTCCTGTGCCTGCTTCTTTGCTACCCACAATTCTTCTCATACAGCCAAATTTGACTGTAATTTTATTTTGTGGGGGGCAAAATTTTTCATCTTAACTCTAATTAATTAGACTTGAGAGGACACTATTCTGACTGCTGACTCACAAGGGATGTCCTGAGTTTACAGTGTCTCTGAGGATGTAGTGTCCCCTCTCTCAATATTGAATGATGAAGGATGGAGTCTAAGTGCAAATTAATTACATTTTGTCAAGCCAGAAGTGAATTCTATTATTTGATGTCCTCGTATCAACAGCCCTGAGAATTAATTTGCTTCTATGTCTCAGGCAGTTGCCTTCTTTCTGCTCTGAAATCACCTTTCCTCCTCTGCTTATTGAAATTAGGATGGAAAAAAATGAAGGTCACTTTGGTAATGTGGCTTTTCACTGTTTTAAACTTTTGCTTTTGGATTTATTGGTTGCAAATGTGGCTGCCAAAGGTTAAACTTTAAGCAGGTAGCCAAGGGAGCGGGGAATGGGGTCACTTTCTAAGCAATCCTCAGGTTTTATTCTCCTGATGCAATAAGTTCACATTAATGCATCTTCTGAGCAAAAATAAGATATTTCTGTGCAATAGACAATTCAAAGAAGTTTATTCACTTTTCCAACACCTGTTGTATAAGAACCTGCAGCTTCAGCTGTTGTTGGCACACACACCCCTTTGGTGTAGCTGTTGTGGCTACATGTTGACCAACAGCAGATGTGCTCCTAATCCTAGAGAATAGGTGGGAAAGGGGGAAATCTGAAGGGAAAAAATCTGGTTTCTAATCTACCTATTGCCACAATTCTGGTAGGTCTGATTGAGCCTTCACTGAAAACTTTTGGAAGCCTCACCAAGGATCTGGACACACAATTCAATAAGTAATAATCACAGAAGAGGTGAGAGCAAGTTAATCAGCACGGTCATCAGACTGGAGCTTGAAAATAGATCCCCAACTTGTCCATTCTTTTCCTGCCTCTTTAAATCTTCCATGCCCTCATCAGAGGCTGTTTTACAAGCCCTGCTCAAGCTACCTCCAAGCAGATCAAAGCTGCAGGAGAATTACACCCTTCTTCAGGCAGGATGACAAAGGAATTCTCCCCTAGACAAATCTTTCTGGCTCCCACACACCACTGGAGTGTTGGTTTGCTTCAGCAGAGGAAAATTCCCTCCTGTACGAGCATCGCAGCCTGTCTAGAGGAGATTATATAAAGCAAGTTATATAATCCAGCTCTTAAAGTTCTCCCAGTTTAAATCAGGTGAGGTAGCCCAGCTCTGTCCTAGCTAATATTTACCAGGATATGTTTCCTGTCGGGCCCAAATAAACACAGCATTGCTGTCTGTCTCCTCTGAAACCCCTGTTGGAGTCAGCAAAGCTGCTGCTGTCCCCAGGCAGAATAGTTTATAGAGGTGCAATGAACTTATTCTTAAACAGTGGGGCATTTGCCAGTGAAACTGCTCAATGAATAAAGATGACATGTCAAGGTTAGCTGTGAAAATGTTTCCACTTCCCTGGTCCAGGCTTGTAACTCACTCATCACCAGAGTAAGCAGAAACACTATTTCCATTCTCAAATTCCTGATCTCTAGTTTATCGATCCCTCCACCCAAATACTTGATAAATGCCTGAAGTTAGTTGTTAACAGATGCATTTCTACCTTTCTCTGCATTCGTAGAATCATAGAATGGGTTGGGTTGGAAGGGACCTCCAAAGGTCATCTAGCCCAACCCCCCTACAAGAAGCAGGGACATCTCTAACTAGATCAGGTTGCTCAGAGCCCCATCAAGCCTGACCTTGAATGTCTCCAGGGATGGGGCCTCCACCCCCTCTCTGGGCAACCTATTCCAGCAATCAACCACCCTCAACTTAAAGAACTTTTTCCTAATGTCTAATCTAAATCTACCCTTTTATAGCTTAAAACCATCACCCCTCCTGCCAGTCTAACAACTGCTACAGTTCCTGGTGGCTACGTACCAGCTGGAGCTCCTCTGAAACATCGTTGGGTCGGTTCTCTTTGCTCTCAACTTGCTTTCAGTTGCTTTGTTCAGGGAAAATTTGGAAGGTGGAGAGTAATGACCAGGTGCTTTAATTGTGCCTTGGGCAAGTCCCTTTTGCAACACTGTGTGTGGAGCACATTAATCCAGGGAAATGGCTTTAATCTCAGCCACGTGCAGCACTTGAGGAGATCAGTGGGTGCAGGAAGGGGAAGGTGTTTAACATTTGATGGGGGCCTGGCAAGAACAAAGCTCCATCACCTGCTATTTCACTGACGTTGTGATATCTGCAGCTTCACTCGTATTTCTCCCCTTGTGTGGGAGCAAAGCTGGAAGGACCCAAACATTAGGGGCAGGCAGCAGAAATCAAAGGCAGCCCACAGAACCCCCAGCTCTTGTTAGAAATACATCTTTGTTAGGGATTCGGATGGAGTTCTAAGAAGCTTAGGTAGAAGAAAGGGGGATATAGAGTTAAAGGATTATTTTTTTTCCAGTGCTGTTCAGGTCTTTTCAAAACTCAGATCTTCTTTCAGTCCTTTCTGTGTTTTTCTTTTTGTTGAACTTCCTCTGAACAAAGTCTGTGAAATATCCAATTCCTAATAGCTTATAAAATCCTTTCTTTAATTAGCAAAGCAAACCATAACGCTCAGTCTCATGGTGTATTATCTGCTGGCTCCTTTACTACTGAGACCTTGGGAGAGTGCAGCTCATTTGCTCTTCTTTAGTGACCCAGGGCGGAGCAGGGATGTGCCTGTTGTGATGAGAGGCCAGTTGCAGCATCCTCTCTTGCTCCTTGTGTCAAAATTCCATCATAACCACGGACTGCCAAAGAGACCTAGCCCTCTATTGAATTAATTTTAAGTACAGCAAGAATATCAGCTTGTCTATAGGTTAACCCTAGGGGCATGTCAGCAAATAATCTGATTTACACCATCCTCTGTGCCCATTTTCTCTTTGATGGACATGTTAGCAAAGACACCAGACCTGCTGATGCTGGCAGTGCCATCATTAAGTGTTTATCCCTGACAGATCAGAGCACTGAGCACGGTGGCTCTGCCTCCACAGCGTTGGCTGAGATGCCAGTTCCATGTGGGGGGTATGATCCTTCAGCTAATCTGGGAGCTCCAGTCTGAGTAACTACATTTCACCAACCTAAAGTCCAGCTGGAATTTCTGGTGGCTACACGAAGGACCTAATGCCCTGCCTTGTCCTCTCTCCTGCTCAGCACAGTTACTGTGAGGTTGGAGCTGCCCTTTGCCAGGGAGACAATGGCTGGTTTTCAGCAGGAGAGGCAAAGTGGTGCCTGCATTAGTTCATAATATCCCCTGTGAATACAAAATATCTCTACAGCAGATGTCTTTCAGATGACTGTAAGCACACGGGTTGATGTGAGTACCTAATGAGGTCCCCTTAGGTGCCTAACTTTCCTCTTCAGGTAGTGGGGAGGGAGGTTTCATCCTTCTGCCTTTTAAACTGGGTGAACCAGGATTGTCCCAGACACCCCAGCAATGATAGAACAAGGACAGGTCCCATCTCCTCCCTTGCTTTCCACAGCTGATTTTAAGGGAAGGAAAGGTATGCTCTGATATAGAGGGGATGTATAAACTCAGTAGACTCTTGGGACTGCTATAGGAAGGGATTTCTGCCCCTCTGCCTTAAAACTGGGTCATCTTGCTGTGCCTTGTAGAGTTTGCTACTTGATGTTCTGCTGCTGAGCAGAACACTCCATGTCCCTTGAGTGCACCTTGGAGTCGTGCTGCTGACACGGGTTCAGTGATAACAAACTGTTATCAGTGATGTGCATCCAGGGCTGCTCCTCGTGCTATGCCACGTACACGTGGGCTGGAAAGACAGGCTGTGGTTTCCCCTCTCAAAGCTGCCTGCAAATCATTCATTCATGAGAACACGGGCAAATGAATAAATGAAAGAACAGGAGCTGCAGCAGCAGGGACACGAGCAGATCATGTTTGCTGAGAGCTTAGGAGTGCTCAGGGTCCTCAAAGGTCAAAATGCTTCCTTGGGGTGTATAAATAAAGGATTTGCAGCAGTAGCATTGCTGGCATTGTTAGCAAAGGATAATATTATTAGTGCTGCATACAATTAATCCATGGCTGCTGGGGGAGGGAGTCTAAAGACTTCAGCTGACTGGAGAGTAAATTGGATGTCTCATATATGCAAATACCATTAAGATTTTGGTAAATTTCCATTTCTCCTGCCCTGCGTGGCACAGAGGTGAGGGGCCAGCCCTGGCCNGGGGAGAATCTCCTCCCTTGACCTCACTCCCCCTCTGCCACTTAATGGAAACGTGGCACTTGTTAAAGAGCTCTGTCTAGACAGAACCATTCGCCAGCGCTCTCCAGCAAGCATCACTCTGCAGGCACTGAGGAAAACTTCATCCTTTGATATTTTTTCAGTGCCAGACGAATTCCACAGCCAGACTGCATCTCCCAGAGCAGCTTCTGCTGTGACAGAGATCTCCTGTGCAGAAGATGATGGGTTTCAGCCTCGGGGTGCAACATGAGATGCATGGTCATGCTGGGGATCTTGCCTCTGGAGAACACAAGTGGGAGCTGAGCTGTCTTTACACAGCAGGAGTTCCCAACAGAACTATTTCTATTTTCAGACAATTGGGTTTCCACTGGAAATAGTAAATTTTCAATAGAAAGTGGCTCTCTGGGAGAAATTATTTCTCAAGCAAATGACATCTTTTGGGATTTTTTTAATTTGGTCAAAAAAACCCCCAAAACCAAAATAATTCTTATTGCAGTGGACTTACAGGATCACAGAGTGGTGAGGGTTGGAAGGGACCTCTGGAGATCACCTCCCTGCTAAAGCACGAGATCCCGTGCCCAGGATCTCATACAAGTGGGTTTAGATCTCTCCAGACAAGGAAACTCCACAACCTCTCTGGCCAGCCTGGCACAGGCTCCAACACCCTCACACCAAACAACTTTCTCCTCCTGCTCAGCTGCAACCTCCTGGGTTCCACTTGGTGCCCAGTTGCCCCTTGTCCTGTCCCTGGGCACCACTGACAAGGGTTTGGCCCCATCCTCTTATCCCCCACCCCTTTAGCTCTTGATCAGCATTGATCAGATCCCCTCTCAGGCTTCTCTTCTCCAGCTCAGCAGCCCCAGGGCTCTCAGACTTTCCTGGGCACACAGATGCTCCAGGCCCCTCAGCAGCTTCATAACCTCCACTGGACTCTCCAGTAGTTCCTTGTCTCTCTTGACCTGGGGAGTCTAGAACTGGACACAACACTCCAGAGGTGACCTAACCTGGGCAGAGTAGAGTGGGAAGAGAAACCACCCTTGACCTGCTGACCACACTCTTCTTCATGCTCACCAGACTTGTGTGATGTGTTGTGGAAAATGTAGGGATTTAACTTGCCAACACTGTTATGCTGCTTTTGTATCCTGCTTTAAGAGAATTAATTTTGATTTGCTGAGAAGTTTTGAAAAGAAAACTCTTTGCTTCTTGTTGAGACTTTCTAAGGGAGGAAGGCAGGTTTTGTGTAGTTGCTCTTCCTCTCCATCACCAGAAAAAGGCCTGGGAGGAAGTTCTGTGACTGTGGTAGGTTCTCACCTGTCTGACTGCAAGGAGCAGCTCTCTGTAACCAAAGAACTCCACTGCAGTAGGATGTGGGCTGGGGAGGTGATACCACATAAACCACCCATAAAAGTCACAGGGAAAATGGACAGAGTCATGTGAGCCCGTTCTGCACCTTCTCACATTTTGTTGTTCCTGGCTGAAGCATTTAAGGGGTTGAATCATTAACTCACAGTTTGTTTCTCCAGGTTGGCAATGTCAAGTCCCAGTCACTAGCGTGGGGTGGCCAAAGGGCTTTCTGCAGAAGCCCCAAAGGCTGAGGGGCACCTGACTGGGCCACCAGTGATGGCACAACCAAGCCTGCCAGCTCTGACCCTGCTCCAGCATCGGATCTCCAGGTATCTCAGCATTAACTTGTTGTACCAAAGCTTCCGTTCACACGCACTCTTTCCAAAATGTCAGTAAATTTAGACTGGTGGTGGCTTCAAACCACCCTGAGAAGGACCCAGCTCTGGGTGCAGGGCAGCTTGCTGACACAAACCCTTTAGCACTGTTGCAACAGCTTCTAGTGTGGTTGGAAAAAGGTTCTTGCTTACTCAGCAGACAAGAAAAGCACGAGGTTGCTCTCTCTCTCCTCTGTAGTGCTAAAGGAACAAGAGCAACAAAGTGAATGTTGCTGTGACGTGAAGTCCTCTCACAGAATAGCCCATTTCCAACTCCAGAGCAGAGACAGGGTGAAAGAACACTCAGGACTTGCTGTGTGATCACACACTGAATGCTCCAGCAGCCTTAGAGACAGCATTTGATGTACTACCTGTCATGTCTGTGATGCTCCCTCTGTGTGAACCTGAGGAAGGTGAGGACCAACCAGGTAAATGAGCACCTAACCTGGCTGATACTGCAGTAGGAAGAGTTCTTTTGAATGTTTTTATGATATAGGCTGTACACAGCCCTCCAAAAGGTGCTTGTAACTCATGGGTGAGTTGCACACTGTGGTATCACTGCTCTGCCAAGATCTTCCACCTGCTTGTAGCTCTGGGGCAAGCAGTGTTGGGGGGGTTATTCTAGGCAGCAGCTTGGGAATATTTTGACATAGTGTTAAGAGCACTGTCCTACTGCAGTCCTTGCCACTAACTAGGCTGTGATTTCAGCATCCCAGTCTTCCCTGGTTATCAAGGTGATTTCTAAACTGCCCGAAGCCCCCTGTGCTGTGCTGCTTGGTTAAGCCAACCACAGCAGTAGAGACAGTGCTGTCATGCTGGTCTTGATAAGCCAGGTTCAAATCCCTGCTTTGCCAGGTTCCCATTGGGAACTGCAGCCCTGAACACTTCTCTGAGAGTAGGATTGTGGGAGGGAAGACCTGGAGGTGTAGCAGGTGACATGGTTGCTGGGTTCTGCAGCTTCACCTGCAGTGGCTGAGGACACAAAGAGGAGAAAGATTCCTAGGTCTGGAAACAGGCACTTATTGAGCCATAGCCCTGACTCTGTGACAGTCTCAAAGTGTTCCCATTGTTTTCTAACTCATGTTCCCTGTCTGCAAAGGGAATCAGGATAATTCCCCTACTTTACATGCCATGGCGAGGTTATTTTAGTGTTGAGGATGGTTTTTCATGATGTAGAGTCTAATTTTATTACAAAGCAACTGTCATTCAGAAGTTTTCTCCTGTAAGAGCTCCTTTATCTATCCATCTGACATGCTGAGCTTGTGTTGAAGCACATCATCTGCTACCTGTTGATCTCCCATGCTCCTTTTTTTTGCTGCTCACTGGGCCAACAAGTCTGGTACACAGGGGATACAAGGCAGACTGGTGCTTGCTGGCTGATGGTGCCAGCATCATCAGCTGAGGTTCAACAAGAGTATCAGACACCAGTAGTGGAAGATTTCCTCATGTAGAGCTCTGATCACAAGTGCTGGCAGCACAGCAGAATTTGATTGACAGATTTTATCCTACTCTGAAGCCTGATTTCCACGATTGTCAACCAAACTGTCTCAATAGATCTTGTCCCATCCCAGTCTAGTCTCAATAGCTTCCTTCCCTTAGCTCTTGGTGGCTGTGGCCTCATGATGTGGGTATCAGCCATCATTCCAGTGCCTTCTGCAGGGATATAAGCAAAGCCTTCAGCCCCTGCCCTGGCTTTCAGTGCCAGCTTGTGGCCCCAAGACCTGCCCTGTGAACAAGCCTGACCTTGGAGTCTTCCAGCTGGAGTCAGAGGTTCTGCAGACACTTGGTGCTCTTTCACACGAGGTCTGATGAAGCACATTTTGTCTGTCTCCGAGCAGTTTGGTTAAAAATGCTCCTGTGATTTATTCCAGCTGAATGCTGTGAAAGCTAAACAAATTTCAGGAGCAGATCCTGAGGATCAAACCTCAGCAGGCAGCTATTTGCCTAATGTCCTACTTTCCCCTCGCATCTCCTGCAGGAAGCAAACAGCCTTTAGTTACACCAGCAGCTGACTGTTCCCTGAAATACTGAAACTCAAAATTACCCCTTTTTAAGGCTAATTCCTGCATACATGGAGCACTTTGAACACTGGGGGAACAGCAGCAGCAAATCCAAAGGCAGCAGCAGAGCCTGCTCTCCCTGGGGCACACAGGATTTCACCAGCAGAGCCTTTTCTGTTCCCATCCTTCAGTTACTTTTGTGCTCCTAATTATTTATATAAGTGTAATTGACTTGCAAGACATTCTTGGCTTTCAGTGTGCACCGAGTGAATTATTGACCCATCACATGGGTCATTGATGTGAAGAGACTTAGGAGCAAACTGGGTGCAAAGTAGGTACTTTGCATTCCTAATAGCAAATGTGAGCCATTAATAACTTTGGCTGCTCGGCGCACTAGGAGCCTGCCTGATTTTAGTGTGACATGCATATGGCTGAGTTCATCCTCAGCCTAATTTGAAATTCATTGGCCATGGACTCCATCTCCTTCTGCTACTTTAAAATCTCTCCTGTGTTCAGCTGTGATATGCTAATTCCAGAGTTTATGGCTGACTTGAGATGTTACATTTGAAAAATCAAATCCAATTAAATCAACTTATTACCGGGGTCAGAGATCAGGATTCAGCACATTCTCTTCCTTGATATTTCACAGCAGAGAGTAAACTTAGTGAGGATATTTTGTCTCAACCCACAAACCAAGGTACCCTAATGAGAAGGTTCTGGCTGCAGGACCTAGGATGCATTCCCCCAAAATCCAAATATCTGAGTTCACTTCCTGGCTTTTCACATTTTTTGCTGTACTATGGGACAAATGTTCTCCCCTTTATGTTTGTTTCCCCATCTGCTCCTAAGATGGAAGCAAAATTAGGGTGTCGTGCTGATAAATTCAGTTATTTCCAAAAGCTTGGAGACCTCTTGGTCTTTTGGGCTGGCGACACAGAACCAGCTTGCTGGAGTCAGGACTTCAAAGGGGCTCAGGTTTTAGGAGGATATAAAGGAGAGAGGCCCAGCTGCTGTCTTGGCAAAAACTTGTTTATTACCTAAGCAGAAGAAAAGCTTCTGTGTGTGGAATATCTTCATATTCTCAGCAAGGAGTGAAACAGGGGAATATGCTGTGGCTTTTTGAGAGGGACAAATGGATTTGCAGATATTTTTGCAAATGAAAGTCTTAATTTTAGATCTATTCTGAGTTCCCACCCTGGGCAAGTCTTTGTATCTAAATTCCACTATCACCAAGTGCCCGGTGGCTCTTTCTGCCTCTCATTGTGAGCATCTAATGCGTTTCCTGCAGGAGGTCCTTGTGTTCCAGGCAAAGCCAGACAGAGAAGTGAGAAGAATGCTGAATTCTCAGATACCCTCTACAAACAGCAGGTTGTCTCATGGCCACTGAAAACAGTTCAACCTGCACAACCATCTTACACCTTCCCCTCTCATTTAGGAGCTTAAGTCTTGTTGAAATTTTCTCTGGTGTCGATTCATTCCACCAACCTGAGGGAACTTATTGAAGTGCCCACTTTAGTAGCTCCATTGTCTCAGAGCTCCTCTCAGTTACCAGAAACTGTCATCTCGAGGTAAATTGCTTCCACCCTAGTACTGCTCTCAAACTTAACTGTATGTTCAGCTACACAAGCAGCTCTAGGTACCAAGGCTCCTATTTTGAGTGAAGTTTCTGTTAAGTGCTGAATTTGAACCTGAGACTAAATCACTTCCAGAAGTGAGGCTTTTACCTCAGATATTAACAAGCTTTAAAAATCTTGTGTCGGTTGCTCTGTTTGGGCAGAATTCAATTATGCAGCAGACCTCAGGACGTCGTTTGAGATTTCCAGAGTCTAGTAAAGTGGTCTAAGCTCTGTGAAGGATTTTCTCTCACCTCACTTTACCCCTCCAAGTGTTAGAAAAGCCCAGGCAGCTAATTTAAGAGAGACACTGGAGTGTGTCTGAGGACTGGAGGAGCTATTCTTCATGGCACCTCACCTCACCTGCATACCATCAGGTTGGGTGACAAGATCAGACACAACCTCCACATTTCAGCTGTTCCATAGTTACTCCGTGGACATTTCCTTCTACTGCACAAAGTAGTTGGGAGAGTTTATTAAAGTAGGAGCCAACTGGGATCACTTTGCATTTATCATGGGACACAAAGAACGTGGCAAATCCTGCCTTGTGATATCCAGAGATAAATAAAACCATCTTACCTCTGTGAGCACTCAGTATGGAGTGTGCCAGCTCATCAGCCACCCACAGCCCGAGTGTGGTCCAAGTATCTGTGCTGTAGAAAGGACTTGGGAGGAGATATTGAGGGTGGGCTAACAAGGCTCCAAGTGTGGGCTCTGAAGCTCCTTCTCTCCAATACACAGGCTGTCCTGTTTCACAGACACAAAATAGAGCCTCAGGGTCTCTGGTGCTAGTACATCTTTGAGTGGATGGTGCTGCCAAGGAAGAGACAACTGGTGCTTCTGTAGCAGCTTGGCTCAGAAGGTCCTTCAACATTCCTGTGTCAAGCTCCCCTCATTCCCACTGCGCTCCAGAGACTTAAGGATGCACCTTAGTTACTGAGTGGTGAGGTGAGCTGCTGGTCCCAGTTGGAACACAAGAGTAGCTTTCAGGTGCAGGATACTCTGAACTAGCTGGAAGGTGCTTTCACCTTGACCACCCTGCTTCCAGAACCACCCAGTTATCCAGAATACCCTTGCTTACCAGCTTGAGGGGTGGGTCTGCAGAGCTTCTGCCAAACAACGTGTATTCCCAGAGCTGCTCTCGTTACATTTCTCCTGAAACAGTCAAGGACAAACAACAGATCTGGATGGAGCTGGAAACCAGCAAGAAACTCAGTGAAAGGAAATGAGGCATGAGAACCTCTTTCCACCACCTCTCTGGCCACCTCCCAGCTCTCTGTCTCCTTCACACCCAAATATAATCCATGATTAAGACTCGGTGCCCTTTGCTCTCACCCTTCCCCACTCCACACATTGCTCCCATTACAGAGGGCTGTGTTTCCATGTCCTCACACACCAGCTTCTTGCTGTCTGCTTCCCAACCCCAGCCCGAGTCCTGCTCCTCCATCTCAAGCACACATCTCCTCACCCTTCTTTGTGCCACCTTGTTCAGCTCCCATGTCCTCAGCCAGGAGCAGGACAAAGCCGGGTCAGGCTCCAGCAGCCCCAGCTCTGCCCAGCAGCAAATGATGTCCAACCAGAGGTACCTGAGTGTGCCGAGGCTCCTGTGCAAAGCCACCTCTAAGGCTGGGTGCAGGAGGAGAGCTGCCCAGCACCAGCCAACTCCTCTGGGGTCAATGAAATCTGTGTTCTGGAATCTGGGCAATGCCCGTTCCAGCGCTGGGAAGCGGGATCAGGTGTTAGCTGCAAGGATCAGGCCCTGGGCACTGCATTAACACTGGGCTGGTGCTGTAGGATGTGTGTGTTAAGAGAAGCTGATGACCAAAACCCTTACACTACACCTTATTGTGGGGTTTTTAAAGAAAATTTATGAAAATAGTGGCAGTTATTAGCTAAACACCTATGGGAAAAGGCTGTGAGATAGGAAATAGGGGCCGTCAGCCCAGAGGGGACACCTGTTACTTCCTGACCATTCAAACCATTACTTTATTTTTCATAATTTAGTTCTACAATGGAGCATTTCCCCCTCTTGTGCAGTGAAGCTGCATCATGCAGAAAATTGGTTTGTTTAAGCCAAGAACTCTTACGGTGTCTTCCATCGAACGTTCTCGGAGAACATTACTAATAATTCATTAAAGGGGCACTGTCAGCTGGAACACTTTTAATTACCATTTTCTGACTAGTCAACCCTTAAGTGGTATGCCCTGATTTTTAAATTTATTACTAACACACATGCAGATTTCTCTCCTTCCCTGTTGGTGTTTGGATGGGTTGAGCAAAGTAATTGACTGCGAGATTAGGGAAGCGGAGCGTGCACTACACATTGTCAGGCCCCAAACAGGAGATAATTTAAGGGTGGTTACTTTTTTTCACAGCAGTTTTGAGAAACTCGTTACTGGAGCCTCTGAACAGAGGGAACTTCTGCTCTGTGCATGGTGCTGCTGGGAGGTGGCTGCAGAGATTTCCTTAAGCCTCGGTAGCAAGGAGCAGAATATGTTTTATGGGAGCAGAACCTGAAGTGGAGAACTAGCAAGAGGGTGGCCCAAGGAAGG
This sequence comes from Brachypteracias leptosomus, assembly GCA_013401335.1. Taxonomy (NCBI): domain Eukaryota; kingdom Metazoa; phylum Chordata; class Aves; order Coraciiformes; family Brachypteraciidae; genus Brachypteracias; species Brachypteracias leptosomus. The sequence goes on along the minus strand of VYZX01004807.1, from coordinate 6,490 downwards.
ATAAACCAGTGAGTAAGCAGAATAGAACCCAAACATCCTATTCCACAGAAGAAGGACTCTCTGGTTCCCTTGCTGTAAACATCAGAAGACAATTTTGTGCTAGGAAGCAGAAGGGAAGCAGGAGTCTATGTGGAAATAATTGGTTTTTCTCATCTCTCAAGACAAGAGGATGGCAGGAGCCTCTTACCTTGTGTCTTAAGTGGTGACTGCAGGAGGGACGTGGGAGAAAAAGCTGCCCAGCTTCGTTCCCCTAGACCATGGAATTCCCACAGTGTTGGTCCAACAGCTTCTGTATGAAAGGAAGAGAGCCCAAGGCCCTCTTTGGCTTTTATGTGTGGTTGTGTCAGCTCAGACTGGTTGCCAGCTCATCTGTATGCAACAGCTCATTAGCATCACAGCTGGGTTTATATATTGTGTGTGAGAGGCAGAGGAATGGCTGCTGGATGGACAGACAGAGTGGAAGGGTTGGGCTGCCCGAGGTGGGGAAACTGGTGTGAAATTACCCGGAGAAGCTGACGTTACTCTTACTGGCACCAGCGTAGAATCATAGAGTGCATTGGGTTCGAAGGGACCTTTAAAGGCCATCTAGTCCAACCCTCCTGCAGTGAGAAGGAACATCTGAGTCTATTGTCCTGTCTCACCAGTACAAGCACAACAGAAGTGTCTGGACTGTTTGTGAGGATCAGGTCTCTGGTTCCCTTTAATGCTCAGAAGACGTTTCGTCTCGCTCTAAGACAGGTATCTAAGGATGCATTGCCTTGCAGAGGTGTCCATTCTTCTCAATCAGTAGAGAGAGGACTTAAATGGCTGGAGCAGTTTCTGTCCCCATCTTCTGGAGGCCTGCTGTGAATCACAGAATGGTTTGGGTTGGAAGGACCTCAAAGATCATCTTGTTCCAACCCTCCTGCCATGGCAGGGACACCTCCCACTAGACCAGGTTGCTCAAGGCCCCATCCAACCTGGCCTTGAACACCTCCAGGGATGGAGCATCCACAGCCCCCCTGGGCAACCTGTGCCAGTGTCTCACCACCCTCAGAGTGAAGAATTTCCTCCTAATTTCCAATCTAAATCTTTCCTCTTACAGTTTGAACACATTACCCCTTTTCCTACACTCAACGTTAAAATTCCTGATCTAGAAGCTGATCTTCCCTTGGTTGCACAGCAGTGAGAACCCAGTGCTACCAGGGCCAGGTGGAGGACACCCTGCAGACAGGATCCTCTGACTCTTAGAGGAGGTTGAGCTCAGATATGTTAAAAAAACAGTTCTTGAATGCTTGGGCACAGCCAGATCTGTTCACACCATGGAAAGCACCAGGAGCTTTGTGACTCTGACACAAGCGTTTGCCCCAGAGTGTTCTGAGGACAAAAAGCACTGATAAAAGGTATTAACTCTGTTATTAGCCATCCCATTATTAATAACCAATTAGATAATACCTGTTTCATCTCCAAGCACGTTAATCCATCTGTCACACCTCTCACCACCCCTGTGAGGCAGGTATCCTGTGACACCAGGAATTGCTCCAGGTACCTTCACCATGAGCTAATTGATGTGATATACTCTGAAATAGTCTGGTTGGGTTTATGCCATGCCTAGTACATGCAGCAATCCTGTCTTTCCACCTATTGGCAGTTCAGAATGGCACAAATTAATTTTCTTGCATCACACAACAGAGTGCAGAGTGTTTAACATAATTTTTCAAAGTGGAAAGCTGGTTCTCCTGCACTGAAACTCAATGAGATTTTTTTTTTCCCCCCACTAGCTTCAAAGAGCACAGTTGAGCCCTTAAAGGGATTTACTTCTGTTAAATATTATCCTCAGAAACTGAGAAATTAAAAGCAAATGGGCTTTCTTCCTTTTTTTTTTCCTCTAAGACATGTCAAAAGAATATTATAAAAAAGGAACAGCTTTCCAGAATAAAATATTATTAAAAAAGAATCGCTTTCAGAAAGTCCCCAAGTGAATTTCAGTGGCAGGTTTTTAGGAAAGAGTGTAATTAACCACTTTATTCAGTCTGAAGCCAGAAAATTCTTTCTATATTTGGCATGAAAAAAAAGCAGAGCAGGAGGAGGGGAGTAAATGACCTAGATTTTCACCAGTGACAAATGACTCCGAGGTGCTCTGGCTGAGATGCTGTAAATGATGGAGATTCCCACAAAGTACACTGCAAAATGACTTCTCCTTATTGCCTCTCATGCTGGACATCCAAAACCACCTGAGACACTCTTGGAAATCTAGGTTATGGTGTTCAAAGTGATTATTTTATTCACCTAGGGTAACGTTTCCAAAAATGCATCCAGAACCCAGTAATTAAATCTCATTTCCCGAAGCGACCTCGGTGCACCAGCAGCTCTCCTAATTCACACTCACCTCCCCTCTCCTGAGCTTGCTCCATTTTCCTGGAGATGTTTGCTTTGAGAGCATCTCCCATGGAGAAAAAATGGGGAAAACAAGGTGTGACTGAACTAACATTTTTCAGCCTGTCCCTTGCTATACGTGCAATTCTTTGTTGTTTTTCAGTGTTCTGCTTTCCCTGGTGAAATCACCATTTCTATAAAAATCAAGTCCTCCACGAAAAGCCTGTTTGCCTAATAGCAATTTTTCTGTAGAGGCGTTGATAAATCTCTGTTTTGTCAAAGGAAAAACAGATTTAATGCCTTCATCTTTTGACATGGCTATTTATAGAAGAGGAGGTCTCCCTAAGATGTAATCAAAGATACACATTTTAAGCATAGCAGACAAGTCAGCACTGCAGGCAGTTGTTTATTCATTAACCTCGGTGCAGCCAGCCTGGCAGCCTCCCAGTACTTATTTACTTTGCACTTACCATGGGGAGGGATTTGAAATCCGTTGGGATTTTGTTCCCAGTCCCAAGAGAGGTGGTTTTTTTCCTTCCAGTTATGTCTCGTTTTGTACAAGTAAATTGCTGAGATAGAAGTGCAGCAATGAGTGCAGTGGTGACAGGAGACCAAATGCTCAGCCTGATGTGTCTGCAGTTGTGTTTCATTCCCAAAACGTTATTTTCTGGGAACATTCACCATCAGAATTGAGGGAAATATGGGGTTTGCTCCTCTTAGCAGCGAGCATCACCAACACCCTTCCTTAAATAAATAGCCACGTGTACCAGGGTGCAAACAGAAGAAGGTGTAAATCTCTAGGGCAGCACATCTGAAATGAAAGAACAAATAACTGATGAAGTTGATTGTGCCCCTCATCCCTTCCAGCACCTTCAAGCATTGCTGCTAATGGAAGTAAAAGGTTTCTAATCACTTCAGCCTTCCTGATTCTTAGACAGCAGGTAGCTGGAGCCCTCAGCCTCCTCTGCTGACTGTAATGACAAAATTTAAATGCATAGGCTATTTAAATTCAAGAACAAAGCTGGTTTGGCAATGCATGTAGAAACCCAGAGAGGTAGAAATCCATGTTCTTTAACTCCTTGAAGTCATAGTTGGCAGCTGAACAGCAACACAAGCCTCGTGTCATCTGCCTTCTTCTTTACAGAGCAGTGAGGTGGGCTGGGGAGAGGGGAACCAGCTCCTGGGGCTTCATAATGAGAGAGAAACTTGGCTGCCCGTGGATGAGTTTTGTGTCTTTTAGACATGTCCACACACTGACTTGTTCTGTGACTTTGGTGAGAAGAATTTAGCACTGTCTCTAAGAGGGGTCCCCAGTCCCTGGCAAGCCCACAAGGTAGAACATCTCTGCTGATGCCACATGGGGAAAGGGGGTTTATGCAACTCTGCTTATGGAGGAAATGGTGCCAACTTCTCACTGGAAGGAGTAAAGCTCATTAGTTGTATTTACTTGTAATTCAGCTGCTTGGCAGGGGAGGTTAGTGCCGGAGAAGTCCTTAGTTCCCCTTAAAATGTAGGGCATGGGTGGACTGCAACAAAGGCACTTCTTTCCTTCCTGTAAGGGGGTGTTGAGCTCTGGCTGCTGGAGCACGGTGTAGGACATGGAGCAGGGCAGAGCCACCAGCACCTCCCAGTAGTCCTGTGCTGGGTACAGGGTGTGTAATCACCCATGCAGGACAGGGTAAGGGATGTTGGGTCGTGAGTCACTTCCCCTTTTCTAGTCACTGAAACCTCCTTTTAAAAAGCCAAGCTCAGCATCCAGAGGAGGAGGTGAGGCTTGTATTGGTAGAAAGCACCACGCTTGCAGCCCAGTCCGTGTCACCTTGCCCCTTCCCTGCAGCACTCCTACACAGAGCAATCTGTGATGAAAAGATGAGTGATTGCTCCCAACAATGGCATTGGCATCTGACTCGGCGTGTCTGAAATCCCTTCTCGACTTGAAGCTATGAAAACAGACATTTAAAACTCTGTGTTGGGCAGTGTTTGAAGTCATTGAACATCCAGCATCACCAGCTGAAGGCTTTAGAGTTTCATTTAGGTTTGTCTAGTAGCATCAGGCTTCTGCCTTAGACATCAGAGCTCTCATCCCTGTTATATGTGGTGGTATTAAAAGTAGTAACTGGCTGCACCTCAGTGACAAGGTCTATTAATTTGGTAGGAGGAGGAACACAGATGTCTCAGGTACGTGCTGTGCCCTAACCAGGCTTTTCTGAGTTGCAATTGATCAAATGGTATGAAGCTTTAAAATGAGCTCACACCTCATTTCATCCTCTGCGTGTTTCCTCCCTCATTGTTTTCCAAAGAAACATACTCCTGTAAGCTCCACAAAGGTATTGGTGGGAGTTTCAGTTGTTCTCAAGGGCATGAGACGTTTCTAAAATGCTCCATCTCAAGCTGTTGTCCTTACATCAACCTCTGAGAGCCCCTGAGGGCATCAGGTCCAGGTTTGCTGGCAGCACAGAAGTGTCTAGCCCAAGGCTTTTCCTGGAGCGTGTCATAAAGCAAAGCTTGATAAGGAGCAGGGTGGCACATGCTGCACAGCCAGGAGCACCTGCCTGGGGACTGTCTCCCATCTGCCCAGGGAGCAGCCATACCAAGAGGAGTAAGCAGAGTAGGGTAGGTTGTACTTACTTGCTGTTGTAAGTACCACCTGCAGAATTCAGTTTCTGGAGAATAGAATATGAAGTTTAGTTCTGGAGAACAAAGGACAGGGCTCTGGAGAAACACAAAAGAACTTGAGGTGTCTGTGCCTCAGTTTTTCCACCCTTTGTTCTTTGCAGATGAAGGAGGGAGGAGTTCCACAGAGGTACAACACTGGGTTATTCTTTGCACCATCTCTTGTGCTGCCATTCTTTAAGGTCCCTTGACAGTCCAATGAGTCAATCTGCTGCTGCTCAAAAGCTCCCAAATATTGCCATGTCTCTGGTGTCCTCCAAGGCAGGACCTTCTGGATGGTGGTTGTGTCCCCCTTGGGATGTATCTCTGAGGTTATTTTTTGAGTCAACTGATAATTGACTATTTCATCCTCCTCTCTCTTCCAGCTTTAGGAATTCACTCCATCTGTTGTCTGTTTACCTGACAGGGTTTTACAGACTGTTAAACTCAGCTTTTGTTTGATTATTATGACTGCTTTTACTTTGGACAACGTCCCAGTTGCCTAGCAATGTCAGTAGGTGCTTTGTAAAGAAATAGTAAAGCATAAGGTAGAACATTATATTCTGCTTCACATTGAGTCCTTTTATCTGCAAGTCTCCATGGGCTCTATCAGCATTAATAAATGAAATTCACCCTGTCTTTTGGAATGCAGGGGAGTGAGAGAAAGGCACAGGCAGCAGTCACCATCCCGCTTTTTGGAGATGATAACCAAGGCAGGGAGAGGCAAAGCAAGGTGGAAAGCCTGGTTTGATATCCTGACCCACTGAAGTTGGGCATTGATCTCTCCTGGGAGGCAGGAGGAAAGCCAGGAGCGTATGGCTTGAAAGGACCAGAGCTCTGCTGAATTCCCTTGGCAGTTAATGGGCTGGATGGTGCCGGGCTGAGCAAGGGGGTGGTGAGGAGTGGTTGTTTATTCAGTTACTTCCCAAGGGCAGGAATATGGTCCCAGACTCTACATGGACATAGGACAGGGTAGTGAAGAAATCAGCTCCTCCTTTTTACATGTATTATGCTCTTTGTTCTGTTCTTTCCCTGGGAAAAGGGTTCTCATGGTTGTAGCCTGAGCTTAGTTCACAGTCCTGCAGAGCCTGGCCTTGTGAAACTTGGGCTGTGCCTCTATAGGGAGAGCTGGAGCCAGGAGCCAACTTGTACTTCTGAGCAGCTGCAGCGTGGCTGAGGAGTGTGTGTGATGCAGGCAGTGCTGGTGGGAGCTCCAGCCCCTGCAGCTCCTGCCCTCCGGCTGGTAAAGCTACAGCTGACCCTTTACTGCTGGTCGTAACTCTGTCCTTGTTTCTCAGGGCAGCAGAGTGGGCTGATGGTCTCACATGGTACCCATAAAAGCTGCCATTGATTTTGTGTCCCGTTGCTGTTATCAAAAGACAATAACATGAAGCATCCTGGGTTTTTTTCCCCCAGCAAAGAACTGCAGGTACTGCAGCTACACTCTCTCTTTACAGAAAAGCCACCAAGATGCTGAAGGGAG
>VYZX01004805.1:0-41955 GCA_013401335.1 Brachypteracias leptosomus | reverse complement strand
CAACCTGCTTTGTTTTGTATTAACCAGACAAAATCTCAGGCTTTTGTAATGCTTGCATATCAAGGACCAAAAGAACACTGATATCACTGCTGGTTTCTTAATTTTTCTTATGGCCTTTCCCTATAGATACACTACTACTACTTTTCTGTTTACCTAGAGTTTCATAAAAAGGAATATGTATTGTTCTTTTTATCAAATAATCAAAGCAAAACCAGAATTTAAAAAAATAACTTAATGTATTTAGATATTATTTATTTTCCAAATCATTCTTAGTATTCAAACTGGGTGACATTACTACTTATANTCTACATTGACATTACTACTTATAAAAATCTGGGCACCAGACATACTTTTTTTGTAAATCCATCACCAGCCGTGGTCTAAACCTCTTTCTCCCTGTTAAAGACCTTTGGAAATCAGTGAGGCGATAAGAAACACAAACTATATTCTTCCAGACAGTTGGCAGATCAAATACCTGCTGAGAGCAGGTCATTTAAATTACATATAAAAGTATAATTTGAAAATTATGTGTGTTATTCACAAAATGTCAATGTAGAATTCCATAAATAAAATACTGTCTTCTTAAAGTTTTTTAGCACTTGATTAGCATACGATTGCAAAAGGCTTTCAAACTAACCCTTACTCCCTCCTTCCACAGACAGCATATGAACAGTGCTGTCAGGTACAATGACTGATGATACTGTATCACGGGAGATGTTCTGCAGGAGACAGGCTAGTGCTGCCCCTGGCCAGTGAAAAGAAATGGAGTACAAGCTGATGTCAAATATTAAGTCCAGGTAGCAATTATGAGTTTAACAGGACAAAGTAAAACTGTGAAACAAAAAGCCCACTATGTATTTAATCCTGAAGCACTGAAATACACAACCGATTGCCTTAAGGAGAGGTCTTTGGGGGAAAAAAAGGTAACTGCCTGTTAAAGACACTGAAGAGATGGTTAAATCCAGCCCACAGTTCTAGATCACTTTCTCACCAGAAGGGAAAATAGATTGAGCTGTGAGTGTGTGCACTGGCACAGAAGGGTGAATACAACCATATCGGAAAATAGCAGGATACGATAAGACAAAATATATAAGTCAAACTCCATTTCCTTCTCAGGACAAAACAGAACAGTATTACATGTAAGGTAAAGATACAGTGTGATGCATAGAACAAACCGAAGACAAAGCAGTAATTTTAAGGCTTCTATAACTCAAGTACTCAGTGTTCAAGGAGCTCTTAGATTTCTATAGGACGTGTTCATTCTTAATATCTCTGAAATATTAACTTCTCAAGGGTTTCCAGCCAGCCTTTTTTTTTTTCCTACATCTCTATTTTTTTTGATATTTCAAATATTGCTCTGATCAGGAAACAGCTGAAATAACTTAATTTTTGGAATTCCATAACATTGGACATGTTTAGTCTCAGCACAATACATACACTTCTAATTACTGTGAGGCATAGCTTTCAAGCTGATGCCACTCATTTTCTCATTCCCATAATGCTAGTCCAACATTTTTGGACTATCTTATTTGATGATAAACCAGAGTCAGCCAATGACTTCTAACAATACCAAAGGCAATTTACTAGCATTGTGCACTGCATTTGACCATATTGGGAAGTGACAGGGAGCTAAGTGAGGAAAAAAATAAAAATCCTGCTCTACTCCTTTGGATGCACAGGGTGCATTTGGCACCTAGAATCTAAAACAGAGCATCTCAGAGATGCGCTTCCCACTGTTAGGCCAGGATGAGGGATTTTGCATGAAGAGGCTCTGGATGCTACAACCTGCTCCATTCAGAAATGCCTGGATAGTTGGTAGTGAGTAAAAGGAACCTCTCTTTCACATTTTGTTTGGATGCCTTCATGACTTTTGAAAGTACTAGTAGAAAATCACTTTTTTGTTTCCTCAGGAGAAGGAACCATGGACATACTTTGAGTGGTTACATGAGAACAAGGCTTACAGCACCCATGATGCCTGTACCCCAGAAACTTGTAGAGAGAAGGTCACTATCCTATTCATCAGGATAGCTTAGCAGAAGTGTCATTACTTCAACAGAACAGATAATAACTCCCAGTATGTTGGTCTACCTACACCTGAACAGAATAGATTTTCCTTTGAAATAGCACTTTTCTTTATTCTACCAGATTAGTGGTAGTCATTAGTAGCCAGACTTTCTTTATCATTACTATATGCTACTACTAGTTAGGAAAAAACCCACAATACTTCAAGGCAGCATTAAGCTACAGTTCCATTTGAGTACAAGCCACAGAGTAAAGTAAATATAATGATTCATTCCAAAATAAGCTCATAAATTAAGCTCTGAGAACTCCTAGTCAATGTGACATCAAACAATGAGTTGACAAAAGAACTGTAAAATAGCTACATATAAAGTAGCTTTTAATACCACAGCTAGAATCATAGCTTGAAGAAAAAGCCAAGAAAGCTGAACACCTGTGTATGCTTTGTACTTAACAAATTCTTTTATGGTATACAGACTATATATTGGTGTTAAAATGGCCAAATAATTGCATTATTTGATCTTTCATTCATACAGAAAAAAGAATAATTTTGAAAAGTCTCTACCAGATATCTTGGAAATATAGAAATAAAGGAAAGTTAGACAAATAGTACATTGAGCTCACCGTTCAAATGCCTGTGGGTAGCTATCTAAAGTTCATAGACCTGTATGTCATTGCTGTCTACAGGAAATACTTGTGTTAGTGAAAGAATTTTCTCGTCACTCCTTCACCTTTGCCCTTCCACAAACTCACCAACAAAGCAACCTCATAAGAGCATTTCTGTGATAAACAGGATTCTCCTCACTTCTATGAGATAAACTAAATCTAACAGTCAGGAACAGAATCTGTCAACTTCTCAGAAACTTGATTTTAGCAAGTATGAATTGATAACAGATATACTTTAATAGAAATAAGCCTGAAAAAAAATGACCTACTCATTGTTCATTTGTCCTTGTTTAGAATTCACGTGGTTTTTTGAAGCTTGTAACACAAATAAGAGCAAAAAAAATTGCACTTCTATTGACGTAAATTGTCAGTGACTTCAGTGGCATCAGAAGAGTTACATGAAACAATAACATAGGAAGAAGGTTCATAAGTTGAACTAGAAATTTTAAATTTCTGTGAGCATTGAAAATGGGTGATCTAACTCCATGTGGTTAAAATTCTGTACGTTTCAGACAAAACAAATCCTTGTCATTAAACATCTGCAAACTTTGGTTTGCTTAATTCTTAGCCTAAGCTCTTTACCACAAATGACTCAAGTTCACATTAAATGCTAAAATAAAAAGACAGAATTAAAAAAAACAAACAACCCAGGCAGTAGATGTGATATCATTAAATAGCCTGACTAGTCAAACTTGAAAGCTGAGCAAACATTTTAAAAAATAACATGCAATTTTGTTTCACTCTTTTTTTTTTCTTTAGCTTGAGATATCTTGAAAGGCTCTGAAACATTGCATTTATCAAAAATGTCTGTATTTTCCCAGCATTAAAATGATAATCTGCCATTTACAAAGTAATCGCCATAACCATGTATTCTTTCATGTGAAAGTGACAATTTTACCTACCAACAAGTACCAAAATTTCTTCACAGAAGTTGTATCCTATGCCCTCAACTACACAACACTAGGAAAAAAGACCCTAGCAGTATACCCTGAAAAGCTGATGCATACCAATACACCTTAATTTCATTTTCTTTATCTTACAATTTTCAAGACAATTCATTTGTTTTCATAACCCAGATTCATGATTTCAGAAACTTTCGAATAGATACGATCTCTTCATTTCAAAGTCCAAACATTCACCACAGTCTGAGAAAATTACAGTGGTGTTGTGTTATGTATTTCAAACAATAAAGGTCGCTGAGATATCTGTGCTGGCTTTTCAAAACTAATTACATATTTACAAGATGCCCCTTTGATCCACAACATTGTCCTAGTGCTTCATGCTATTTTATTCTGATCTGCAGAATATCTCTCAGCAAAATTTCATCTACATATACTCAAGACAAAAAAAACAGCTAGATAAACAGTGATTTCAGCAAGCAACAACGAGCAGCTGGCATTTCCATTACACCTGACAGGGTGACAGGAAAGAACATGCTAATTTTTAGTCACAACAATACTAGTAGATCCTAGCAAATTCCTCAACTCCACCTCCAATGAAAACTCTAACTGTATACCTCAAAGCTCTCTTAAAAACATCACAGAACTAAAGAAAGCACAAAATTGGATCAGAAATATGAACCACAAGGCATGAAGCCATTCAAATCTACTGTTGCATTTTTCCTCAGTTTGTATTTTGACACTGACTCTCCTCCTTATGTTCATACTGTTTTTACCCAAGCAGAATGCCAAAAACCTACATGCCAAAATACATTCTTACTTGATGAATGAAGACCTTTAAAATTCAATATTCTGGCTACGATCATTTAAGAGCACATTTTCCTTTCATCTAGGACTTGTCTCTCATCTGATTCGACTGCCTATGAACATTTTGCCTTTAAACTGTTACGTTTTCAGGAATAGAATGAGTTAAAACTATAAAGTAATTCCTACAACCAAGATGTTTCACCCTTAGGATCCATTCACAGTACAGTAAGAATTTAAAACAAAAAATTACAAAATCACACTAGATAAGGTTTCATTGTTAGCTCTTGTTATGAAAGCCATATAAGAACAAACTAAATTCATACCTTTTTTTCACCAACAAATGTGGAAATAATTCTCTTTTTTACATGTTATGACAGAAAAGAATAATTTGTTCATTAATTCATCTTTAAATTACAATTAAATTGTATTTTACATGCTGTGTTACTCTTGGCTATTCATTTCAAATATAAATCAGCTGTGTGAAATTATAAAACTGTAACTTTTAGGTCATCTAACAAGAATTCAAAATATCAGGCTTTCAAATATCACTCAAATAGACACTCAGTAAGATCACCTCCTCAGTGAGGCTGAAACAGGTGCCCCTTTTCATTGGCAAGGCTCTTCCTAGCCATGAATGAAGTGTCTACTTCTCTTAAACTCCTCGTTATTACTTTTTTGACATTTTATACTCACTGTGATGTGATAGCGTCACATTAAACAGTTTACTAAGCTATTGCCATTTGATAGATCATTTAAATTAATCATTCAGTTCGTGCAAGATATTAAAAACAAATATGTGAAAATGATCCTTTAGGACAAAATTTGGAATTCTAAATCTGTTTCTCCAAACTACATTGTCAACCTTCCAGTTACACATCTATGGTTTATAACACACTATAAGAAGCAGGAGAAGGAAAAGTAATAAAAACTATAAAACGACTGAAATAAGAGAAATAAAACAGAAGCCAAAACTACAGGACATAACATATTCAAAAAACATGTTCAAACATATAACTTGCTTCTTAATGAATATTTATTAACAGTTTGGTTGTGGAAAGAGTATGGAGGAGACGATCTGGCAAAATACCAGTCAAGGCCAATGGTGCTTAATTTCCGTCACCTGTTGCTCAAAGGTGTCACAATACACAGGCCGCAAAAGAATATAGGTAGAATTTTGTTTCAAAAATTATTACACATCTTAATTCACTCAGCAGTTCTAAGCAGCAGTCCAGCTCCGACACAGCACTTGCCCGTAAGCACCTGCTGGTGCGCTCTCAAAGGTGCCACCACAGCAAACAATGGCTTGCAGCAGATTTTGCCTCTGTAAGAAAATGCAAGGCAGAATTCACCACTGTGAAGCTGAAGCTTCACCTGCCTAGGGATCTCAATGTCCCCAACTCTAAGCCATGCTGACCAATTCACAAAAACTGCCTCTTATTGACTAAGGATGCTCTTATCTGCAGGACAACTGAGGCTACATAAATCATACACCTTGCCTTGCAAAGGGGGCTGCATAAATACTGAGGTCTATCCACCGACACCTTCTCACCCAGTCAGCACCTACACATGGAGATTGCACTTTCAGCTCTCATATAATAGGAATGACTGAATAAACGAGCACCAACACTTTGACTGAATAATGATTCTCTTTTGCTGCTTTATGAGTAAGTTTAAGATTGTCACCTAACTTTGTGTAAACCAGTCAGATATTCAAAGATGGAGAAAGAAATCTTCATGCTTTGCTTGTTTCAGAAAGATGTCCTGCTTATGCAAGCACTTTCAGAGAAGTTTTGCTTTTAGCTGAGCTTTCTCATTAACCTCAAAAGGGTGGCTCACAGGTTACTGCTGCCATTTCTTACCTGCTTCAGTAAGCAGGTTCATCCGTTCACTGAGGTATTGCTATTCTAGTTCTGACTAGTTGTGTCTTACTGTGCCTATAAAGATCCTGTAACATAACCACTGTAAAAAAAGGTAAATTTTAACTTTAAACTTATTTTTTATTAAATAGACATGATTTTCATGCAGAATCTGGCCACTAGGAGGATTCCCAAAGCAGCCCCAGGACCTGTGCATGAGATAAGAACATGACAGTAACAACTGTGTGGGGAGGCTTTCTTACATGTTTCTTATTGGTAAATGTGTGACTGAGTAATACTTGACAATATTTAATGAAATGAATGCAGAAGGAAACACATTTACCAGAGGAAGCACATTGAAGTGAGAAACCAAGTGAAGCATACTCAGTCTTGATAACTAAAGGATGATCTGCTCATATCACAATACTTCTATGAGACTGGGCAACCACGGAAAAGGGCAGGATATCTGACCAGGCTTTAGGACAGCTATAATAATACTGGCATGGGGGGAGACAGAAGCAGGGATGTTTTTGTCCAAACAAAAATAATTATTGAACTTCTACATAAAAGCCGTTATTTATACAAAACTGACAAATCTGCTCCAAGACATACAGAGGTAATTGCAAAATAAAGTTCACTGATATTTACTCAAACTTCTGTTTGCCAGATTTGTATGCATGCCTATGAACATACTCTCATGCCACTTCATGTGTTTGTCTAAAAAAAGACATGTTATTTAACAATACAGTCTTTGGCAGAAATTTAGCCACAGAGCCATACACTTTGCAAAGCAAATATCCATAGTAACTAAACGCACAGTAATTGAATTTGGGTATTATCAGTTTAAAAATTATTCACAAACAAAAATGCTACATATTTGAATGAACAAATATCTAAGCCTTTACATTCCCTTCATTTCCATGAGTAAAAATGTTTATCCTAATTAGAGCTGAGCAAATAATTTTCAACAAATCATTTTCCCTCCAAAAGCAGTTTCTGTTTTTGCTTTTAGAATTCCCGAAAGTAGACTATAAATATGTCAAAATGCATTGCAAATAAGCTCCAATCTTTCTTTCTTGTTGTTGCTATTTTTGAGCTCAATGAACCAACCATGAAGTAGGTAGTAAAAATTCACACTCAAATACTAAAATTGTGATAGTCGCTCAGTCTGCAGACACACTGGCTCACTTAAAAACCAAAAATAATGTAGCTATTGTGATTGCACTGCTGCATAGAAGCCAAATATAAATCAAAACCCCAAAGACAGGTTGGAAGAAGCCCCGCTCTAGAATAGTAGTAATTAATGTAACAATGAATCTTGGACAATATTAATTCTTTATTTTTAAAATTTTGGGGAAGGATTTTTTTCTTTTCTTCTCCTGTTATCTCTTTATTGGAATAACAACTACTTAAATGTTTTCTGAAAAGAACCAAAATAAACCTGGAAACTCAGGAAGTAAAATCAGTAGGGAGGAAAAAAAGTTAATGCTTTTGGAGATCCTTTCCTCATTGCAGCTTCTCACAGAGCTTCTTTCTTGCTTCTCACTTTGGCAATTCTTTTTTTTCTAACTATAGGTTGAAACCAGAGTTCAGCATGCCTAGAATACTATTATTTGTCTGTATATCTGTAGCTTCATATTTCTATTTGCTCAAGGACATCAAATTACATATAGACATAAACTAGTTAATCATTACAACAGTCCTGTGAAGAACGGAAATGCAGAACTGAGTCATAAAGAGGCTAAATGTAACACCAAGACCACAGAGCAAATCAGCAGCAGTTTAGCATACGACAAAATTTTTTTTAGTCTTCAACTATATCCAAAAGGTTTACAGTTAGAAAGAAAAAAACCCCCAATGTTCTTTAGGAAAAAACAGAAGCATAAAATGTGCAATTGAAATGGGATTCCTGGCTTTACACTTCCCTGTGGCATACACTGATGGTGCTGTGCTACAGTACAGCTGCAGGCACAGCGTTGGTCGTGTTATGCCAGTTAAGGAGTCATGTATTATTTAATGTCTTCTGTCTTGGCTGCATGATGATGTGAAATCGGCTGGCAGTTCCAATGCACTTCTCTGGCGCATTTTAAGTCTGCATTTGCCTTTTTCAACTTATGCAGATTACTGTATGGCTGTTAACTGCCATTATAGAGCAAACTCATCATATAGAAAGCAAAAAAGTGAGCAACATGAAGAGGAGGAAAAGAAATCTCCTCAACAGCCAAAATCTATAAAGCACCAGAGCACTTTTAAAAGCTCAGCCATGAATCACAAAGGGAAATGCCTTAAGCATGGGGGACAAGAGCAACCAAGCTAGCACAGAGAGGTTGTGCAGCCCACCTCGTCCACTTGCTGCCAGACATTCGCCATCCTCAAGATGCAGCCTGCCCTGGCATGGGTCATTCTGCCTCTCAGCATCTGCAGCACTGATGGTGAAGAGGTGCTCGCTGTGGAGAACAGCTCACCTGGACCCCACTGGGTGAGGAGGGAAAGAGGGATCAATGGTGGGCTGCACCCTCAGATGCAGGTGAATGTGTCAGGCCAAGAAGGCACTTAGGAAAGTACCCAGCACTAAACTCATCAGACCCCAAATTTAATACTACAACCAAAAGAGTTGGTGTGCTTTTTTGCATGCCCTGTCTGAGACGATGTTCTCAAACACTCACATTGGCAGCTGAAAAGCTCTGAGTTGGCTTCTTCCTCCCAATGAGCTGAGGAAGGCACCTGTTCCCAGCAGCAAAGGCAAGGGCTCTCAATAGTCAAACTTTTGCTGTGACAGAAGAAAAACAACTCATCATCAATTGTGTATTTTCCAAAATTACACTCTTCTCTGTATTTTGAAAGCATGTGCAGTTTCTGGCTCCTATACAAGTTATCTATAATGAATTTTAGAAAAAAAGAAAGTATATGTAAGTCTGGAAAATGAGAGAATACATGTAGGGCATATATAAGTGTATGTAGGGAAAACAATGCATGTGTGAAGATAACGTATGAAAACATTCACTGCTACTCATTTTCAGTGGACAAATAATATAAGCTGTTTTTCTTGGAGTCATTGAAAATGCACAATGAAATCTATGTTATTTGCCACTTTAGGAGGAGCATGTTGGGATGGATGATAACTTATTTCACAGAATCAGAGAATGGTAGGAGTGGGAAGGGACCTCTGGAGATCATCTAGTCCAACCCCCCCTGCCGAAGCAGGTATGCCTAGATCACGTTGCATAGGACCACATCCAGGTGGCTGTTGAATATCTCCAGAGAAGGAGATATCCAACTCCACAGCCTCTCTGGGCAGCCTGTTCTAATGTTCCATCATCCTCACAGTAAAGAAGTTTCTCCTTATGTTTAAGTGGAACTTCTTGTGTTCCAGTTTGTGTCTTTTGCCCCTTGTCTTATCACAGGGCAAAACTGAAGAGACTGGCCCCATCCTCTTGATCCCTATCCTTCAGTGTTGATAAGTGTTGGTAAGATCCCCTCTCAGTCTTCTCCAGGCTAAGCAGCCCCAGGTCTCTCAGCCCTTTCTTCTAAAGAGATATGCTCCAGTCCCCCAATCATCTTTGTAGCCCTCCATTGGACTCTCTCCAGTAGATCTCTGTGTCTCTTGAATTGGGGAGCCCAGAACTGGACACAGTACTCCAGAGGTGGCCTCACTAGAGCAGAGTAGAGGGGAAGGAGAATTTCCCTTGACCTGCTGGTCACACTCTTCTTAATATACCTCAAGATACCATTGACCTTCTTGGCCCCAAGGGCACATTGCTAGTTTATGGTTAACTTCTTGTCCACCAGGACTCTCAGATCCTTCTCTGCGGAGTTGCTTTCCAGCAGGTCAACCCCTAACCTGTACTGCTGCATGGAGTTCTTCCTCCCTAGGTGTAGGATCCGACACTTTTCCTTGTTGAACTTCCTGAGTTAGATGGCACAGGGTACTTGACCATATGTTTTACCTAGACAATATCTCTTCTGGAGATTATAACCAAAAGCACCTGTGGCTTAGAAAAATCAGAGGTGAATATCCTCCAAGGGAAGAATAAAGTGGTTTTGACATCAAACACTTTAAGGATAATCTATAAACTAGATGCAACTGATGGTTTGTCAGAAAATGCCATGTTGCAGAATCCAAGTATTTTACAGAAATGCCAGTCACATACAATTGTTGCTGTGATACTGGATAGGACATCTAACTTGAGCAATAACCTGTATGAGATTTGTGGAGTTTTCTGAATTTTTTCCCATGAATTTCCTATTTTTAAGTCTCATTCCAAATCGATATGAGTGAGGCACTCGGAGCGCGACCAGCTACATCACTACAAAGCACATCCAACATCACAAATAAAGGAAGCCTCCTGCACTAATGTAGCCATACTTGTAATGATTAGGCCCATCCAACTTCTGAGACCCAGCAGCTGCTTGCAGTACTGAACCAGTTACTCAGCTATGCATACCAGCACAGTTCAAGCAGATTACACATGGTAGTGTTACAATTTATAACAGCAAAGGAACCGTCAGAGAGTGACAAAATTGTAACATAATTAGGGAGGAAATTGGTTGCTTTCTTTGTAATGTTAAATATTCTACCTAGTCTCAACCATTTACTGAATTCTTTTTGTCTGAGATTCACTCTCATTTCTTTTTGAGAGGAATCTCTGTTAAGGTTAGAAAGAATTAAATATTATCACAAGAAAGAAAATGGCAATAAGAATATTAATTGGTAATGACAGTAGTTTCACGATAGCGTCCTTTTTCAATGTATGACTGTACATTTGCCAAAATGTGAATTCTCTGCTCTGAGATCATTAAAACATAAACCAAACCAAGTCTTATATGGCCATCACCAAATTGATCAAATAAAAATATAGAAGATTTACCGCAGAAGCCCTTGACCTCCAAGACAGCTTTTCAAACCAGTTGACTTTCCATCTTGAAGCAGAACAATTTTCTTATGCTTATCTCAGACTGTGTGGGTGGATGAATGAAATCAAGCGTCTGTGAATCTCTCACAAAGATAGGAAGTCTCTGTTCTCAGACTCCAACAGCATCTCTTGGTTTTTCAAACCAACATGCCTGATGAATGATGCAGTTTTCACCACCATTTTAAATATTCAAAAGAATGTGCATAATTTTTTTCTAAAAATGCACCAGATACAATCTCTGTCTAGGTTTTTAAACTGTCTAGCTGGAGCCCTAATTTGGCAGCACTCACTTTAGGATCTGAGCACTTCCCAGCTATCAGTCTGCACTCTATTTTGGAAGCTCATCTTGTGCCAGAAGCTCCCCTGACAGAACATCTCTTTTTATGGTCCCATTCTGAAAATCTCTTTCTTCTGAGGGTAATTCTGTGGCTATTCAGAGCTTCACTGATATCCAAGAAAACACCATGCCTGTGTTAATCTATGTGTCTTATATTGGATAAAGGAATCTTAAATGAGCTTTCTGGTTCATGCCTTGCTCTTCCTTCTAAAATGTACCAAAATTACATGTATATAGAGCCATTCAGTAGATAATAGTAACATTTCCGAGACTTTCAAGAAAATTGCCCTGTCCTTTGGTTGCTTCCCCATTTATTTTATCATGTTAGCTACTGACTATAAAGAGGTAACGCAGCAAACGCAGAAAACTCAAAGGCAGCAAAGTGGGTGGAGAGGCCACACTGTTCCCAAGGGCAGAGCGCTCAATGCCTGTGCCAGAGCAACCACACTGGCTGCTCTGCTGCCATGCATCTGCACTGGAAACAGAATCTAAAACCAGCAATAGCCTCCAGTGCCATACACTTCATCTTTTGCAACGTTTAAGAGTCAGTTGTGTGACCTTGTATTGACACTGTCAGATGAATCAGAGATTTAAATAGCTTGTAAGCAACTTCAGATTTCATTGTGAAAAAATAAAATTACCTAAATATTTAAAAGAATAGATTGTAAGGTACAGTCAGACAATAAAGCCCTGTACAGTGACTTAAATTAGCATTAAATTGGCCAGAGTTTACCTGTCACAAAATAGAAGCATGCAACAATCAGTTACTGCATCTCAACTCAAGGGTGGTAACTTCTTAAGACATGCTAACTTAATCACTTACAATCATCTACTCACAATTCTAATTTACATGACATTGCTTCAGCAAATAGATTATGCAGGTTGCAAATGACCTGCAGGGATATTATTGTATTAGTTAAGATTTTAACAATGCAAATTAGGACAGGCACTTGGCTATACACTCAGTCACAAATCATTATTTGCAGAATGTAGTGTGCACAACATACAAAGTGGGCTTCCAGAAACTATGGCACATCAGTAGAAATACAACAGATATCACCTTCCTGATTTTTTTTTTTTCTTGCAGTGTCATATAAGAAAATAAATCAAAAGGGTAGCAAATACAGAAAAAGAGTGATAAAGACAGCAAGTGAGAAAAAAAGACATGGTGGTGTTTGGCTGGAGTAAAGGAAGAGTAACTGAGAATCTGAGCACCAATTTTCAAACTTTTGATTTTGAACATACTTCCTCTGTGGCTTTGGGCAAACCACTTACCCTCTCTGTGACCCAGAGCTCTGCATTTAATAGGAATAATCTGATCCAACTCTACAGCTCTGTATCCCAGTTTTCTTTCTCCCTGTGCTGTCAGGATTACAATACCATTTCATAAGAATGTGATGCAACAACAACAAAAAGCTCAGAGCCTTTGTTCTTGTTTCCCACAACTTGCCCTAATGTCACACCTTGTATTCTGCAGTAAATAAGTCCAGAGTCAAGCTATGGCTAAAGCTCTTGGAATGTAAAATATGTTCATCTGACATAAACCCAAACAAGCTAAATATCAGTGTTCCCTACATATCTGAACTGTTAACCAGAATTAGCTGACTTTGATTAGACTGTGTCACATGGTTGACAGACAGATGACAATTTCTCAAACACTGTTTTGTAAAAATGTACTTCTGTGTGAAAATGATACACAGAGGTCTTTCTTCAGCTACTTTGGATAATTCTATCTTCTATTTCTCATTTGTAAGAACAATGACCCTCTGTAATATTGCTTAACCAACTGTGATTTCCAATTAGTCTAGGAGAGAAAACAGCAGGTTTTCTTGAATGTAGCTTTACAAGGTAGCAGTATCTTGAGTGACAGATAAAGTTACTACAGTTAAACTATTGTAAATGAAGTATTCATTAGTGAAATATTGTTTTAACTCAATTATACTCCCATCCAAGAGGAAAAAAAAAGCATAAACATCAAACATTAAGTGCTTAAATAAATTCTTGATGGCTTATGGGAAGATTGGAACCAGAGAAAGCTCTCTCAAAAGAAGCCCTGAATACTTGCTGCAATTTTACTTGCATGAAATGAACTGAAATGAGGAGTTCCCTTTTTCTTAATAAAATCACAGAAATGTAATCATAAAGCAATGCCATCACTGAGCAAACATCTTTTTTTTTTCTTTTTTTACTGCATGTGGTGATGTGTGGGTAAGAAGTGACAAATTTGTATTCCTTCAAGAAATGGCTTACTAATGCGTCTCAAATGTCCCCCAAC
This sequence comes from Brachypteracias leptosomus, assembly GCA_013401335.1. Lineage (NCBI taxonomy): Eukaryota > Metazoa > Chordata > Aves > Coraciiformes > Brachypteraciidae > Brachypteracias > Brachypteracias leptosomus. The sequence goes on along the minus strand of VYZX01004805.1, from coordinate 28,183 downwards.
AAAACTAGTTCATGTATTAAGAAGTAAATTCTGCTTCTTAGGGTCATTTTGTCCTTAGTCTCTAATGCCATCAGAAGAAGTTAGAAGAGGATAGTAACATCTGCTTTCATAGGCAGATGCCCAGTAGTGCCATGACAAAGGTCATTCTGTCTGTAGCATCTGGGCTATAATATTCAAAACCATCATGTGCTGGCATTAGAAGGACAAACATTGAGATTGGTCACTGCACAGGCTGAAAGGAGTCACAAAACACTGTTAGCTTGCTTATCAGCACAGAACTAGGTAAAACCTATCAGCTGTCCTGCAATCTGTGATGCAGGACACTACTTCTCCATGTTCAGTGTTAGAACAGTGGAGAAACACATTCCCCACGCCCAGCACATTAGCACCAAGTTATAAGCCGTAAGTGGCTGACACAAAGCTCATGATGCTCAGTGGAAAAATCCCCAGTGACTTCAAAGTGTTTTGATCCAGTGTTTTCATATACAAGCCTGAGAGTTTATGATTTGTAGAAAAATGAAGAAAGATAGTATGTTTTCATAACATTATTTCATCAGTTCTTTAGTTCTCTAAAAAATGAATTTTTTCCCTCCTATTCCTAAGGACTTTTCCTCCAATTTTGTTTATAATCATTATATTTTAATAGCAATCACCTTTGTAAAAACAGATTATAATCTGTGAAATATGTGCTATGTCATTAATAGTATTTTTACTGCTGCTGGTAGAATACTGTTTTCTTAACAAACAGTCATTTATACACCAAAAAAAACACTGGAAAGAAAATTTCTGGGTTAAAATAATCTTCAGCAGTACTCTAGGGCAGTATTAAAATTGCCTGTTGAACTAAGCGAAGAAATATTCAGTTGCCTGCTTATTCATCATTACCACCTTTATTATAGACCGTTTCATTCTAGTCCAGAAAGTCATTCAACGGCATTTATCACTACAGAAAAGCAGCACGAGGATGATCATCAGTGTTTCCGAGACAACTGCCTGTGTTTTGATAGGAGAGATATATGGCTCATCTCTGCCATTACAGCATCAACTACTAACACTAGCACAACCATACGTCATATACTTTCTCTCCATAACAGCTGCAAGCAGAGTGGTGCCAGGTGATGCTACCTGTTCAACATTACAAGAAAATGCTAGTTTTAGAAATGCTCATGACCTATAAAATTCAAACCTACCTTTTACAGTGTTGATTCAAATTTTAGACTCTTTTTAATTGACTGTGCATGGCACGATAGTCACCAAAGAAAGACACGAAAACTCAATCAATAAAGGAAAGTTTACAAATTGCAAACAAGATGAAATCAAGTTGACTTTCTGAATGATGCTGGAATGTTTTCTCAATCTTGCTCTATTTGCCTTCCATCTTTTTTTTAACTGATCAGCTCTTGCGCTAGGACTCCCCAGCCTCATCCCTACAATAGGAATAATCCTTCCAGCTTGCAGACTGTCCTTTACCAGTCACCTCAGCTAATTGGCTACAGCACAAAGTGCCTTTGCTCTTCCTGCTCTACCTCAGGGCACATACTTATGACCATTTCCTCTTGTGAAGAACAGTTCCTCAAAGACTAAACTGGACTTTATGGTGGCATGGGTACGCTGAGAGAAATAATGTGAGGGACAGGTGTTCAGTTGTGGCCTCAGAAAATTCTAAGTGCTGCAGGCAGTTAAAATAGAAGGAAGTACTTACTTATTGAACAGTTATGAAATCAGCCTATCTGACAAAAGCACCTGTTCTGGTAAAACTTCTGTCTGTGTTTAATTCAACTCCATAGGAAGAATACAGGATGGTAATTTGATGACTCACCCATGCAAATGTATGTCCAGAAGCACTAGGCACTAACATTTAACTGCACGGTATTTTTCCTGCTGTTCTGGTTGATTAAAAACGGCCCTCAGTCACTCAGAGTTTAAGGATACGTAACTGCCAAATAGCTATATATGTATTAAGGAAGTCAGATTGCAGGCATCAGAGAACAGAGAACTGAATAGTCTGTTAACCTGTGTGGTGGGTTGATTCTGGCCAGCAATGAAGCACTCACTCCTCACCACCACCTCAGTGGGATAAGGAAGAGACTAGGAAGAGCAAAGGCAAGACAATACATGGCTTGAAATAAAACAGGTTAATAATTGAAGGAAAGAGAAAAAAACCCAAGTGATGCAAAGGCAATCACTCACACAAGCAAACCAATGCCTAGCCAAGCTCCAAGCAACTGCTGTGTCAGGTTTGGGGTTTTTGTTTGTTTTGTGGTTTTGTTGTTGGTGGTGGTGGTTGGTTGGTGGGTTTTTTGAGAAACATATTATATGGCCTGGAATATCCCTTTGGCTGATTGTGTCCCCTCTCTAATCTACTCACTAGGAGAGGCTAGGGTTCAAAAAAGACAAAGACTTGGGGCTGTGCAAGTGCTATGCAGCAATAGCCAAAACATTACTGTGTTATCAACACTGTTTTAGTCACAAATCCAAAACACAGCACTATAGGGCCTGCTATGAAGAAAGTTAACTCCAGCTCAGCCAAGACCAGTTCAGTCCAGTAAATCTGTAACTATCCCATGTGCTGACAAACTCAGAAAAATTGCTGTCTTCTATGTTCCCCAGTTCTCACTGCTCTTCTCTTCCAGTTACTTTTACAAGCTAAAACAGATCACATATAAACTCTACAAACCTGACATCTCTGTTGCTCTCCCATGCCATTCCTTACTGCTCACTCAAGCAAGGACATATCATTGCCATAATTATTAATCCTTCCTATAGGAGCTGCAACTCACACCTACAGTGCTATAAAACATCCTGCACATCTGTAGGAACCAAGATACACTGAAGCAAATGAAGCTTTTCATTTTTGCACCACTGCTAAAGTAACAACCATATCATGCATAAACAGCTTATTCCTTGGAGCTTGATAGCTTCTTTAAATATAACAACTTAACAGACTCACACTGGAGTCATTAAATTATTTGTTTCTAACTGGTTACATCCAACCACAAACATGTATTAAATATGCATTTTTTCATATATAGATACTTAAAACCAAAATAATTTAAATTTTGCTTTCATAAAGGGAGTTTTAGCAGAGGAATGTGTTGACAAAATCAATCCTGGATATAATTCCACTGAAATCAGAAGAGTTATAGAAGGGAAGTTTGGCCCAGTATATTACATTAAGGGTTAAATCAATGCAAAAAATGATTACAACTTTCTTCCGTACTCTCTGCACAGCACTAGCTATTTTCTTCTGCTGTTGCCTGTCTCTTTTGTAGAATATGATAGAATTTCTCTTTCACCGTCACTATGCCTGCCTCCTACCACACACAAAACCTTTGCTGCTTACTATCTTTCCTTCTGGCAGGATTGAAAACATATCTTCAATTTTCAAAATCCAGAGCAAATCGGGTTTTGTTATATTTTTCTGTCATTCTTCCCAACTGTCAAGTACCACATGATCATTTCCTACTTCAATTGCCTCATTGATTCATTTCTTCAGATATTTCTGTCTCCCCTTTAGTTGGCACTGCATGAAGATCTGGGTTGCTCAAGGCATGTGTAGCTCTGCAATACTAACATCTGGAGTATACAAATAAATCAGAGTTTAGAGCTGGAATTGCAGGCACAGGCTGCAAAGAAGAAAAAGTTTAAAGCAATTAGTTGCAATCTATTTTATCAAAAATCTTTTGATTTTGGGCACCTCTTAGCCTTCAGGGAAAAGATGCAGAAAGATCTACTGACTGGATGGTCAAGTTAGCAGAGACACTTTCAGAAAAATTTTGAGGGACATGGATTTGCACTCTTAGATCCAGAGCAAATATCTTTTCAAAATATAGTGTTCTAATTTAGCCATAAATCATTGGTCTTAACCAAAGAACCGAGATTGAAATGTTGCAGTCTGTGTTTCACAAAAAGAAAGAGTGGAATATCACACTGAATGTTCTGATTTTCAGAATGAGAAAAAGAAACACTTAACCTCTTTTCCAGCTTTGGCAATTGCCTCAAAATTAAATCTATAAACTCCAGTTTAGACGTTTTAGTATGTAGCTTAATGTCACTGTATAGTACAATTCTAGACACTCCACTGAAGTCTCTGCATGTCAGAGATCTGTGCTTTATCATAAACACAGCTTGGAAAGTCTGCCTGGGTTAAACTCTACTATACACTCCTCAAAGCTCCTTGCTTTATTTCCTTTATCTTTGTCACATACAATGTCCCAAGAAATCAATATTAAGAAGTGCACATTTGACGTGAGAACATACATCCTGTACACTTAGAAAGATAAATATAACAGCAAAGGTTTGTAGGAAAACAGTAGTATCTTTCATAAGAGTGATTGATAGAGGAAAAAAAACAAATAAGCTTTTGATCATTTTCCCAATTATATCAGATGGTATAACAAAAGACGACCTCAGCCTACAAACCTCAATTCTTTCTTTTGATGTTCATGACTATAACACAGTTCCTAAACCCAGGATCTCTCATAGCACTGTATGATAATCACAGCTCAACACTGCAGTGATGGTCTCATATTCTTCCACTAATACTGATATATATACACAGCTCACATTGAGTTACAGAAGTTACAGGAGCCAAATTCTGCTCTTGTTTAGGACACATGCCCAGCTTTTAATCACTTTGCTATGATTTCTGCAATATTACAGAGTGGAATGGCACCTCGCATTTTGAATGTATTTATGGACATTTTTTGTAAGTACTTATCATAGAATCACAGAACGGTTTAGGTTGGAAGGGTCCTTCTGAGATCATCTAGTTCCAACCCCCCTGCCATGGCAGGAACACCTTCCACTAGACCAGGCCATCCAGGACCTCATCCAAACTGGCCTTGAACACCTCCAGGGATGGAGAGTCCACAACTTCCCTGGCCAGCCTGTTCCAGTGTCTCACTACCCTCTGAGTAAAGAATTTCCTTCTAATTTACAAACTAAATCTACCCTCTTCCAGTTTGAACTCATTACCCCTTGTCCTACCACTGCAGGCCTTTGTGAAAAGTCCCTCTCCAGCCTTCTTGTAGGCCCCCTTCAGATACTGGAAGGCCACAATAAGGTCTCCCCTTAGCCTTCTCTTCTGCAGGCTGAACAAGCCCAATTCTCTCAGCCTGTCTTCATAGAAGAGGTGTTCCAGCCCTCTAACCATCTTTGTAGCCCTCCTCTGGACCCTCTCTAACAGGTCCATGTCCTTCTTATCAACTATCATCATATCTATCATATTTATCAACAGATAAATAATCACAAATCAAATTTGCTTTCAAAAGGATCCCACCATTCTGGGACATAATTTAGTTTTCTGATTCGCTAGCTCATACATAAAGACTTTAGAGACTTGATTAGGATCTCTCCTTAATCTTGATATATCATTTAAAAGGTTTAAAGCCATCTACCATTTGTACATAATCTATCCAAAAGTATTTTAGAACTCACTGTACAAGGTATTTCCCACGACCATTGCCTGAGATTGCTATTTGTTAAATGAGAACTTTATCAGAGCAGCACATCAACTAATGTTGCACGGTCTCCTTTATTGCAAAGAACTGTCACAGTGCACCCCTGGCCTGGCCAAGTGGACACACTGCCCTTGAGGGAAAAGCATTTCCCTATTCCTGTTCCTTCCATCTTCCCATTATACTATTATTTTCAGACTTTTAATGGGTTACATCATAATCCCTCTCCTCTCCTCTTCATCCTGAGAAGTAACATGAGCCAAATTCTGCCTTTAAGAAGCAGTGTCCTCACACTCTGCCACTTACTCCTCTTTAGAAAATTATTAGTTTCATTTTCAACATAGTTAATTTGTACACCTTTTCACTTGATATATTTGGGCATTACTCTCCCAGAAATACCCACTCAGGTATGACAAAACTCCCAAACACAGTAAAAAGGAAGGTCATTTAGGAAGTCACTTTCAGTACTAAGTTGCTATCTGCATTATTAATATGCAATGCAGAATTTATACTCCAAGCTCCCAGTGAACTAGAACCGATGAGTCTAGTAAGATGCATATTTACAATGAGTACTTCTCATTAAATGCATGATTTATAAAGTTGAGTAGCAATTGTGGAGATGCTGCAAACAGGAAAAAGCCATCCAAGCTGGAAGGAATGTGCTAATTAAAGAATACAAACGAAATGCAAGTTAAAAGCAGCCAGATAAGAAGAAGGGAAAATCTTGGCCCCAAACAGGAAGGAAGGAGGGAGCGTACCCCTTGCTAGATTTGCATATCATATCCTAGGGCCCAGCTACAGCTAGCAGAGGAGGGAAACACTGATCCTTCGCATCTCTATTTAGTGCAGGTCCCCAGGCAGCCTTCCTATTGAAAAAGATCTAGGAAGGAAGTTGAAAAGAAGGACGTCAAAAGGAACAAAAGAGAAAGCAAGGGAGTGGGGCTCAGAGCAGAAGCCACTCCAAGGGAAGGGCGGTTTCTTGGCAGCTCACTCCGCAGATACAATCCAAGGACAGCCAAAGTCATTCCAGCCAAAACTAAGACATGGTGACTAAGGAAGAGGGTAAGTTCAGAAGATGAGTAGTGACACCACTGCACTCCTGACAGGTTAAGTATTTAAGCAACACAAAATTTGTAAGTAGGGCTAATGCTTTTCATCAGAACAACTAATATAGTGTGGAGGGGATAAAAAAAAAAGACAAGCTTTTGGCTATTCAAGCCCTTCTTAGGTGAATTGCCGAGGTGTGATGCTATGGGGCAGTGTGTGAGTGAGGACAGTGCCCTCAGCTCTGGCACCTGCATGAGATGACCCAAAAAAGCCAGAGAATTAAATCACAGGTATACCTGGCCACATGCTTTCTTTTTTTCTCCTTCATGTAACATCCTTTCTCATTGCGTAATTAAATACCTAACCAAACTTGACTCATTACTTTCTTTGACTTTTCCTAGCAATATGATTAATTTCCAAATAACCTTACAGAACTCTCTATTCTGGAGGAAACAATCATCCCGCTTACCCTAATTGCAAGTATACTCAATTCCAACACCTATTTTATGGTTATGAGGAGGTGAAGCATGTCCTTCCCTCAAGCTGTAAATGGCATTACAGGGAATGTCAGGGACACGTGTGGGCATGGAAGAAGGCTTTGGCAAAATTCCACATGCCTTCCACAAGCAACAGGTTCTGGGAAGGTGACCTCTACCTACAGCAATATCCATAGATGTGAGAACAGGTCTAAAGTTTGGTGGTGTAGTCCAAAGTCCCCCAAAGTCCATGGTGAACCTGCTGACTTAGGGGCCTTTCAGTCAGGTCCTTAGATCCCACATGGGAAGCCACCAACAAATCCATGAAGCAAAACAGACTGACATTGCTTGCAGGTTAGATTTGAAATAACTCTGCTAATTTCCCTGGTTTTAAGTTGCAAGTGTTCCTTGGTATTCAGATCACTGGCTTTCCTCAAACTCAGTCTGCCAACAGTGGAAATGAAACCTAAAGAGGAAACAAAATAATTAATAATTGTCATGGGCTGGGTTTAATTTAATATGGTCTTAAACATTATCTGTGGTCGTGGAATATTTCTCTGAGGTTTACTGGAAAGTTATGAACCATGGGAAAAGACAAACTGATAATGGAATGAGCAGACAAAAGCAAGAGTGTTTTAAAACTACAAAATGTTAAGGAGGCTTTTGGTTTTATTAAAAAAAGAAAACCAGAGCTTTTTCTTATTTTGTCCAAACACTGAAGGCTAAACATAATAACAGATAGGAAAAATAAAAATAAATAATGGTTTTGCCTTCTTGTAGCTCAGTAAAATTCCAAATTAGCAAAGGTCTTAAAAGCCAGTTCTTCAGCAAAAGGAGTAAATATACTAAATAACCATACTGCTATTCCCTTATGATATCTGTATTGTTAAATGATCTCCAAACGACATAAAAGAGAAAATTTTCACTGTTGAGGATGAGAAGAGTTTTTCCGAGTTTCACTTTAATTAGCTTAAAGCTAGCATGTCCCATAAACTAATACCAAGTTCTTTGTCAATCTTTTCACATTTTTGCCATTAATTATTTCTGTTATGCCAGTGGAAAACCAAAAACTAATCAGTGCTCCCAAGTGTTTATAAATGAGTTCTGAGGGGACCAAACAGCCATAATAGTATTTCATAACTGGAAACCCTCCTTCTAAAGTGGTTCTTTGTCTGTATATCACAGCTTTGTACAGCTTAATGTTCCTTTTATCACTTCATTGCTTTTGTTACTTTTTCATGTGGGAAATGTTTTGATTAGATAGAATATACCTTCAGAGAATCCTCCTTATCTTTGACAATAGCTATTTCTGCATTTACAGCAATAATGCAATTCTCATAATCCTGAATTCGTAGAATTTGCTCATTATTTTATCAAAGTACTTTCACTAACAGTTATCACCCTATAAAAATACATAGCCAGTTTAGCAATTACAACGACCGTATTATTACCATCTAACAGTGAGTTATAATGTTTGTGCCTAAAATAGAATCCCAATTTCAATAACAGAATGCATTGTTGTGGCAACAGTAAGGACACTTTTTAGCAACCTTCAGTATTTCATCTGGATCTGTGACTACCACAGTGTTTCTAGACCAAAATTTTCATTTAAATATTCCCCAAGAATGCTCTAAACAAGCAAGGAGGCAGACTAACAGTTGTCTAACACAGCCCACTTCAGGTTCTTTCATGGTATATATACAAACCAATTAGATTGCAACTAACAAAGGTGCATTCAGGCAAGTTAGATTACTTTCAGCAATTAATACTTAATTCAATCTCAATAGCAGCCAAAGCAGCTGAGCTGTCATAAAATCATAATATCACTTAGGTTGGAAAAGATGTTAAGGATCATTGAGCACTACCAAGTTCACCCNCTTGGCCTTATTGAAGCTCATACAATTGGCCTTGGCCCATCAATCCAGCCTGTCTAGATCCCTCTGTTGAGACTCCCTACTCTTGAGCAGATCAATGCTTCCACTTAACTTGGTGTCATCTGCAAACTTACTGAGGGTGCCGTTGATCCCTTAGTCCAGATCATTGATGAAGACATTAAAGAAAGCTGGCCCCAATACTGAGTCCTGGGGAACACCACTTAGGGCCAACTGCCAACTGGATTTAATTCCATTCACCAACACTCTTTGGACCCGACCATCCAACCAGTTTTTTATCCAGCAAAGCATACACCCATCCAGGCCATAAGCAGCCAGTTTCTCCAGGAGAAAGCTGTGGGAAACAGTGTCAAAGGCTTTACTAAATTCTAGATATCCACAGCACTTCTTTCATCCTCTAAGCGGGTCACCTTGTCATAGAAGGAGATTAGGTTAGCCATACAGGACTTGCCTTTCATAAACCCATGCTGTCTGGGCCTGATTGCCTGGTTGGTCTCTATGTGCTGCATGATGGCACACAAGAGGATCTGCTCCATAATCTTCCCCAGCACTCTTATGTTTCTTTTTACTGAAAAGAAGTACCTGTGTAGCATATATTGTAGCCGTCAGTTGGATCTAAACATCTGTGCAGACCTGTCTGTCATGTTAAAACATTCTTTTGCTTGCATACTACTTTCCAAATGACATGTTTGCTCTTTGCAGAATGGGTATGAATGAATTACATTGCTTTGTCTTTCCACCAATGCAGATCTCTGCTAAGAAAGTTACAAACAACAGCTATCACACTGAATTCAGTCCTGCTTGTATCTTATACGGCATTTTTACAAATACAAACATAAGCAGTAAGTTTACTCAGGAATTACACAGAAGAGACATAGGTCAAAATCTGAAGTAGAAGTAACTGAATTCTAGTAGAGGAAATTAATTTCAGAGAAGATTAAGCAAGTGATCCCAAATATTCCAGGAAAGGGCCAAACAGCTTAGTTTCTTCCTGTTAAAGTACATGCCAAATTGTAATCACTAACCTGCTCCTGAGCATAATCTACAAAATTTATAGTATACCATGCAGTTCTTAAGCTTTCAATTCAGTTAAAACAGAAAACAAGTGAGCACATACATAAAGATCTATTTTGATATCTTAAGATGAAATTGTGGCCCCATTTAATTCAGTGGAAGATTTGTCATTGACTTATGTATTCAATGTCAGCAGGCACGTCTCTCACATAAAAGACTAAAGTTTCGGAATAAGGGTGAAGGGACTGGCTTTGAAACTAAATTCAGGATTTCTCATTACTTTCATTCTTCTCCCTCCAAAAGAAAAGAGAAATCAATATTGGTTAATACAACGTTTATATTTCTGTCATCCTGTTTTAAATCTAAAGTGAAAGGAGTTGTTTTAACATTGCAAATACTTCTTCCCTCCATAGAACTGTAGATCAAGGTTTGACATAAGAAAAGCATAACTCTATAGGGAAACTGAAAAAATATTTGAAGTATTTTTTCATCATCTTTGAACACATGGAGTTCATTGCATAGATTTATTACTATTAATTCATGACGTATGCACTCACATATATTTTTTTTTTGTGTCCTATTTCTTATTATTGCATCTGTGCCAACCTCCTTCTTTTTCTAGTCAACTCCACCTCACGTCAACTCTCTAGTTCATCAACATGTGCATTTGTCCAAAAGGTAGGGCAATGATAAGGACTGCAGGAAACACTGCTTGCTGGGTGTAACTGGCTTTCATACAGTTAATGATAGCTTTCTCTGCTGGATAACACCCTTTGTTGAGATAATTCATTGAATCCACTGCCAAGAGATGTTTCTTGGGAGTGGTCTGAGGAATGAGCTGTTGGAAAGGAGGCAGGCATGACCTTGTTTTGCCTGGACACAACATTCCCTGAATAAACCCTCAAAACTCCCCACCTGTTTCTGGGAAGAATGAAGAAGACTGACTTGCATCTAATCCTAAGAAGCACACTGAAAAACAAGCGACAACACTTCCTTTTCCCCTTCTTTTGGTTTTAAAGATTTCTCTTATTTGTGCAGGATGCATCCAAGTACTGAATTAATGCACTGCAGAAATAATAATAGACAACATGACAGAAATTAGGCAATATGACCAGAGAGGATTTTTGATCACATAAAGCATCAGTATGATTTAATCTAAAAAAAAAGGTACAATTTACCCTTAAACAAATTATGCCTGAAACTAACATACTTCAGAGTTTGAATTAAATTACAGAATGAGGCGCATAAAAAATAAAATGCCAGATTTGTGCTTCTAGTAGCTGTGCACAACCCTGCCCTTACTTTTTTTTAAATTTTAATCCTCTTTTTATTTTCAAATTTATTTTACTTTTAAACTTAATTCTATTTTTAAATTTATTAATGTACCCTCTGGAGCCACTGGGATTATATTACTGATAATTACTACTAACGCACAGAGTAAGTAATACCCACATGCACATAAGCTTCCTTTTTCTCATGTGCACTTTCACCCAGCATTTCTGCTGGTGTAAGGCAAGTGGCTAGCTCTACTGATTCAGTAAAACAGGACCGATTTATACCAGCTGGGTATAAATTTCTTGTTTCCATGAAGTTAAACAGTATCTCATAGAGCTGTACAGATCTCTTGTGCAGGTATGTTACAGAAAATGCAGAAAGCTCTAAGATGGCTGAACATTTCCTGAGAGTGCTGACACTTCCTTCCTGCTCATTTCACTTGTAAGACAGAAATAACTCTCCGATGACTTGACCTCTTCAAAAAGAAAAACTTTTCTGCACTGAGAGCTGTGAATCAGGTCAAATTGCAGAAGCAAATTTATTGTTATAACCCCCTTAAAACAATGAATAATTTTCTTACTCAAAGGCCTAAGGATAAATTCTGAAACAAACACTCCTTGTTTTACATCAGAGAATCACTTCACCCATTTGATTTAATGTTGCTGGACACACATCACTGCCTAGTGAAGAAGTAGTATGTGGTTCCTTATGTTGCATCTACAAATTGTACCACCATTAGTTAGGATATAAATCATCAGTTCTTATAGTGTTTCTGCCGATGGTATGTCTATGCTCCAGGTCATCTCTGTGACTACAAAGACAAGTACGTAAAAACAGTCAGTATTTAACAAACTTATATAAAATCAATTTCTTGCTAAATAAGATTAGACATTGCATAGACATGCATGTGCACAGAGTCCTGGGGAGACAACATTGATCCTTTGGGCATGTTGCCAATTATAACCCAAATGTCATCCCCGAAATGGATTTTCTTCTTGCAAAAGTGCTTCCAGAAATGAAGCAAAGTGCATAGTGCTGTCTTGGTTGGGCAGCAGGAAGAAAATATTAAATTTTCTTATTTCATCAATTAAAAAACATCTATCATAAAAAGGTACTTTACAAGATGAAGCAAATCATGTCATCTTCAAACACTAACTCTTGCAGAGGCCTCAGATATGACAGGTGGACAGTTTTGCCCCTTGAAATGTGATCTATAAGAAATGCTGGGTTTGGCAGGCTGTTACAACATGTCGTGGTGCTACTAAATGCAAGTCAGAAGTTCTGTATAATTCATGAGCATTCTTTCTTGATTGGAAACTACGCAGACACCTGTCCTTGCTGTTATTCAAAGAAAGAAGACAAGGTAGTCATTCAGAAAGTAATGGACTGACAAGCATTTGGCAGGGATGAATACCAGCATATCAAAAGACAAGTACAGAACAAGAGTGATGAAACTGCAGATGGTTTTTTTGGTCAAACTACTGATGTGAACTGCTAGGACTTAAGCAAGCTTCATTTCCACATCAGATCACCAGTGACTGGTATCTCAGACAAATCACTTGTTTCTGGGACACGGAGTTGTGCAGTAATCCTGCACAAGCAAAATTGTTGCTGCACCAGTTGTTACAACTCTCACACAAATTATGAAAGTACAAGAGCTACCAGACAAAAATGTTTAGCATTAAAAGGAAATTACTACCTAGAGTAAAATATAATTTGCATATTTCATAATTCACACCACTGGACACAGAATTAGATTGCAAGGATTCACCTTCTACATTACTTGGGCTTAATTCTGTGAAAAAATACAAGCAATCTGACTTTACCAATAATGCATCCTACTTGCACCAAACATCCATTTCTAACACCAAGAAACAAAGAACCAAAACTGTTGTTTTACACAGACATCTGAATAAAGTTGATGAAGACACAATCACTTATTTCTTTCCTATCTCAGTTCATGTTGTAGACAGGCCGGATGTGACCATTTTCCCCTTTTTCATGTCTTTACTTTTAAAACTACATATCTAAATATTGAAATGCAAATTCTATGCAAATTATTACAATACTGATGTTTGTTTAAGACTGGACATTTTTCATAGACGACAAACTGCCAAAGCCTACCATTGTGATCACTGACATTTCATATACTTATCCAGGACCAAAGACACCTGTCTGTGATAGTCAGATTAGATCATTTGCTATGCTGTGTTCTTTAGACATAAAACCCCCATCTGTATCCCTATAAAGTATAGGTAGCCAAATACAGCTTTAATACAGTATTCCTTCAAGTAATATAAAACTTTAGAGATAACAGAACCACTACTTATTTTCAGTATGCTCAGTTACTAGTCTGTAAAGAGACCTGTTTCCACATGATTCAAATGCGAAACCTTTAAAAGGTTGGTTTGTTGGGGAAAAGAAAAAAAAAGTCAGTCAGTAACGGCATGCAAAGTGTATTGCACAGGTGTTTTCTAATGTACATTATGCCACATGTGGCAGGACAGTTTTCTATGTAGAATTTGTACAAGAAATGGAAAAAAATGTGAGAGAGAACCACACTGTGGAGTTCTTCTGTTTCGAAAACCAATAACTAAGTTTTCAAAATCTGTACACATGCTTAAAATTGTTAAGGACTAAGTTCACAGCAATAGCTTCTCTTTTTTTCTGAAAAAAAAAAAAAAAGCACAGGAAGAATAAAACTTCTAGTGGACTCTTAGCTGAAACTTGAACTATGAATCACATCTATAATATCTAGAAAGACTTTACCTGAAATTCATTCCCCTCATCGCTTGCATAACACTCTTATACTGTGCTTACTCATATAAATATAATACAAGCACACATATCATTAACAGATTAATTTATTAGTTAGAATTTCAAAGTTCATAGTTGTTGTTTTTCAATTTCTTTATAGAAGGTTCATAAAAATAGACTGATAAGAATTCTACATGAGGAAAGCAAAAAGGAAATACTAGTGCATAGGGCCTCCTGTTATTACACAGGAGTCCAGATAAGCTGGAGGATAGCTAGGTTTGCTATTTTCTTGACTGCAAAAAGCCCGGCATCATCACTACGTACACAAGTGGTCAAACACTGGAACAGGCTTCCTAGAGAGGTGAGTCAGTGCCCCAAGCCTGTCAGTGTTTAAGAGGCATTTGGACAATGCCCTTAACAGGCTTTAATTTTTGGTCAGCCCTGAATTGCTCAGGCAGTTGGACTAGATGATCAGTTGGCTCTCCCAACTGAAATATTCTATATTCTATTCTATACTCTATTCTGTATTCTATGTCCTCTCAAACAAGGAGTAAAAAAGCAGGGATCTAGCTCAGGTTCTAGCTCTTTTTTTAATTTAGTTTTGCTGCAATCTTTTGAGGAAATTCTGCCAATATCACACTAAAACCTTCAGGCCTCAGTATGATGCCTGGTGCAGTGGGAATCCTCTGAGGATAAGTATTTACAAATAACAGAGAATATTGAATGGAAGTTTGGTATTCTCTCTTTCATCAGCAGTTACGCAGATCATCTTCTGCTTTATCACAAATATAGATTTATATTAATCATAGAAACTTCACAGCTTGCAGAAATGAAAGAAAATCAATGCAGTAATGTTCTTGTTGGTTTTCTGCTAGCCAGCACATTTGTGTGACGGAAGAGGGCACACAATTAAGCCCTTTGGAGAATCTGTAGGTAAACAGATGAGAAATGCGAGAGCAAAAATGCTGCTAGAGAATGGAAAGTAAATCTTTTAACAGCCCTAACACAAATATGCTTTGAGTGCTGATTTTATTCTTCCATCTCAGAAGGCTATATTCAGCATTCAAAATAAGAGAATGTGCCAGGAACCACATTTCTACTAGGCATTTGGTACATTTCAGGATTATTATTGAGATGTAACAGAAAGACAGATCTCCTCTCATACTCTCCATACATAGAAATTGCCATAGTGAAACTTATTCAATACTAACAGTGCATTTCATTCATACATACTTCTCCACAAAATAATAGAAGCAGTACTGTTGTGTGACTTCATGACTAATGCAACGATGTGCTCTTTAAAATAAAACCCTCCATGACCACATACATATCTGTGTCAGAAAAGTCAGGATAATGGATGAATTGGTATTTATATGTCACTGAAACTGATACAATAGCATCTACGGCATGAAAACCAAAGCAGAAATGCAAGCTGAATCATATATCTAATATAATGAGACTAAAAGGAAAGTATACATTCATTTCTTCCGTGTGAGGTACTAACTCCTCAGAATGCTCTGTCTCCTGAAATGCACAAAGCCAGTGGAGTCAATAGAGATATTGCTATTTATGTTTGCAATGAATTTTCATGCAGTACTTCTCATACTGAATTGTGGTTCACTGCTCTACAAGCTTAACCTACTTCTGCCTAAAAACAAATGTATTGTTATTCTGTGTAATTCTGTAATGGAGTATGCAATAAAGAAGATTATAAAAAGCCACTGAATTCACTGTCTTAAAGTATCCCAACATTCCCTGTGCATATAAGAAATTTTTTGTGAAGTCAGGGGTTTTTTTCAGTATTGCACCAGGAAGGCAAAACTAGATGTTGCAACTTAACTACAGTTTTACACAGTAAGAAATTAACACGGGCAGTAGTTTGCATTTGTAACAAATGAAAGCAGGATCCAATTCTTACCACCAACAGAGAACACAAGAAAAATAAAAGGATACATTAGTAACATTTCAAGACATCATAATATGGCTGAAGTTTTTCAAAACTAACTTCCAATATTAAAGAATGCATATGAATTTCAGCTGCAACAGTTTATATTTAGTTTTCAAGATTGTCAGATTGTCTTCAAACACAACAATCCAAAAGAGCAACCAAATTTAGCATCACATAATGAATATCTGTTTAAATCTTTCTCTGCTGTAGAACCTGCTCCACAAATGGACTATTTTCAGTAGTGCATTCCTCTCAATAAAATGTTAAGATTTGCAAGAAAAGGAACAGATACAATTTTTGTAGTTCTCTTCTAGAAACCCTGGAAAGAACTGTTATATTGTGTTTGTCCTGTCTTAATGAAGCTGGAGTAATTCTCCAGAGCACATGACATAAAAATTCTGAATTTGGAGAAATTTTCTCCCTGACAGGTTGGTTGATGTTCTTTCTGTTGAGGTGCAGTTTTCTTCTGTGACATTACTGACTTTACTGCAGGTGAATAACAATCAATCAGAAACAGGCAACTAATGTATAACTTATTAACATACCAATGATTTCTGTAAGTTCACTTTAAATCATCCTTTTCTATTAATTTCTGCTATTTAAAGGCTGAACTACCCAAAAAAATTACTGGAATTTAACAATTGGTCTAAGTCTTAAAGTAGCAATGCTAATACAGGTTATAGAAGGGGGGAAAAAAAAACCAAGGAGGAGGATTTAATAAAATGTTTGGGAATTTAAAAAATAATTTTAAGCTAATCTGCAAGTTCAGAGAAGGTGGGTATGCATTTTATGGAATTCACTAAGTGGTAAAATTTATCTGCTAACATTATTTCTCCTTCATATCATTTGGAAATCATTGAAAAATATTCTACCATGTAAAAACAAGACCAATGTAACACCATGCTCCCTAAGGAAAAATTGGGGGTTTTTTTAATCAAAATGCTTTACAGAGTGAAATGTTCTGGGGTTTTTATTTGAAAATTTCAGTGTCTTTTCTGGTACTTTCAATTAAAAAAAAAGTATTTTGACATTTAGGCCTCAAAACATTTAATGTCAGCGCCGGAATATATTTCCATGGGTCCATACATAACGCTACTTTTCAAGAAGAATAACTCAAATTCAACGTAAAACCTGCCACCCTGCATTGGAGTCTGATGGGAGCTGTGGCTCCAGTCTGTGGTCAGACTCTTACTGTCTTGACAAATTCAGAAACACTTCTGTGCTCCAGAAGAACTGGGGAGCAGGCAGCACAGGAAGAGTGAAGGACAGGAGAACAACACCTGCGCACAGGTCCCAGGAGGCACCAGGGCAGCACACACCAGCCACACAGACCTCAAACTCACCTGAAATGAGACTTTGCAATTCATCAAACTGAAATGTTTTCATTGTGTTTGATTCAAAACAAGACAGAAGGTTTCCTTTCGATTTCCATGGCAGAATACTTGTATCTGAAGACACTGGGAGGATGCTGAGGTTACTGCACTTGATAACCAGAGGACACAAGAAACCAGGCTTTTGGCATACTGCAGCTCATGGAATTCATCAGTCAAGTGTTTTACCACACAGGGCCAATCCTGCTAGTACTTCAGCTCTACATGTCAGCAATAAACCCTTCTTCACAACTAAATTCCATGCCTACGTAATTTGACCCAGTTCTACTGAAGTTAATAAAGCTGCAGGAATTTACAGCAGCAGATAATTTGGCCCAGGAAGAATGAACTGCTAATTAGTAAGAGCAAGGGTTGGCATAACAATCTCGCCAGCTTCAGCCTTGGTATTAAGTACAGAATATCTCCATTTATCTCATTTGTTCCTGTCATAAGTGTATTTAGGAGAGTTCTACCTGATGCATAAGAATTTATTTCCTCAAATTACTACATTGTGCACTACAGTAATTTCAACACTTATTTCTTTTCAACAATTCAGATAATTATGTTTAAGAACTTAGAACAAGCTTACATAAAGTCACTTTACTCTATTTATTATGTGACAGATACTGTATTAACAGATACTATATTACTCATGAGTAACCAGAGCCTGTCACATTGGAAAATTTCATGAATAATATGTCATATATTATGCATGCATGTATAGTTCAGCATAGTCAAATATAACCAAACAATTAATAAAGCAAATGAAGAATGCATAATTGAAGTGCTAAATTTGAAAACTCAAAACTGAATAGACTAGCAGAGAATTATTCATCTGCCAGAAAAATATCCATTGTAATCTGAGTGCACTCAACCAACCTACAGCCTTTTAAAAAAATAAGTATAGCTATTAGAAATTTATTATACTTTTTGATAGCAATAAATCCCCATGAAATGAGTTATTGTTTACCATAGCTATAGCATTAACCTTTTGAAGCAAACTTAGCAAATTGCTAGCTAATACTAATGACTAATTTTGAAAGGGATTACTCCTTAATTAAATTATATAACATACAGTAGTAGTCATAAGGTAGGATCAGTTTGATGCCAACTGCATCTTAACGTGAACAGTCAGTATTGAAATGAACCACATTTATTCAAAATCAATAGTGTGATTAGGAGAAGCATGAGGACTACTTAGATTAATTATTTTTGAATGACCAGGAAAAAACCCTTCGGTTTACATTAAAGATTATTATCTCTTAAAAAAACCCTTAAACCATGAATGACTCCTCCCAATAACCTATCTATTGTCAGACTTCTGCAGTGTTTGCTCAACTGTCTACTTAATGCGACCTTACCACCAGGGCATAATGGAGCATGGGACAGTCTTATTTTCAAGACAGACATTTGCCATTTAGGAGTCTCCCTGAGCTACTTACTGAGTTTTTACAAAGGGTCACTAGCTTCTTTTGTTACAAAACAACAGCAAAGCAAATCATATCTTCAAAATCTGTCCATTCTATATAATATGTCATGAATCACTGTAGCTATATTATTAAATGCAAATTTCAGAATCTGATCAACACATGCAAGATTGTTTAAATAGATTGATAGTGGTTTTATCTGTGGTTCAAATGGAATGAAATGAAAAGCTATTGACACAATTCCAGTTTGTCTCATTCCCATTCCATGCTGGGCATGCTTTGGACCCCAAATCAGGAAGAACTCTAGTGTGCAGAGGAACTGCCTTTTAGGATTTCAGATAGTGAAGCTCTAGCAGAAGTGAGTCTCTTACGAGAAGCTGGGTCTCTCTAGCACCTACAAGAACCAAGCAGGTCCTGCCACAACTGGAGTGAAAGAGAAAAGGAGAATGTTATAGGCAGCTGCCACACCAACTCCAGCAACTAAAGCCATCCCATCAGGTTCAAATAAATTAAGCAGTCTCCAGCATCTTCTGCATACCCTACCTCATGCAATTAGGTCAGAAGATGAGCACAACATGTCTGTATTTATGCTTATAGCAGCAGAGTGTCCAGAAATGGGGCAGAAATTAGATCTCCCAGGCAGAAAGGAGGACTGGTTAGCAAAAGCCAGTGGTGCTCTACAATGTGCTGCATCTCAATGCAGCCATCTTAGCCCACAGTGGGACCCATGGTTTGGTGACTCTAGCCAACAGCTGCCACACCACTGCCAGCACACTGGCTCCCAGACAGTGTCTTCTTCCTTAGTAAGGTTGAAGGGCTGGTTTTATAGTAGGACAGGAGCTCACGTCTCCTGCAGATAACCAGGTGCTCCCTAAAAGCACAAGATCTAACATGGAGGCACAAGTGGCATTTACTCCAAACTCAATTTCAGGCTTATTTGGTATTGAAACGCAATACAAATGACGAAGTATTTGTCATATATAAATTTGTTAAAATAAAATAAAATATAAGTCACAACAAAATGTTCTGTAATCCCTTGGTTAATCAAAACTGCTAAAGGTCTTGAAGCATTGCAGCTGCAACTTGAAAATCATCTTCATTCACATTTCTTCCTTATTTTTGTGCATAGTTAAAGCAAGTAAAATTTCAAACCAGAGGGCTAATTATTCCCAAACACGCAGAAGTTTGGATCCAGATCTGAACTTTGTGGTTGGCCTTGCCTCCCTACTGGCTAGAGCCCAAGTCTCCATTATCAAGCACCTCAAACTGTGATATGGGTGAGAACACGTGTGGGAAACTTTGCTCTTACGCACATGTAACTCTGCAGTTGTCATCACTTCCCTCTTCACAGTCTTGGCTGCAAATTTAAATGAAGCTCAGTGGTGCCGCAGTCCTTTCCTCCCCTCTTTATATTTGTCTTTTTCTCCACACTTTGAATATTTTTGCTTACAATGGTAACTGAAAGCCCTCAAAGCTGGAATGCTTACTGTCACTCAGACTATGCAAGGGAGGCAGACTTTTATTGGAAACATTCCTTCTCTTCCTTTTCATTTTTGCAGCTCCCACGCTGTTGTTGGCAGCTTTAGATCCGTATCAGAAGGAAAGCATGTAAAATGTATGGAGTTAGGCAGTGATCCTGTAAGGCACTTCGTGTGCACAAATATCTGCAGCTGTGCGCTGCTTCTGATCTGTAGGAGACTACATGTGGGCACTGAGATCAGAACACATAAAGTCCCTGTTATTAAATGCACGTGTCTTTAATGCAATGAGTCTTAATTTCAGTTAAGAGACTCCAATAATAAGAATAAAAATAAATTACATTCGCCCCCAGCAGAAGGGAAATCATGACTTCATTCTCTCTGTTCAGGTCATACCAGCACAGAAATGTAAAAACATAAAAGACTAATAACACCTATAGCAACACGTCTTCAAAATACTAAGGCACAATTAGCATTCAAATAATATTTACAGGTTTTTTCCTCTCTATAGTCAACATTCTTGTATCATTTCACACTCTCAGTAGGCAGAAAGAACCAGCAGCTAGAAGCCAAAACCAGATGCATTCAGATTCCTACATAATGTACATTTCTAACAATAAAGATGAGGAGCTAGGAACAAATGAACAGGAAGGTTTTTCATCTCCAAGCACATTCATATTGAGTTTAGCTGTCTTATTGACAGCAATCCTTATATACTAAGGAGCACAATAAAGGAGAACCTAAGTGATAATTACTAAATTGCTGTACACAAATGAGACTAGCTGATGCAAATGTCCACTTTGGTTTCATGCCCTGAAATTCTATGCTGTAAATGAAGTAAAAGTAAGAAGTAGATTTATGGAAAAGCCAATGGAAAGCAACACTTTCTTGTAATTCTTATTTTTCTTTCTCATATATTAGTTGAGACAGAAGTCCATGCTGACCTTTGAAATACATGCCTAGATTTTGCCATGAATTTAGGAAATGTAATGTAAGACGAAAGACTTAGGAAGACTTACACTAGTAATTCACAGGATATACTGCATTTCAGTCAAGAAATTTTACAACCAGCATAATTCTTAAGGGTACACACTTCAGCTGGCTTATGGAGAACTACTATCGGTACAAATACCCACAGAATCAAGCAGTGATACAGCTACAGTGGTAGAGACATTAGTAGAACCACATCTTGCAGTCCTTGCTTATGCAGAAATCCCTACCAACATCTGGAGAAATTTACTGGTACAAATATTTTACAACACAAGAGAGAAGTTGGCAATATGCCAACTTTTTGGGACTCTGCTTAAGAGGATACTGATACAACCAGGTCTTTATACATGTTCGTGTTTATGTCCTGCTTTGATTTTCAAATTTGCATTATATGTCCAAATTTAGTACATTATGTCACTTATGTACAGCTGTACATAAGGTGTTTTAGGACATCTCTTCACCTCTGAGCACCACCCATAGAGGAGCTAGTTGTACTTAAGGGCATTGCGACTCACGAGATTCTCACAATTATCATCTACAGGGAATATTCAATTATATCCATGGAATAGGTTGGTGATCCCTATGCCAGTTAATCCCTGTGCTTCTAGTGAATATTTAGATCAAACAGGATACACATTCTGGCACAAGTTCATATAATTGTCATTTTACTTACAGAAGGAACAAAACTTGACTATAACATTTAGCAAGGAAATAAAAGAATAGCTGCTTTTTAATTATTCTTTTAAATACTTAATTTCTATATACAATATATGCAATTGATTTAGCCTAGGAAACAGTTAGTCTGAAATGCTGAAGATTTTTCTGAAGTCTTTTTGGTTTATTTTATTTCCCAGTGTAATAGATCTTAAATTACAGATATGGGTATCTGGCATAACATAATGCCAAGCTAAACACTCCACACTTTCATTTACGTTTTTCCAGTCAGCAGATGGCCACTTACTGGGTGCACACTCAAGCTTCTACACTGGGGTGTATGAGAGCTATCTTTAAAACCTTTACCTTTGGAGTGAGGTGGGCTTGGCACCTTCTAGTTACTTTCTTGCAATATGAGTCTACCACTGAGATTTCCATTTTCTTGTCCATGCTATGAAACACTGAGTCTTGATGAGTTTGTATCAACAATACTGCAATTATCCTATGAGTCTGATGAGAATTTCAGATGATGATATATCAAAAGGTTCTTCATGCAAAGAAGTCTCCAACCAATTCACAGGTGACATGGTACAAGTGTCTTTCCTAACACTGATGTCAGGAATATTTTGTCACCTGAAGTGAGGTGGAAACAGGCTTCAAAAACACATTGATCACCCTCCCTCCAAAACAGTAACATTTTAATTCCTATATCCCTCTGGTGTGCAACTGATAGGCCTGAGCAATTCATCTCTTCTCTCCTGCATTCCCAATCTGCTGTTACCAGCTGTTCTTACATTGAAAACCAACTCTTGTTTACAACTAGTCATGTAAAATATGACTTAAAAACTGATATCAGTAACAGTGAAGATGGTAATATGAAAATGTTAAAAGCCAGACTGCTGTTGATTTTGGTATTTCATGTTTGACGAACAACTTGGAATTCCCAAATTGATGAAGCAATAATTAGCATGCTGGCTACCTCAAATACACATCCATCCCTGTTAACAGGTTGCTCTCGCTGTCTGTTAAGAGGAAGTAATAGACTGCATTCTTCATCTTTACAACACGTAAATCCATATTGTGAAGATAAAACATATGCAACTTGTGACAATTCTGCAAACCTCAAAGTTCTCTTGGTGGGATGAGCCCCATTCACATCAAATGGACATTTATTTTTCTTAAATTCAGAAATCAGATGACTCACCAAGTATTAGCAAAACTATCTGCAGGCCATATCCCCTCAGCAGATCTATCAAGGAATAAATATATGAAATAATATTTGCAAATCTCATGTTGCTCACCTACCTTCTCATAGAGCATGAATGCTTTTACCTCCATGTTTAACAATCAGTGACGTTACAGTAATATTCACTACTTTACCTTATAGCAGTAATAACAACTCAGCTGGGGAATTATGAAATCAACTTTAATAGCCAAATTGAGGATTTGGTTTTAGTTTCAAACAAGCTATTCTTGGGACCTGTTTATTCAGTCATTGCATATATAGAAAAAAATCCAACCCAAAACCTCTTAATCTTACTGGATCTTTATAGTTCTCCCCAGTCTTTTCTAAAACACTTTTTTGATCAGTAGAGTCAGCAGACCGAAGAAATTCTGCATTTGGATGTCATCATGATTTTACCTGGGCAGTAAAAATCAGACTGTGCTCACACATATCTTTAAGAAAGGACTAGTGAAAGGGAAAATAAAATTCACACAAAAAAGAAAAGTAGGAAGAATTATAAGACAAAGGATTTATGTATGTTACACAGCGGGGAGGTTTGCAGCTGGACTTCAGGCCTCAATAATATTTTTGACCTTGATGATTTGAAACTGTGCCTGTGAAAATGAGAGGTAAACAAGCACAAGGACAAACCTGCAACCACAAGAGAGGGATGTTGTCCTAACCGTGAGCAAGAGTATGCAAAAGCTATTAACCAATAGACAGTATGCTAGTAATATGCTTAACCAATGATATAAGTGCACAATATGTAACCATATGTATAAAAAGGACTGTCTGCAGAGATAAAGTGCTATTGCTATTGTGGAAATAAATTGCTACAAGAGATCTGTGTTGCTTGTCCGTCTCAACTCTGTGACAACACAACTCTGATTTAAGTCTTATTTCTGATAATTTTCTGATGCACCTTTGTATACAAAATCCATCATCATACTCTCCTTTTCCCTGCTTCTGCTGAAACAACTGAAAAACAAATCTGTGCTTGCCTTGTCTGAGAAAGCCGTCACACATTAAAATAAAACGTACGGGCCACTGAAAATGGAGTTTTAAAATAGAATGCATTAGTGTACAAAGTACATTAAAATAAGAAGAACCAAAACTAGCCAAAAGCAAATTTTATACTGTGGTACATCTGTACAAAACAGAAGCTGGAACAACTTTGCAGGCTTTATAACCTTCCTATTAGTGGTTCTCAACACTCTGACTTATTGGCGATACATATGGACAAACAGAAACTGCCGCATCATTATCAGACAGGCAAGCGAATGCATTATCTTCCCGCTTTTCTCCTAGCCCTAGCTACTGCCTCATTGTAACAACCTCATCAGCTGTCACTGATAATCTGCCCTACTTCCTGCCTTCATCTCAAACAACCTCAAAAATGACTATAAGGAAACATCCACGACCAGCTCATCTGTGTGCTGAAGGCAGACAGCAAAGCTGGCAAAAGCAGAATGCACAAAGGGCTGACCTTCCAAACAGCAGTTTGAGAAACATATGTACTGCCACAAAATAATATTAAGTAACCTTTCCAGCACTGCCACTCTTAGTTTCACACTGAGGCTAATCAATATTGCCCTGCAGCACTGGAGAGACATTCTCACGTCCTCATGAAGGTTCCTTGTTTAATTTAATTCAGCATAACAACATCACTAGCTTCAGAATAGATCAGTGTATCCCATAGAGGTGGCAAGAAAGCAAAAGCCAAACCCAGCCAGACACACCAGCATGTCCTCCGGCAGATGACCCCACTGGCTGCCAGGAACAGAGAGCACAGCCCCCTCCTGCAGAAACCCTCACACTTTCAGGGGCTATGAGCTAGACCATAGGAAATGAAGTTAGAATCACAGAATCATAGTATTGTTTAGTTTGGATGAGATCTTTAAGATAAGCTGATGGGGTCAGCGAATTTGCTGCTTCCATGAAATAAGTGAGCCATCCTCAACCCAGCCTGTTTATAGCTTTGTGAGAAAAGGTTTTATTTTATAAATAAGGCTTAGACTATGCTCATGAGGCAGTGGGGGGCTCACAGTAACTGCCCCAGTGCTGAGAGATTCTTTTCCTAATGTATACCCGGAAATTAGATTGCAGAAAAACCTCTGCAGTATTACCAAGACCAAAGAGGCTTGGGTAGCCAGCATAGCTTCAGCCACAGTCTTACTCCCTTCACCCACAATGGGCTACTGACTGCAGCTCAGAGCATAAAGTATTCACAATGAAGAAGAGCTTGAAGACAATTTCTTCCTTCCTTGCTGCTTAGCTCTTTCTGGTGATGGTCAGGCCTTGCAGTTCCCAGCAGGAACTTCAGTCTAGTGTGTTACACCAGACAGATACCCCAGCTGCTAAGGCAGCCTCCCTTAATGGACCGACAGTTTCACTCGTAAAGACCTTCTAGCATTATAATAATTAAAAACTTAGTTGATTTGGCACGCATCTGATATACCTCTTCCATATGAAAGCCCATCTGCAAATATATATATATTTTAAATGGTCCTTTTTCTGTTACATAATCCCTTCTTAATTTGTGCCTACACTTTGTGAAGCACAGAAAAATCTGTTGTTAGTTTAAGAGTTTAAAATCCATACCAGTTTCTCATAACTAAAACCAACACACTGCACAAAACACAATTACCCTATCAATTGACTACACATCAATAGGACAGCACATGATTAGACAACAGTGGGGAGTCCTAATGATCCCCTGTGAGAATTGGGGTAGTGCAAGTCTCTCATTTTCTGCTCCATGATGTGTAGATGAAAAGTACACTGGAAAGAATACAAAATGAACGGCAGTATTTCTGTGCACATCCTAGCTTCATTTTCATGGGAATGTGGAAATCTAACAAAAGATAAGACCATGATTATCAGATGGAAGACAAAAAGCACTGACTGTAATGTCTCACTTAACAGCACAATGACTTCTCTACTTCTTTAGCCCTGATATTTTCAAAGGACTGACATTTTCAAAGGGTCTGTTAGACACACACAGTCGCTCCCCAAGAATCTGGGGGTTCACCAACACCCACAGGTAGGCAGCAGACACACTGTGCCACAGCTCTAGGCACACTTCACCTGACTCTACGTGGATGCTTACTCTGCAGTGATGCTGTTACTCTCACAGGGCACTACAGCCAAATTAATATTGACCAGACATTGTGCTACAGCACACTGCAAGAATACTGACCAATTTTTATTTGTATTTATTCCATTTCCCAGAATCTGGGTAGTGGAGAGTTTAAACCATGCATAGCTGGGTTTTTTTTATCTTCTTCTGAAGAAAATTATTTTAAAAAGAGCTATAAACCATGCTACACACTCTATTCATTTCAGCCTAGGACATATTAACATCCCAAGAGAGATCTGAATGTTATCAGAGGCTGTCAAATTAACAGAAATACATTGACAAAGAGAGTTTGTTCAGGGAACATTAGTGCAGCAGTAATGGTGCTAAGTAATGGTAAAGCATAATTTTGCTTACAGTAAAATTTCATTTTTTGCCTGTTCACAAATAGATGCAATTTCTGCCACTCAATTTTTATCCTTGCTTGATCTGTTTGGCATATTTTAAAGGGATTCTGTGGCTTTCTCTTTTCTGGCAGTTTCTAAGAATCAGTACTTTACAATCTGCAATACTTATAAACTCTCCAGCAGAGCAGATCAGACTGCTCTGCAGTTTGAGGAAATTTAGCAATGCATACACCACAGTACAAATCCAGACATCATACAGGGAAATCAGACAAGTCCTTTGCCAAGCACATGCTATTTTAGTGAGTACCTGCTATCTAGTTTTGTACTCCTTGAGTAATCAGATTTTTTTGACTGCTCCAGGTCTTCTGTGTCTAAATTGAAAAGAGCCGTGCTCCCTTTGTTCCCTGGGCAGTCCATTTTGTGGGGTGCATGCCAACATTATCAATGGGATTTTCCATAGTAGTTTAACCTCTTAATTCACCTTGTCCAATACCAAGTAACTAATGTTATCCATATGGTATTTTCAAATATTACCTATTTTGCTAGTCTCAGTACAACCTAATTTGCTTTCCTTTCTTAGCAACAGATGTTCATTGAACAGGACCATCTCAACTTAGTGAGCAAGACTCTAAAATATAACTCAGTTTTCTCCTGTTAACTTCTCCCAAAGCTTTGCTATCTCACTGCTCAATTGCTAGGCAATTAGCATGTTTCCTTCTTTCTTTAGTTTTTTCTATCAATACAATTCAGCAGAAATTAGTATGTTTGAAGATTCTTTAAAGGAATTAAATGGTGAGTTTAGCTTGAAACTTACTTAATGCCACGTCTGGTGATGATCCACACTGAAGGAGTTACAGTAAGGCATTTTTTACACTGCTCTAAGCTATAGTCAGTGAGGGACTGGGAGGGAAGAGACGAAGACATTTCTATCTTCCTAGCATGTGTGAACATCTACTGTTGATGCAAGCACCTTAGACCTGCAGGTCTGGCTCAAAGCCATCTTTCCTTCCATTGCTCTGAATTTGTGGTGAAAAAGCTCAGCTAATCAAAAGGATCTAACAGCATATCTATCTTTCTAATGTTTGCACTCACCAGTGTAGTACTTAAGCAGTTAATAATAACAAGCAACCAAAACAATGTGCTTTGGCAAACTTCACTTAGAACACTTCTATTGCAAGCTTTATACATGTAAAGTGAGTATTTCACTTTTACTCTGAGGAAGTAATGAAGCCTTTGGGTCACAGACATTAAAACTACTCATATATTGAGGTACTTTTAAGCTGAAATACAAAGGCTGCAATCCCATATTTTGGATGACCTCAACCCTAAAGTGCCCATGACTATGTGAGGTTGTTTGCTCCCTGTCCCAAGTCATTCTCCAGGAAATTCAATTAGCAAAATAATTACTTCACCACAAACTGACTAAAAATGCCAAGATCCATTTAGTGACAAAAGCAATCATTAAACAAAGCCCATTTGCAGGAGAGCTAAGGCATGTCCAATACTCACATGAAATTCAAAAATAGAAGACACTTCAGAGTGCTTAAACTGCAGACAAAATCCTGTTTAATTTTAAAGGTGGCAGGGTTACTAATGCATGAGCTACTTCAAAGACAGCAAAATAAATTGCTTTTTTAAAACATCGGCAGTTCCATCCAACATGATGGGAAATCACAGAATGTTAGGGA
>VYZX01004796.1:2141-27555 GCA_013401335.1 Brachypteracias leptosomus | reverse complement strand
AAGAAGGATATGACTGGATATTAAATTAATCTCTATGGAACTTGAGTGTATCTGGAAGAAAAGGACAAAAGCAAAAGACAAACAGATAAAGCAGGAGAAAAAGTATAGCAAAAGAATCAGAGGAAGAAAAGTGACGTTAAGAATAAGAGTTAGATAAGCACTATGACAGTCCCACACAGGTCTGAGTGCTAGCTAGAAAGGCTTCAAGAAGGGATGGCAGAGATTTTGTTGTTGTATATCTCCTGCATTTGAGGAAACAGGAGTGAAGTTGGGACCACTTGACTTTGGAGGTGCTTTTTTTTAACTAGATATTTCTAAAAGATGCTTGACTTCATAATTTTCTCCTCCTAATAGAAACAGCCCTCAGGGCCTCAAGCTTTGTTTAATCATTTAGGTCAAAAGGGTAATAATAATGTAGAAGGCCATGAATTAGAAGTGAACCCTGGGGAAAGCTTGACCCAATGCAGAAGTAGAAAATAACCATACAAAACTCTGTAATGAGATCCTCTGAAGCTGAATGGGAAAATGAGGGCTCGTACAGATATGTTCACCATCTAATATGAAACATAACTCCAGAAATATGTATTCCTTGTTATGAGAGTAAAACCACAGTGGAGTTACTGTAACACTGAGGCTGAACTAATCCCATCACAGGATCAGTTCTTGGTAATAAATTGTTCCAGGTGCAAGCCAAGGATTAGGAGTGTTTAGATTTGTTTAAACTGAAAGGTGTGGAGGGTTTTTTCAGTCTTCCCACTGACATGGGAGGGTTGTATGAGGTGTGTAACTCCTGTCTCTCGAAAGAGAGACATATACCTGATTGCATATGCTGATTGCATATACCTTTTTACTGGTATATCAATCTCAAATACTTTATGAAGAAAGCTTGTGTCATTCTGCTTATGTTTCAGATAGGGAAATGAGGGATGGGGGTGCCCAGCATCTTGGTAAGAGTCAGCCACCATACCAGTGGCAAACCTAGTAGTATAAACGCTGGTACAGCGCCTTAGTGGGCACTGCTGCTTTCCAGGGCATCTTTACAATTTGCCACTTTCTTTATCATGAAATTTGGGGTTGTGATTTTGAATGTGCCCATCTTGTGAGTGGCGTTAGATAGGAATGGAATGAGCATGTATTTAAAGATTGTGCCATACAGCACATACATAAAGCACCATGCTAAATTTGCATAGACAATCTCATAGCCAGTGCCACCATGTTTTTCAGTCTTTGGTTTTACAGTCTCATGGACTACGTCTAATCAAGTGCTTGAAGCTCTATGAAATAAGCTATATTTGTATATTAGTTTGCTAGCCTCAGTTCTCCGTTCCTTTCCATAGGCTGTGGCTGTGTTGGCAGCAGAGAGATGGTATAGCAGCAGATAGTTAGTTACCTCGGACACAGCATTTGGATAAGTTTGTAGCTGAAGAAGGAGCTGCCCAGAGTTAGCTCCAAGGGGACACTATGCATTTATACCTGTTTCTGTCTTGTGGTAACTGTACAGAATTTACACAGTGGTATCAGAGCAACAGGTAGGTGGTGACTTCCACTCATAACCCAGAACTTTTCATGTGTGCATTCACTTGTGGGCAGGAGCAAAACAATTTGTGGCCTGGAGCATTTGCCTTTACTGTCTAATCTGCATATTCAGAGAGATCCAAACGAAAAGAGACAGCATGGCAAAAGGGAAGGAGTGCAGAGAAGACTGCTCCTCTACACCTACACTGGCACTTATGGGAGGAAACTGAGCTGGAGATCTGTGCAAAGTAAATAGGGCACCAACTATAGGGCCTCAGACTATGCCTTCCTTTAGTCTGTGCTGCTGAGCAGAGGCTCTGAGCCAGGGACAAAGTGTTCTGGGACACATCCTTTGTAATATATCTAGATTTCTTGAATAATTCACAAAGGTTTTGTACCCCTTTTTTTCCCCAAACACACACAAAGTCAATTGTGCTGTAGAAGAAAGTTTGAGAAACTCTGTAAGGAAAGCTGCTTGCTTCTTCAGCCTTTATATGGGCATTTTAAAGCAGTTCTTATTATTCTTTCTTTTCAGGCAATGACAAAGTCCACCAATTAGTTTTTGCAGAGTTAATACACTGTGGTGATTTACTTTTTATCTCTTTATTAGAGTTTTACTGCCTTATTTACATTGTAATGGCGATAGCAATGTTTTGCATATAGTCATATGTTTATATACAGTCACAATACCAAGAAAACTGAGTGCTTCATGATTTAATTATTTCTGTTCTTTGCAAGAATAATTAAAGTATCATGCCAAAATCTTATCAGAGTATGAAAACTTAGCATACCAAGAGGGAAGCTATTTAAGTGGCATACCAATGATTTATCTGCCGACAAGATTCACTTTTAGAAACTCTTTCTTTGCTATTTTGCTATTGGTAGTTAGAAGTGTAAAAAGTGTCATTATCAAAAAGCATTTGTAGGAAGAGAGAGTAGATTTTCAAGTGACCTGTGATTGTAGATGCTTTGGTTTAAAAAACGTTATCAGAGAAACTGATTTTTCAGAACCAAGCAAATATTTTAAAAAAAATCAAGCCATGGGCAGGTATTTGAAAGTCAACCTACAATGACACAACTACTCATGCTAATCCTTTTCTAAATCTTAACCATAAATATTTTAGACTCTAGTTACTCACCTAGAACACCACTTTAATGTGTAAGTATTAGCTTGTTTCAGAATTATTGCAACTGATTAGGAAAAACTGATGATTAAGTTGTTACAGATAATTAAACAATCACCTAAGGCATTGCAAAATGACTGTAGTCCATACATGCCTTATGAAATAGGTAAACTTTATTTACCATTAGATCTTCTTAAGCCACAAACATCTACCTGGTTATTTTTTCATAAGTATTTTCTCTATAAAATTAATTAATCCATTCCCAAACAATAGATTTAACTGTCTCCAGTAAAATGTAGTTTTGCATGGTGCATATACCTTGACCTACAAAGTTAATCCACAGCTTTTATTGAAGAATTTTTGTATTATGACAAACTATAAGTATATAAAACTGACTTGTTGCACAGGGACTTAAAAGGATTTATTTGTAGGTGCTTGAAGGAACAATCATTTACTAAAGTAGTATTCAGATCTGCAGATCATGTTTAACAATTGAAATACATGAGTAGCACGAATGAGTAGTAGACAGTTTGGGTGTCTCGGCAACTAACTAGTCCCAGAAAGAATATTGGCGGTATCCAGCAAAGTGCTGATCTTCAACATTTTTAGTGCTTTGCAGAATTGATTTCTCAATCCCGAGGCAATTGTCCATATCATGCAAGTGCTGCACACTATTATAGTCAGGAGCCTCTGTTTGAGAGTAATTCAAGAAAGAATACTAGTATTTTGTTTCCAAGTTCTTTTTGTGAAATATTTGGCTCCAATGCACAGCTAATTTTCATAAGGCTCTTTGAAAGTCTCTCTTTAGAAAAAGATCTATTTTTTTCTATGTGCATAGCTCATTTTTAAACCAAATCTAGCTAAAAATTGCCATGTCAGCTGTTTTTTTTCAACAGAGGGCCACCAGCCATATTTTTGTCTCCCCACAGAAAGAATACATTTATGTTTTTAAAATATGTGCATTTGAGTAGTCATATAAAATAAGCAACATAAAGGTGCCATATTGAATTAATTAAGTTTTCTCTCTCATATGTAATTCCACGTATCTTAGTCCTTATAATTTTATTGGCAGAGGAAGCAAGTACAGCAAGTATCAGCTGGGCTGTGTATATCTAAACTTTAACACACTTTCAGGCTTACGTTTTGGTTTGGATTTCTGCCTTCAGTATTGGTTAAGAAGTCCCCACTGATGATACCATCTCCAGACCATATTTAACAGACAGATTTTGCCTGTCTCATTATCACCCCTCCAGACTCGGGACATAGAATGTCCTTTGGTTCCTTGTCTCCCTGGCCATTCAATGCTTGTTATTTTTTCTGCTCTTTGTTCACTAGAGCATAACCACAGGCAAAGTGAGACAGCGCATTTACCAGGCTGTGGAGCTCCTGGGCCCTAGATAGCCATGATTCCCATGGCTATTAGTATCCCAAGGAACAGAGGGCTCAAAGAAGACTAAAAGCAAAGTACAGGTCACTGATTTGATCTTCTTCTTTGATATAAAAATTATGAGTGCAGCCTGGAGAGCANTAGTTGGAGGTGTCCCTGCCCATGGCAGGTGGGCTGGAACTAGATGATCTTTGAGGTCCCTTCCAACTTAAACCATTCTATGGTTTTGTGATTATTAGGAAACAAAATTTAACTTTTGCGTCATAAAGAGGAATCAGTACCATTTTTGTTTTGCGTAGTGACATCTTACATTGTTAAAGAGAGGTCTTAATGGCTACTAGGGATTAGTAGGGGAAAATATTTGACTTGCATGCCATCTGCATGAATCTGGCTCAGGGCATGGATGATTGGCCACTGTTCAAGTGTGGTGTTTGTAGGAGCACCCTGTGAAGGAAGCTGCACGTTTTGGTCTGGGTAGGCAGGTTTCAGCACTGCGGATACACCCTGCCATAATTAGTAATCTCTACCAATGATGCTGTGCTGGCTGCTGGAGCAGGAACTGTGTGGAAAACCAGCCTCAGCGTGGCCAGTGAGGACACTGGTGGCATGTGGGGGCTTTCTGCTGCCAGTGCTGTGCTTGCACAGGGAAGCTCTGTGAAATCTGCACCCAGTGCAAGCTCTCTCCTGGGGTATGGTCATGCAAGTGGAGCAGGAGCCTGTCCCAAACCACTCTGTGCAGGCTAGTCTCTTTAATCATAAGCATTTCTGTGTGGTATAGCCCTGGAGAAAGTGAATTGCAGAGGAAAGAGTTCACCCTTCACTATTTCTGTCCCAATTCCCTCCTGCAAACCTGCATTTCACCAGTCTTTTCTCTTACTACATCAGCTCCTCGTTCCACTTTCCTGTGCAAGATTTTTTCCATGTAAATGATATGAAGCAAGTACCTAATGTTATCTTTAGTGCTGACGCAAGAAAATTAGAGAAGGTCTATTACAGTTCTGTTCAGTATTCTTTCCAGAGAAAACTGCTGGTTAGGTCAATTTACTTGGCACTGTACACCACTTTAATCTTAACTTCAGGCCTGCTGTAGATATACAGCAGCTGGGCCTAATGTCTTCATGCATGGTTGCAAGCAAGCCAGTTAATTTCTGCTTGTTGAGAGGTAGGAATCAAGCAATTTTTTTCTCTATTGAATGAAAACATTGTGGGGCTGGTAACAGGTGAATAAGCAATACTGGGTGAGAAAACAACCTGGAATTACTGCCTAAACTTTGAAGGGCTGGATTCCACAACAGAGAAGTCATCATTTCATCCCATTTATAATAGCAGTAGTTTAGCCCTAAATCTTTGATTAGAAGAATTAAGAAGAAAAACTGGCTTGACAGACCTTGTTTGGGAGAAAATATGTCATCAGTGAAGAAGTATTCGAATCCTTTTGCAGTGCTGTAAGCTGCTATCTGGGGTGGTTACTGTATTGCTAAACCTATGTGCAGGCTACAAAAGCTACACAAATTTCTCACTGTATCACGCTGAGGTTTGCTCAGGCTCTCCTGAGCAATATATGTCCTGAGATATATATCTTTTGATATATATAACCTCTTAGGTTATATACATCAAGCTTTTTGCTGTATTTCCACAGAGGCAGCACTGGCTAAGCAGAGTGTTATCCATGGATTGCCCAAGTTCTTGCCACATTCTGTGGAGTCCTCAAAGACTGGGACTAAATTCACTGGATCTTTTGACTTTAAACAGGTCTTTAGAGTTATAGTCAAAGAGCTAAGTACTTAGGAATAAGTGCTAAAACCCCTCTAATGTTCTGATTAAATGTAAGACGCGAGAGCTATGGGTCTATACTTCACTCTATAAACAATTAACCTCCTATCATATTAATGGTAGCTTAATTCCGTATACACCTTACTGTAATACCTTAAAATTACCTAAAACTGTTCATATAGTTCATAGAATCATAGAATGCATTGGGTTAGAAGGGACCTTCAAAGCCCAACCCCACTGCAGTCAGCAGGGACATCTCTAACTTGATCAAGTTGCTCAGAGCCCCATGAAGCCTGGCCTTGAATTTCTCCAGGGACGGGGCCTCCACCACCTCTCTGGGCAACCTGTTCCAGTGATCAACCACCCTCATAGTAAAGAACTTTTTCCTAATGTCTAATCTAAATGTACCCTTCTCTAGTTGCCCCTCATCCTTTCACTACAAGCTCTTGTAAACACTCCCTCCCCAGCTTTCTTCTAGGCCCCCTTCAGATACTAGAAGGCCGCAATAAGGTCTTCTCGGAGCCTTCTCTTCTGCAGGCTGAACAACCCCACCTCTCAGCCTGCCTTTGTAGGAGAAGTGTTCCAGCCCTCTGATCATTTTTGTAGCCCTCCTCAGGTGGGCACAAAACTTAAGATAAAATAAACAAATAATCTTAGGAGTAGAAAATGAATCCCAGATCATTCTTTTCTTAGATGACTACCTATAGAGTCATGCAGCTGCGTCCTCTCTTTCTGGGAACCTCAAGCTGTTGCCTGCAAAGTGCCACAGCCTCAGCAGAAGGAGCAGAGCACACCCCCAACTGAGGCTGTGATGTGGGCAAGGTGAGAGAGAGAGAGAAATATTCTGAGGGGACAAAATCTTTTTTCTTTCCCCTCAATTTACTCTAATTGTTTTTGTTGTTGTTGTTTCCGTGTCTATACATAGAATCACAGAATTATCATAGCATCATAGAGTGTTTTGGGTTTGAAGGAACCTTAAAGATCATCCATTTCCAACCCTCCTGCCATGGGCAGGGACACCTTTCACTAGATGTAGGTATTCAGAGTAGAAGAGCGTGCTTCCAAGCACTATAATATTTTATTACAAGACTTTCTTCATCTATACATCCTAGCTTCTCTCCTGTAGTGCACCGGCCTTTATAAGAATGCCTCAGGCTAAAAGGCATGCAGAATCAGCCCTTCTTACTGAGAGGATAGAGACTAAACAGAATTAATCCTATAAATGTAATTCCATAGAATGTATCTCTCACTCTTAGTAAAGACAGCTAAGATGCAGACTTTAGTCTGAAGTCTCAAGCACTTTCCTGCAAAATTCTGTTTACCCAAGTCCCTAAATGAAAAGTCACCTTCGCCTCTTCAACACAGTGAACCTAATGAGCCATGCCTGTTATCCTCCCAAAACTCCAAATTAATCCACTTTGCCTGGTTCTAACACATGTCATGACATTAAAACAGGAGAATGAGCCTTCCTACCTTTTTATGCTTGCTGCAGGATTGACTGACAGGTGGTACTTCTTTGAGTTTCATTAGTCATTATGTAGTTTGACATTAAAGCTAAACTTAATTGCTAGCTGCTAGTGAGAGAGATGTTCTCCTCCCTTTCCTGCCATTTTGCTCCCAGCTGCATGGTCTCCCTGGCTTCTTTGTGCAGGCACCTGCCTCCATGGGGACTTGGTTCAGAGGTCTAGACCTAGAAAAGAACGCTGCGAAATATGTGGATAGATTTATGGTTCCCTTTGAGGGTCAATCAGGTGTCAATGGTGGTGGAAGACTGGGAACAGGAATATGTTCCTGAGGTAGGAGGGGAGAGATTGGACAGTTGATTTTAGCAGTGACATGGTGTTAGATCAACCTAGCCATCTTACAAAACTAGCCTTGGTGTTCTGTAGAGAATGACGTAATTGCACTATTCCACAATAAACATGTGGTTCCCATTGTGAGCCTGCCTGTATAACCGAATGAACTTTCCCAATGAATGTGTTTCTAATGTTGTTCATTGAGCATGATCGCACAGACCATCTGTAGTGGTGACACTAACACGTATGCCTGACATGCCACCTCTTGTCTTGGTGTAACTCCTCAGGCTTGTAAGATGAATGAGATGGGAAAACTTACTGACATTAAATATAACTTCTTTTTTCCTGGCAAATTAGTGGTAGGCCAGTCACTGATATGTCCTGAAAGACAGTTGTAGCAGCATAATTAATGGAGCAACATAGAGCCTGGAATGGCGATGGGGGAGTGGAGAGAAAAGGCGTGGAGAAGAACTGCTTAAGCAGATATTGTCACCAAAAGAAATATCTGTATAAACATTGTTGTATTAAGGGTTTAGCAAAAGCTTTCCTTTATCTAAAGTGTAAGGAGCAGTTGCTTTGGAGCAGAAGGTCTGTGTTTAACTGTACTGCCAACATGCCACACTGTGAGTCATAATGACAATCTCAAAGATTAATGGGGTACTGCAATTTGCTTCTTGTTGTCAGTCAGAGCGGGTGCAACTCTGAGCCCTGAGTATCAGGTAAGATAAACCACCTAGCTGACCAAAACTGACAGTAACTTCATCCTAGAAGGAGCTTTGAGGATTAGATAGCATATTCAGGGCTGACTGTTCATGCAGGATGAGTGGGAGAGGAATGGAGTTGGAGACAAGAGGGGAATTTCACAGGTGTCACATCATCTGTTTGGGAGCATGCTCACCTTGCTGAACTGCTAAGCTGGACCAGACAGACAGAGTAAATGACAAGACAAATATGAACCTGCAAAATATTGTAATTGTATACATATACTTTCATTAGTGTCTGAAGGTGTTACACATCATCTTCTAACTACAGCTCCATGTTTCCTCCATTTCAATAAATACCATCGCATGAAGACCTGTGGGGTCAATGCACTCTCAGATTCTCAGCAGGGCGTTACTGAAGGGGGAGAAGAAGGACAGCAGGATAAGTGCCACAGAATGATAGTGATATTTTGCAAACAGCTTGGGGGCATTTGAATATGTAATATTTTGTGGTTGGGTGTAAAGTTCTCTGATGTCTTTTGGAAGAATTAAAAATATATGCTCCAACCTTCTTTTTGTGTGGCCGTGGGTTATGTGCAAATCTTCAAGGTGACTGCTAGAACCGTTGTGAGCTATTGGATGCTTGCATGATTCGAGGTGCAACTTCAAATGTGCTCAACGTCCCACACTCACTGCAGTCCATTGAACTGGAGTGCTCTCAACACCTCGTCACAACAGGCTCTTAACAAGTGTACTACAGTATGTTAGCTTCCTTGGAAGGTAATCAAGTACTACTGTCTTAAAATTGTTTATACCTTTCTTTCTACCCAAATTTGTAGGGGTTGACAAGCATTCTGTCAAGTAAATCATTAGTGCTACTTTGCTCCACAGTGTATGAAGGAGGAAGTTTGTCACTCAGAGCAGCCTGTGAGGCAGACCTGCAGGGCATGTCACTGGCATGTCAGGTTCTTAGGCAGAGGCTGAAGCCAGTTTGTGTTGATCCTCCCCATTAGCCACCATAATTTTCAGATGGAAACTTGACTATCACTTCAACTTAACTGCATCATTTTCTAACATACTATGATATGCAGGTTTTGTACCATGTGCAAAGGCTTTATAACAAGACCTAAAATGTTGCTTATTTTGTAAATGAAAGTTGGTATTTCACATTCATCCACTTTCTTACAACCCTTCAAAACAGAGGCAGAACTATCTATATACAATTTTGTTGTTCTTCCTGGTAAAACTCGATTCATTTCAAGCTAATTGTAAGTACTCTTTCAGTTAGAAGAGGATCACTTGAAGTACTTTTAATGTATGTCTAGAGAGTATAGCTGCATACTGCATAGCATGTTAAAATCTAAGAATATTTCATGTGTGTAAATATGCTTTATTACTAAAAATGCACTTTATGTATTTTGACTCCCGATCTGTATTTTAGGGCTTTTACTTCTAGCTGTCTCCATTACTAAATTTGAGGTATATAGCTCCAATTCACGGCTCAGTCACCTTCTATCTAAAAATTATATTTCACTTATTTCTCCTGAAAAATTCTGAATTTCTAATGATGAAAGGGAGATATTTATTGTTGTTTGAGGTGTCTGTTTGAAAAGCAGTCATGCAAAAATAGTGCAATGTGTAGGCTCCCAGTATAAATAGAAGCAATCATGATTCAAAATGCAGATGAGTAATTAGGATAATAAGTAGAAATAAAGAAGCTTTGTCAGTTTGCATTCCTTTTTCTGAAGCAGCTAAACCAAGTGTAGAAACTGATTCTTATCTTTAGTTTTTCCTCCAAAATAAGGATAAAATTGGATTTAGGAATAAGAGCTTACCATATGAATTCAGTTTTATGGAGGATGTACTCTAGACTGTCAAAAATAGTGCGCCTAAGGCAGATTTGCTTCTAAAGAGAAGAATGTAATAAAGCTTAGGGTTATACTGAATCTGAACTGCAGTATTTTATGAAATAGTTTGGTCCAGTAATTCCTGGATTGTTGCATTCAGGTTTTCAGCCACTGTGGTTCTTTGTTGATGAAAAAACATCCTCTGATAAATACCAAGGACTAGTGAAATTAAGGGTCTAACTTTTCTTTCTATTTCTTGTTTTTCTTTCAAAGCAAGGAGATAATAATTTGCACTTATCAAAACTGAATAGTGACCTGAAGCTATTAAATGTATTTCAAAGAGATAATTGAAAATAGTGACAATGAAACTAGCCCCAGTGAAAAGTGACCATCACACCTATGTAACAGACCATATCTAAGAAAGCTCTGAAAAGTTGGTCTCCTTTCAGATGTTTTTCCCCCTCTGAACTAGGATCTAGAGGTTGAGGTCAAAGAAGACTGCACATCGTGTATAGTCTGTACAATCTCTAGCATGACTTAATCAGTTTCAATGCAGCTCTAAATTATAGCAGAATAAACTAGTCTTCTGATTTGTTGTATAATCTACTGAATACGACGGTCTTTTTGTATTATTCTTTGCTACAAGTTTGTAAATGTTCTGGAACTAAAAAGTAAGCAAATGAAAACCATTTTTTTCTGGTTCTGACAGCTCTTGCTTGTAGACTAGTTGCATAAATAACTCAAGGACATCTGACATCTTATTCATATAAAATGTGTTGGCAAAATTTGGCATGAATTTGTTCCATTTCATCAACTTTCTCTTTGGTTATCTTTTTTTTTTTTCCTATTCTGTGGGAGTATTTCTATTTTTTTAATCATTTTGGAATTTGGAAGTTTATTCATATCTCCTTAAGTGTACAATAGTTCAAGGAACACATAATCCCTTTTAGGCAGCAGCTTTTACAACATGTGGTGGGTGCCTCTGAATCAGCATCAAATGTTGGCATCTCTGCTTCCTTCTTCATCAGAAGTAGTGAAGTTTCATCAGACCTAGTGAGAAAAAAATATTTCAAGAGAACATAAAGAACTGTTGCATCTTTCCTCAGGGGGAAAGAAAAAAAAAAAAGAAAGGAAACCTTATTTAATATTAAATGGGAGAATACAAAGCCACTTTTCAAAACCATCCTGTGTACTTCCTTCAAACTTAGAAGGAATAAACAAATTTCTCATTGAGTATGGACATTGTTGATAAACAATAATGAGAATTGAATTTGACTTGTCATAAGACAGAGTTTCTTTGCCTGAATATTTGTAATGTGATTTAAGGTTTTTTCATATGTGGAAACTTTGGATTCAGGATATCCTGTTTCTGGCAGGTCTAGAAAAGAACAAAATTCAGAATAAAGTAATTTTCAATCTGTATGGTCAGAATAATAAGATGCCCTACCACCTACTTCCTCCAACTTTCTGATCCATTTGATATAAATGCTGGCAAAAATATTTGAGCTCACTATGTAGAGAATCACTTCTGAGTTTTTGAGCTCCAGAATCTGATATACACTGGCTATCTTCCAGCCTCATACAAGGACAAGAAGCAGGTACACATCACCCCTCCTTCCTGCCTTCTCTCCCCCCTGACATAAACCAAGTGCTAGGACCAGGGGAGGCAATACAGCCAGGCCCCCGGGGCAGGGAGTGGGTACTTGCTTCTGCAGTGTTCAGTGTACGCACCCTGGGAACCGCTCCGGTGTAGAGCCTGGGAGTAGTCACCAAGGTGAGTGACAAATATTGGCTTTGGCCCTGAAGAGCGCTGAAAGTCAGTGGACCGTGGCTGTTCTCCTGCCTGATGTTCATGTCTCAATTCCAGTGCATCCAAATCTTCCTCCCCCAAACTTCAAATCCCATTGCCCAACATGCTGAACTCTGCAAGAAGTAATTCAGGGAAACGCTTCAGGCAATGGAATGTAAAACTTATAAAGGTCTAAAGGTTTCTTCTCATAATGGGATCCAGTATCACTTAAATTCATGGATTACCTGGTCCTTTTTTCTTCTTAAATTGGATATTTATAAGATAGAAAATCCACAGTGTTTCAGCTTTCAGGAGCTTAGTGCGAAGAGCCTATTATACTATAGGTAGATATAACCCTCATCTCTCTCGCCAGCCTCCCTGGTTGGAATAACAGCCTGAGAATAGGTCACTTTATATAAAATAATAACTTGTGGGGATTCATAGCTATGGTCTTCCCAGATTATGAGCCCAGACACAAAAGTCTGACCAAAGCAATGGAGCCTTTAGAAAACCTTTCCAGAGGAAGGGCTGGGTGACTAAGCTGTTTTCCAATCCTAGCTCAGAAAATGGTTTTTCTGGGATCATATATCAACAAATAAACTTTTAGCTAAGCTATGGGAACAAAACCAAGTGGTTTTGGCCAGTAATAACATCACAGTTCAGTGAGGATGATGCAGAAACCTGAATTTTCAGAACTTAATTTTGTCTAGTATTTCTAATTCTCTATTTGAAATTAATAGATGGCACTCTATCTTATTTTCATTTTAATTTTATTTCACAATTTTCATCAAAGCCACAACAATTCTTAATGTTGAAATCAATATTCTCTGATAGCTTAATTCCATTTCTGGATGCAGCAGACTTAGATTCCTTTCTACACTAAATGGAAACAGAGTGCAGGGTATTTAATATCCTGTCATTGAGCCAGTGCAGGCTGCTACTCTACAGTAAGTAGTATATAAGTATTTGAATTTTGAAATTAAAATGATCTGGTAAGCTAATAAAAGAGTATGATGTAAGGATAGTCATTGTTTTTACATCTAAGTAGAGGCATTCTAAATAATTTCAGGCAGCTTGAATGTTTTGAACAAACTTTTTTAGGGTAATCTGTGTGTCCAACTCTTCATAACATTAATGCTTTGAAATAATTGATTTTCAAATACTGAAGCAAGCAAAACATGAAGTTTAAGACTGCAAGGCAATAAAGACAAATTGGTTTAATATAAAACCCTATTTTTTTTTTAAAAGTAGTACAAATTCATTGAGGCACAACTCGTGTTTTAAGAAAGCCTTTGTCTCATGTGGAAAAAGTCCTATCATTTATTATATGGATATGTTTTCTTTTCTTGAAAGAAATGCAGTATTGTTTAGAGGAGGTGGGTGTTCACAGCTCTATTAGTTCTAACAATCTACAGTCTGAGACTGTTGAATTCAGGATATATAGCTATTTACAACTTTATATACTCTGTAGCCAAATAAGGTAAACACTCACTTGAGCTGGAGCAGAGCTGTTAGCAATCTGAGCACTTGCTTTCATATTCTGAATTTAACACCTATTTTGCTCCATTGTTGTCCAGTAGTGTATTGGGTCTGACTTGGATGGAGTTACTTTTTTTCATAGCAGCCTGTATAATGCTACAGTTTAGATCTGTGACAAAACCAGTGTTGAGAACACACCACTGTTTTAGCTGTTGCTGAATAGTGCTTGCACACAGTCAAGGCCCTCTCTGTTTCTTACTCTGTCCCAATGGAAGCAGACTGGGGTGGGCATGAGGTTGGGATGGGACACATCTAGGACAGCTGACCCTAACGGGCCAAGGAGATATTCCATGTTGCATAACACATGTTCGGCAATAAAGCACGGGGGGAGTTTTTCAAAGGTAACCATCACTCAGAAAGTGTCTGAGCATCAGTCTGCTGGTTGGAGGTGGTGAGTTATTGCCTTTGCATCTCTTGGCTTTATCTCCTTTTCCTACACTTATTAAACTGTCTTTATCAACCCGTGAGTTTTTCTTACTTTTGCAGTTCTAATTCTCTCCCCCATCCCACTGTGAAGGAGTGAGCAAGCAGCTGGGTGGGGGCTTAGCTGCCAGCCAGAGTCAACCCACCACAAGTAGGCAATATCTCTTTTGACACTTTCAAACATTTCAGTTCAGCAGAATAAAATATTCTGCATTAACAAGGTGTATAGTACTGACAGTTCCCAGCTTCAAGTTTGATAGTTTACACTGCTGGCAATATTCAATTTTTTTCTCCCATTATAAGAAAGGTGTGGACTAGATATCCCTTTTTAAAACAAAAAATTCAGTTGAGAATGCAGGAGACTAATTACACACAGTTCAAAACTTTAATCTCATATATATTCCTTAAGCCTAATCAGCCAAAGAAGTGTGAGAAGACCATGGATTTTGAGCATGCCATGTACTAGTCTCAAAAGGAGCCTCCAGGTACCTAACCTGCACAGAAATCAAATAGGTTGACCTGCAGTGTCTTCTTGGCACGTATAAATATCTCCATTTCAATCCTATCATTAGTTTACACAAAACTGGAGACTAGGACAGAAAATGTGACCTGATCTTTTATTTTTATAATATATGCAGCATTTCCTGAGAAATCTGTTCCAGTACACAATAGACTCTCTACACTATACAGAAATAAACACTTCAAAATTCAGTGTTTAATTTTTAGGTTATATTCAGTACGTTCATCAGTGGTCTGGAAGTAAGCATAAAATCATGTCTCAATAATGTTTGCTGATAGCACAAAGACCAGCAGAGTTGAATGATGGTAAGTTGTAGAATACAATGTGGTAAGCCTAGCTTTCAAAAAAGTCCATCCTGACACAGCTAACTGCACAATTATTCATCAAGGAACAAGGGATCAAAGCCATACTGACAGAATGGAGAATTTTCCTAAAAGTGAGTAACTGATCACAGGTCATATAAGATGGGCAACTGAACAAGAGTTTCCATTACACCACTTGACTATGAATGTCACAGGTAGTAAAGTATTACAAGGTATATCCTTGTATATGGCATTGACCAAGCTGATGCTGGAAGAATTCCTCTAGTCCTAATGTCAGCATTTTTAACAGGATATGGAAACACTGAGGTAAGTTCAGAAAACAGCAACAAGAAAGTATTTATTTGCTGGAGGAAGTGGGGAGAAATGCCTTCTGGTGAGAGACTTGAAAGCTCATTTGGTGTAATGTCTAAAGGAAAAAACTGGGAACTTACTTGACTCTGTCAAAGTACTTATGAAGAAAAAATTGTTAGTTCCTAAGGAACTCTTTAACCTAGCTGAGAAGGACATAGTAAACCAATAATAAAAATCTGAAGGTACAAAAATTCTGATGACAAAGCAGTTCTGAGAAGCAAAATGCTTACCCATGGAAAGAAGCTGTTAAATGTCTCTAACGTTCTGTGGATCAGGATAGGATTTCTCTGGTCAACACATAAGGACAGCACTATCATAGCAGAATACAGAGGAGGATAGATTACACTAACTCAGATTCCTTTATGGATTGATGAATCTATGTGGTTTATAATTATGGAACAGAAATCTCACTAACCTGTAATTTTCATCACTGGTCCAAGTAGAAGAGACCAGGAAAATCAATGCACATTTCCAGAAAGGTAGAGGAGCTAAATTGAAAGGAGTGTACTGGGTTTAGTGCCAACTTACCTTCCTAATGAGGTCTCAGATGAAATCTAAGGAATGAATTCTGCTACCTGAGGGTGCTTCTTTTTGAAACTGATGACTTAAGCAGATCTCTTTTTCACTTCTCTTTGGGTTTTGAGTAGTGAATTCATTGCGTTTGCATTGTTTTAGACCTGTCTTTCCATCTCCTGTAGAAGCAGTTTCCAGTGTGACAACTTTCTCAAAATAGGAAAGGAAGCCTGTCATCCAGTCTCTGGTTTATACAAGCACAGCTCAGAACTGCAGTTTTGCAAATGGTTTAAGTCAACACAACCAGGCTCATTACATGGCTTCTTTGCTGTTGTTTTCTGAGAGGAAGGCAGGAAGGGTTGCTTTTTAAATTCTTATGTATAACTTAGTCTCTATTCTTACCTCTTTTGTTCAATGCTGGGATTGAATAAAGGACCTCTGAGTGCCAAATGCTGTGGGTTACTCTGGAGTTCTTTATCCATCTAACAAGTTACTTTTACACTGCCA
Organism: Brachypteracias leptosomus; assembly: GCA_013401335.1. Taxonomy (NCBI): domain Eukaryota; kingdom Metazoa; phylum Chordata; class Aves; order Coraciiformes; family Brachypteraciidae; genus Brachypteracias; species Brachypteracias leptosomus. The sequence continues at coordinate 11,447 of VYZX01004796.1, read as the reverse complement.
CTACTTGTTCAGCATTGGGTGTTTTTTCCTTTTTTTTCAGTAAAAAAGTGATTAATATTTTCCTGTGGATACTGTGCCTTACCACAGCATATGGTTTCTTCCACAATATTTTTCTGTTTATAGAGTGAGCCTATTTTTGCCCATATTTTATGATTGTATGAAAGCTTGAAAACTGCAGAGAAGAAGTTAAATAAAAGCTCTCAAAAGCATTTGGTGACTTAAGTTGGACTCTGAAGGTGTAACACTCAGTTTGAATATTCCTTGTTGGATGCATCATTCAAATGAAAACAGCCACAGTCTGGTTTTGTTTTTTTTTATCTGCTGGAGGAGTTCTGTCTTTCTAAAGATCTCCTTGTTCTCTACAAAAAGATATATTATTTTCTACTGCAATCCTAAAGAGACAGATTTAGGTTAGGGGGTTTCCCTGCATTGTAGGGGAATTTCTCATTAAGCCACAGAGTAGTGCAGTGTTTTTCAGTGGCCCCAGCACAGGCTTTGCTTTTCTCTTCTTTCCCACTTAATCAGAACCCATTAGCAAAGCTTAGCATATCCAGATCGACCTTACTTGAGTTGTTATATCTGTCTAGTTCTGTTAGTGCAAAACAGAATTCTTCAGTGTACAGGGGACACCCCACTCTCATCTTGCACGATCTCCCCTCCTCCCTCCCAATTCTGATTTTTTGTTCCATATGCACTAAAGAACACCACAAGCTGATCTTAAGACATCTCAGTCTACTCTGCAGAAATGGGCAGAAATTTTCACAATATGGACAGATAATATAATTCCATGATTTATATCTACTATGATTTATAGCTACTGTGCTGGAGTTCTAATACCCAAGGCTTCCTCATAAACTATATAGTCACTAAAACATCTTGCATACCTTTCAGACACCTACAATGCTTCTAGGTTGGGCTAGTTTCATGAGGTTCTCAACAGTGAAAGTACAGAGAGAAGCATTTCCAGAAGTTGATTCCCCCCAACTCTCTATTTAGGATAGGATATATTGTCCTTCAGACAATTCTCCTTCTGTGTCTCCTTCTGCTCACAATAGACAATGAACTTTGACTATATCCTTGGCAAGTTCAGGGTTAAGTGAGAATCCATTAATTACTAGCCTGCCATTTCTTCTCCCATCAACAATTTATTTGCGGTTAAAATAAAAGATACTACTGGTTATTAAACTATTAGCTTTATAAATAGGCATAGCATAAATAGTTTAGTGTTTTGCAAGAGCATTATATGTAGTAATGCACTCTGGCACTTGCAGACATTTTTAAAAAAATGCTTATAGGAGAAAACACCTTTGCAGATCAGATACATCTAGACCCAGGTAAATGGCACATGGTATTAGGGTCCTGCAGGATCAATTTTAGAAGTGGAGTTCTTCTTCTGAGCAGTCCAGTTCCCAGTAGTTATTCATCTCCAAAGAAAGTCAGAGTTTTGTTAGCTTGAGGCTAGGCACAGAAATCTAGCCATATTTAGCTCTAAGAATATGTATTTCACTGGTAGTGGAGACAGTTATGAGAGGATGGCTTTAAACTAGAGGAAAAAAATCAAAATGGAGGGACAATTTAAATTCTTTAACCACTGCTTGTATTAGCTACTTCTTAGCTTCTAGTATATGAAAGCTTCTTGGCATGTGCCCTGCCTGGGGTCGAGTAGGACGTGGGAGAGATTGTGCTTGGATGTCTGGAGTACTACCACTTGGGGGGGGGGAAATGTGTAGCATTCCAACAGATATAATTAATGACAAGTGTTGTTGTCTTTCTCCTGTGCCATCCACCCACTGGCTGCCTGGTGCTGACCCTTTGCTGTCCTGCTGACCTTTCCAAAGTTTATTTTAAAAAGGCATCCTTGCTTTCCCAAACTTTTCAGCAAGGCTTCCCTTGGGCTTCTTGTTCAGTGCATGCCCAAGATTATGCCTGTGTCCACTGCTCAGTGATCAGACACAAGTGTTTCCATTAGAAGGATGATTAATGGAACCTTCCTTAGAAATGGGAAGGGGAGAAGTAGGTGATACAAGTCAAGAAACATGTTAAAGCTGAACAAAGGAACTTTGTTTCTTTGTTTCAAAAATAACGTGTTTTTCAAGTGTGCCCCCAACTGCCTTACTCACTTGGGTCTTGCTCACATTGGTAAAATGCTACAGTTGTTCCCACAGTGGTGGGCTTGAGAGAAGTTTGTTCTTTCAACCAACTTTGTAGCAAGTGACCACATCAAATAATTCCATCAGCTGAATTGGCTTCTGTGACAGCAGGTTTAGTAGATACAGGATTTAATGCTGTGTAGCACAGGTGCATGGAGTTTTCTACATCTAATTGCAGAGTAATAAAGCAATGTACAGGATGGAAAAGTATACAGGAATCCAAACTGGCTTTTATGAGAGCACAGCTGTCAAGTTACTCCTGCCTGGTAACACTCTCCAAAGAGAAAACTGCATGACTAAATCCTTCATTTGCATGATGAGGATCACAGATCAGTTTCTGTCTGATCTCAAGCCTCACCTCACCCTCTGCTTACCCTTTTCTTGTTACGGGGTGTTAGAGGGAAAAACATGTTTCTTCCATTTCCATCAGACCCTGTCCTTAGCTCTCTGGATGCTCAGGAATAGCATCCACTCTGTCAGCCCAGCCAACCTGCAAACTGAAACAGCAAAACAGTGAAATGAGCACAATAACTGATTTTTCACTGCATGAATGGTGGACAGACTAATAGTCTTGGGAGGAGGCTAGGAACTCTGTTCTGCTGCTTCTCTGGGAAAGCAGAGGGCTGGAATTTCTAACACTACCAGATAGGACCTTCCATAATGCTTTACAAGAAAGAAGCCCCACTGTTTTCCAGAACTCAGAGCTTTTATTGCTTGCTCTTTTTAGTCTAACGGTGTATTAAGACCTTTGTAGAGACAGCAATAGAAAATGTTATCTTCCCACAAGCCAAACAGCTCCTCTGCCTCCCAAACTTTGCTGTTCATCAGGAAGAGTCAGCTCTGACTAGTTGGTAACTTGTTTTTCAGCATGTGCACATCATATATTTATGGACTCAATTTTTCAAGGCTAGAGCTTGATCCTGTTGCCAGATCAGAAAAACTGGGCAGTTGCACCGTGGTGCAACAGGGAGACTGAGGCATGGGGCTGGAGCTGCTGTTTTCCACTCAGCTAACCAGGTCTGAAACTCCTTTGCCATCTGCGCAGCAACAGCAACAAAATATTTCCATGTTTTATTCATTAAACCAATTATGCACATGCTCCTGCCCTCTCCCATGGCCAAACCCCACCCGGCACGATGTTCTTGTGAAAAGCTGGTACTGGCTGGGGCCTCCACGTGCCTGAGCAGAGGGAAGGCCTGCCCCTCCCCTGCATAGCAAAGGCATGCTTTTTTTGTGACATCTGGAACACTGCAGCTGTTATAAGGAGGCATTTGGAGTTTTTTAGAAATTATTAGCAAAGTAAGCATGTTTATTAAAATATGTAGTGAACATTGTGAACTTATAACTGCGATACAAAAAATATCAGCATACGCTTCTAGCAATTTACTGAAAACTCCTTCTTGCCCCTGCCCCAGTAAAGGGTAGGAATTACATTTTAATTGAACATGCAACTTTAAAAATTCTTTTTTTTTTTTTACTTTTGTGTTTTGCCTTTAGAATTCATCATAATTTATGTTCAATTCTAAACATTATAAGTTAAAATTGCATATTGAAAATAATATAAAAATATTGGGTGAAATTGTTTGACTTTAGCTCTTCATATGTGACCAGCTTTGATGAAATCACTGCAAGAGTTAAAACACAGGAGAGCTAGTGATCACGAAGAGCAGCTAGCAACTTTTTTTCATATGTTAAGTACTGTTCATGTACAAGTGTGTTGTTAACTCAACGTGCAACTGCTGGTAACACTGGTGCTGGTAGCTCACCTTTCAGCCAGGCACGATATTGTAAATAAGACCTAGAATTGATTGAATGCTATCAATATAGCAATATAAGGAGCATATATGACTATAAGAGGGAACAAACTTTGTGTAAATACTGCAGAAGATACTTTCATATTAATGATGATTTATTCATTTTAGTTCAATTTTTTTGCCATCTTCATAGTACAGTTTTCTTTCACAGTCTATTGAGTGTAATAAAGATTAGATTTTTTTCCTCCAAGATTGCTGAGTTTTTGTCAGCTACCATTTTTCATTTCTTTTATTTTTATATATATATAAAAAATTATTTTTTTTTTGCTGCATTTGAATGATTGATATTCATTCACTGTTTTGTTAATTGTTGCACCCTTACTGGGGAAGACTAACAAGCTTTGTCAGTTAATTACTGCATATTTTGGTTTCTTTTGTATGATTAATACCATTGTTGATACCAAGTTACAGTTCAGTCAATTGTGGCTTAAAGACAAGAATGAGATTAATGTTAGGGAAATATAAATTATTAACCAATTTGCAGGGGTGGTTGATTTTAATGAAGTGAGTTTCTTTACTAAATATATGTTTGAATGATCAAATTCCTTCATAGCATATCTAGAAAGAGAGAAATGACGCTGTTTTTCACAGCATTTGCAAAAGGGAATGTATTTGTATCCTATCATTAACTTCTTATTTGAGTAAAACATTTTTCAGCCTTGCAGGATCTTAAATTGAGTAGAAAAGGGACAAAAAAATGATAGGTCATAGACCTCCTCTACAGGGCAACTAGATTAGTCCACTGCTTTAACATCCTTAATATTATGTGTCTTACATTTCCTGAAGCCTCACCTAAGAAGTACACAGAGGTTTACACTTTCAAAGCAAGATCTATAGACAGAGAACTGGCCATAGTCTTTCACATCTCTTTTAGATAGGCACATATTTTTTCAGATCTAGAATAATTTGCTTCTGGCTGCCAGGCAAGGAGAAAAACTACAGTTCTGAGGTAGAAATACAGTGCAGAAACACTATTTTCCCGAAAGAACTGAAAATTTTTCAGCATTTGATCTTTTCTTGTGTACATCTGCCCTTTCCATAGGAAAAAGAGATGCTGTTCGGCATATATGTTTCTAAAAATGAGGGCGAATATTCCCATATAACAAATAATGAGGACAAAATGGGTTCCACAGAGGAGCAGATTGAAATGCAGTAGCTAGTGGGGTGCATTAGGAAACCTACTGTTGATTCCAGTCTCAATTTTTTTAATTGGATGCATGTTGCAGTTTAGTAAGAACACACAAGAGAACTTTTATCCTCAGTATAGGGATTAAGTTGTCTTCTTTCTCTAAGTTTTAAAACGAGTATTCCTCATTTAAGGGCAAAATGACTAGGTAAACTTTAAAGTTTTCCTTTCTGATGGCTGTTCCTGGGACTTGCTTTATTTTTTGTTAGAACCATTGTAGTACTATCATTTACAGACTGACATTGGTTTACATCGCAGTTTGGATGATCTTCTCCAGTTGTATAATCACAGACCAGCATGCAGAGTCTGTGGGTGGCTTTAGGAGATATTCTAGGTTTCTTTGTTTCAAGAGTTTGATATCCAGTTATATGATTTGTTTATACTGATTTCATTGTGAAGGAAAGAATAAGTCTGATCTCTTTATTGTAACTTGATAGCATGTAGTTATCAAAGGCATGGTTTCAATTAGGTCTTATTTGTGCTTGAAGAATATTACTGTACGGTATGCATGGCTATAAATGTATTTTCTCTGCTTCTGGTATCAGCCTTAAAAAGCTACTGTTTCCTTCATGCTATGATTATATTGTTTAAGCGACAGCTAAAAGTATTAAATTCTTAGAGCTGAGACTGAGCATAATGTTTTAGTCTCTACTGCCTTTTAAGTTACATTAGTATTTCTGCTTTTATTGTGTGATGATTTTAAGTAACTTTCTCTCTATCATGCCAGAATAAAACTGCTTGTAGCCTGATCCTGGAAAACCCTTTCATAGGGTTTGCATACATGAGCAGGTTTATTGGAATCATTTGCATAAAGAGAGCTTGAGTAGTGAAGGATTATTATTATTAATCTTAATAAAATCTTTTATTAAGATAGAGCTGTATATTAATTAGCATGCCTCATATGGAAAAATATTAGATAAAGCAGCATCCTGAAGACTTTCTTCTTAGCTGTGGTTAGAGCAGTTGCTAGTGGTTTCCATACTTTAACATAGACTTACTCAGGAAATGTGGACTTGGACTCTGTTCCTTCCACAGCCTTAAGGTATTCGTAATGACAAGTCACAGGAGACTGTCTAAATGCAAGTACAGCTATTTATTTGCCTTCCCAGATAACCACGGCCACTGTATAACAAAAACTTCAAATACTCATGATTGCACAGAGAAAGCATGAGAAAGAATAACATTGCATCCTACTGCTCAAAGAAGCCACTGAAGAGTTGAAGTACTGGATTGCAGTTTCTGCTTTCATCACTTCTGAACTTAAAGTATCAATTAAATAAAGAACACAAAGTATCTAGGGAACATGAGATAGCTCAGTAACTGCTGTGATCATTAGCCTATTGAGTCATCCTTTCTTTGACCCATTAATGTTGAATTATTTTTTCTGCAACAGCTGAATCTTCCCTGTCACTGATCCTCGAGGTTAGATTGTCACGTAGAAGGTGGGAGGTATGGTTTGTGGACCTAAAGCTAGTAATTCTAAAATCTGTATCTCTTGTACTCTGGGCAAGTGCTCTCACATCCTTGCCATTGCCTCCACTTTCTTCTCTGGCGGTCATCTTCTTCGTGAAAACAGTGAGCTCTGCTCAGGCCTGTCTAAGAGCTAGAAGAGCCAGCTGTCTTGAGGAGAGGATTATACCTCATTGCCTGCAGGTAGCTCCATACTCAGCATGTAGCTTTCTTGGGTCATTCTTCAGAGAAACCTGTCTCTCCACTGAATAAAAAACTGAGTACCTAACTTTAGACATCTGGTTTTATTCCAGGGACGTGATATTTAAAATTTTGTTCTTACAGTGCCTAATTTGTAAGCACCTGAATTCCTTACTGAATTTAACCCTGACAGGTTATTTTGTAACTAGCAAGATTTTGAATAAGCACCTTTTGACAGCTGTGGTTAATAATAGATTCTAGGATTAAATGATAAAATAGCCCTTAGTAGATCTTCCAGACTAAAAGCCGGTTGTTCAGTGAAGTTGTTGAAAATTTACCTATATTTTTGACTGTGACTGTAAATGGAGGAAAAGCAGGTCCATAGTTACAGAGCTCAGTTAACTGATCAAGGAGTGTCTGCATTGCTGAGCTGCCAGTTGGAGAAGTTCCTGAATTTAAGAAATCAGAATTCTTGAGGAAATATGGTTCCTGATTGTTAATGTCTCTCTTGAAGCAATTTTTGAGCTCCATAGTACCCGATGTATACCATTCTTAGCAGTGAAGCATGTTAAGACAGAATTCATGGAGATGACTGAAAGTCATCATTAGTACTCTTTTTATCTTTCTACATGTGTTTCAGTAGCAGCCAGAACAGGAGTTAAGGACTGTAGAACAAATCCAGATGCACATAGCCAGTGCCTACTTAAATCAGCGTACAAATGGCAGTGTATGTTGAATCTAAGGGTAGATTTGTCTTTTCCATTAAAAAGGGGAGCGGCAAGCAGTATAAAATATAAAATAATCCAATAAAAAGTACCTCTGACAATTCACAAAATGAATAGGAAGGTGGCTGGTTCTGATTTTAAGGGAAGATTAATTCTTCACTTCAACATGCATTGGCTAGAGAAATGGTTGAATTGGTGTGTAAAATAGCAGCAATGGACTAGGCAGGGGAAAAACATGAATTATGAGAGCTTTCTGCAATGCTATCGTTTAACTTTATCAGTGAGTGTCTGAAGGCAGATTAGTCTTTTGTTTCAACTTTAGGAAATACCCAAATACTTTCACAGGATTTTGAAAAAAGGAAAAAGCAATGAAGTCATGATACTGCTCCTGTATTGCAAAAAGGCATGTTAAAACATTTTACTTTAAATAAATAATAATTAAAAATATGAATATAAGCTGAAAAGGGATAGGGGAGCAGAAATAGTATAGATTAGTTGCTAGAAAACTGGGTGAGTTTCTTTCCTTCTTGTTGTATAATAAAAGCAAACTTTGGGGCACTTGAAAGATGTTGTCATACCTGAGATAGCAAGATAAGTCCAAGCATACGGCTCAACCTCCCCTCTCCTGTATTAAGCGGCTGAACAAAGTACAGCTTGCATCTTATCTACCAGATTCAGCAGCATCTTCTAGGTTTTCCAGACATTGTCAGAATCCTCAGATCCACATGCTAAGTTGGAATTTATACATGTAATCTAAAATCTGTGGGAGAAATCCTCCTTTTAAAAATTAACCGTTTTCAGCTACTGCCTTCTGTCAGAATATGTGGCACTTGCCAAAAAGTGGTTTTGTTTTGCAGTTCGCCTCTAATTCCAAACACTATGAGTTGGGATTGCTGGATGCTACAGGCTAGTAAGGAATGTATAGGAGCTTAACAGCAGGAGCAACAGACCAGGTTAGAAATTCAGTGACCAGGAACAAATGTGCCTTTTATGTCACCTCCCAGCTAAAATCCTAAATACAGTTTATTTGCTTTAAACTTCTCTCATTTAGTGGAAAAATCCAAGCTCAGTGTTTCTTCGTAATTACAGCCACTTTAAATGGGACATATATGGCTCAATAAATTAAGCTAGCACAGAAGTATTCTTTGTTTAAAAGACCTGGAAATTGTTTGACAGTTAACTATTAAATGGTATCTACAATACCTGGAGTTTCCTCTGAAGAAGTGTATGCCTCTCCTTAAAAATGCCAATATCATGTTTACACCACGAGTGATGGAAATGTACTGCTTGANTGTTTAGGAGCCTACTGCTTTCAGTGTTAGCCTGTCACTATTGTGCAGATCTCATATTTTGATCACTTACTGTTGGACTTGAGTATGAAAGATTGTCCTTTAATTCAGGTATCTAGTTTCATGTGTCCATGCACTAACTCATGACAGCAAACTGTACTAAAACCTTTCTACAAGCATTAGTAAAATGCAATGAAATTAACTAATACTATCCAAAATGTCTCTACTTATTCCTGTCAATAATGAACATGGACTCAAACTTAATGTTCAGTTAGAAATGGGCTTATTTTTCTATCCTGGGGCATTTTTCCTTTTTTTCTTTCTGGTGTCTCATGAGAATATAGCTGTTTAAAAATCATTGATCTGTCTGGAAAATGTACCAATTTAAAAAATAAGTAAGCAGCAGGAGGGTAGGAAAGTATTAAAGCTGTTAGCTTTGGGCAGTTTTCTTTAGTACAAGCAGTATGTGGGGGTTATTTCCTGCCCCTCTGA
>VYZX01004795.1:59135-92682 GCA_013401335.1 Brachypteracias leptosomus | reverse complement strand
TTATTCCCTTTCTCTTCCCCTTGTGGAAGGGAGAAGGGTTACTAGAGAGCATCTGTTATCTGTTTAGTGGCTGGCCTAGCTCTAGACCTTGACAATAATAAAAGTTTATATTTAGGTCTGATTTAAAGTTCTGTAATTCTATCTTAATATATATTACTAATGTCAATCTTAATATATTATTTTCCTGGTAAGAAAATAATTTTTCTTTCATTTTTAAAAATCTGGATTCCTAGTATTATTTAGATTAATAATATAAGTTAGTGGTTACATAGCTAAAATCTTTATCACTATATATTCCCTTTAGATCATATGGTGAAATGAGTAGCATTTAACCATTTCTGGAATAGTGAAATGCAAAGTTGTAGCAAATACTGCAGAGAAACTATGTGTTAAAAAAAATTAATCATTTTGTAACCCATTGAGTAACAAAAGGATATTTTTGTAGCTAAGAGCAACTTCTTACATGGTAGCTGTGTTAAAATGTAGACTGTAGAAGAAACTTCATGAATTTCTTTACTAATTCCCTTCCCAATCATTCTGTTGCAGGAATGACCTGTCAGGCCATCTTCCAGTATTGCCAGTCCAAAGATATGCATGCCCCTGACACAGCCACCTGCAGACTGGAAACCTCAAAGGAATACCAATATGCAGAGCTTTCTGCAAAATAAGGGTTAATAGGTCCATTGAATATATTGATAGTACCATCTAATAACAAACTACATTTTCATATGTATAGTGGGTAAGTCTTACATATTTAGTGGAGTGGCAAATAAATGGGTGCCACCAAGGAATCCAGTGTTGCCCCTCTCCCAGTTTTCATGTAGATGCGACCACTGCTTAGCAATAACTGTCCAAGATTTAAGATCCTCTCAGGGACTGAAATTTCTTCAGTTAAGGTCCTCTCAAAATGCTACTTAACTCCAAAGTATCTCTCTCTGGGTCTCAGGCACTCACTTCCATCTTGACTCTGGTGGTTATCTGGGTAACAGTCTTCCTGCATAGCCTTGATCTTCTGCATGAAGGGAGTTAACACGCTTGCTAAAGCTTTAAAGTATTTCCTGGGTCTTGTAGCGAGCTTTTTTCAAATTATACTCTTTCCTCATGCATATACCACATAGTCTTGGGGCTACTAAATTTTAATTGCAATTTCCTCGTTGAGTAAGAGACTAAAATGGTGGGGTTTGGCTTTTTTTTAATAGAGAAACAAAGTCTCATTACTAAAGTATTTAAAAGACTTTTGCTGTAATATTACTACCTCTCTCAGGAATAGTGATTTGACTCAAGTTTTATAAAGAAGTAATGGAAAGCCATGAGAGAGTTCTACTGACTCATTGGCACCATGGGTTCCATGAGATTATCCCTTTTATTGACTTGCTCAGATAGCCCTTTTTGGGCTATGGAGTATATATANGTCGAGAGAGGTTCTCCTGCCCCTCTACTCTGCCCTGGTGAGACCTCATCTGGAATATTGCATCCAGTTCTGGGCCCCTCAGTTCAAGAAAGACAGGGAACTGCTGGAGAGAGTCCAGCATAGGGCTACAAAGATGATTAAGGGAGTGGAGCATCTCTCTTATGAGGAAAGGCTGAGGGAGTTGGGTCTCTTTAGCTTGCAGAAGAGGAGACTGAAGGGAGACCTCATTAATGTTTATAAATATATAAAGGGGGAGTGTCACGAAGATGGAGCCAGGCTCTTCTCGGTGACAAACAATGATAAGACAAGGAGTAACAGGTACAAACTGGAACACAGGAGGTTCCACTTAAATATGAGAAGAAACTTCTTCTCAGTGAGGGTAACAGGACACTGGAATGGGCTGCCCAGGGAGGTTGTGGAGTCTCCTTCTCTGGAGACATTCAAAACCCGCCTGGACGCCTTCCTGTGTAACCTCATCTAGGTGTTCCTACTCCAGCAGGGGGATTGGACTAGATGATCTTTTGAGGTCCCTTCCAATCCCTGACATTCTGTGATTCTGTGATTCTGTGATACGGGTTGCATGCATAGAGGCATCAAACAAAACTAGGGAGTGACTACAAGTCTGGCCTGGATTGGTCTACGCAGTTCTGTGCAGTTAGCTTTATCACTGGGATGTTTTCAGTGAATGTCAAAAAGCTCTTTCCAGATCAACTCAGCTTCAGAGGAAGTTATTCCCAACTGTTTAAATGTACCGTTGATTAAACAGTGCAGACACAGCAGCACAGAGCTCTTTATTTTTTGATTTTCTGATGCAAGTGACATCTATATCCCAGCTTCTTTGGTGGAGTTTCTGGTTGATGCATTCAATCACACTATGATGGATGGGCTGCAGCACCTCATTCATTCTTTTGGAAGGCAATGACTGGGTAGGACTGGGATTTCATCTTAGATTTGATACGTTTGTCAATACTTACATCTCAAATTATTAAAGAAAAAGAAACTTCTGTAACCTAGAAATTATTTATGTCACAGAAAAAAAAGAGAAATATTTTAAACTTTGGGGTTTTTTATTTTTAAATGCAATATGAAGTTACTTTGACACATACATGTAAAAGTAGTAAGAATTCATACAGAATTCTTTTTAAATTAAATTATAAATACATACAGTTACTTAGAAGATTTTTATTTCCATTAAAAAACTGTATTTAATGCAGAAAATTTTATCTGAAAAAAAAAAACCCCAAAGTAAAATCCGTATCTGTTGTAAATTTCCACAGGAAAATATTATAAAATGTATCTTGTACATTTGCTTTTATAGTAATGGTTGATTAGCTAGAGATAAGAAGAAGTAGAATATGTCCTGAACTTAAATTCCTTGTCCATACCATTAAATTGCTTATTTATCTTCTGTCCTAGGATTATTTTGATGATTGATTTTTCCCTGTAAATAGTCCATTAATGTCTGGTATTTTAGATGGAATGAATGTTTCTCTCCTTGCTACAGAGCAAGCTCTTATTGCTCTATTTGGAAGTGGTAGGCAAGAACAGATATGCTTATATTTGTCATATAGATGACACTAGAAAAGATCAATACAGGCAAAATATGTTGTTTCTTTGTTTTCTTTCTTTTTTTTTTTTTTTTTACCTAAGTTGCAATATCCCAAATCTAGGCTTTAATAATGAGAAGATTACATTCTGCATTGTTTGAAAATGCAACTGGAGGTAAAATTAATCAGACATGCACAGAATGATACCACTAGCTTTGTAATGAAGTTCTATCAAAAAGCATGTAAAAACTGCAAATAATAGGAAGATGTAGTAAAGTGTGCAGTTTGTCTCAGTTGACTATGTGCAAACTGTAAGTCAGAATTATTTAATGAAATTTTTTAGGGTTTGGTTCCTTTGCTAAACATAACATTTTGTCATACTAATTTGAAAAATCTTAAGGTTTTAAAAGCATTACAATATATTATTTTCAGGTTTTGTTTTGTTTTATTTTGTTTTTCCATCATTACTGTACTAATGTATACTCTGCTGTTATGAGTGTAATTTCAAAAGGAAAACTATTATATAGTCTCTTAATAAAAGAATCTGTTTAATATCTGTCCAGATACATATCAGTCTATTCAAAACTTACAGGAGATTTGTTAATCCTGCAGACAATTTCTTTTCCTAGGATGTTATTTATTTTTGTGTTGTATTAAAAAAATGACATTGTTAGCAAATGGAACTTACTTATTTTCTTCAACGTCATGTGTGTCCTGATGCTTCTCTACTTTCTTAGATCCCTTAATTGTCACAAATTCTATTTCATTCATGTAGTCCCAGAACTTCAGTATCAGAAATCAATGGTAAATGGATAGTTTGAACAATTAACTTATCATCAGTGCCAAGATTTACTAGATCTTTTTCTACTTTTGAAATTAAGTCTAGAATTCTGTAGATAGCCTTTTTCTACAGGATATGATGTTTAAGAAATGAAACACAATGATATTCTTAAAGCAGCCCCACAAAGAATTGACAAAAGCTACACGTTAGTTTAACAATTAAAAGAACCTTAGATACAATCATTAAAAGATATTTTAAAAATATTTTTGTCTTTATCCCTTTTGAATTAGAGACTTAAGATCTGCCAAAAGCGATATTATGTCTGTTTAGTAATATCCTTTCCACTGACTGCAGTGGAGGAAACCAACACTCTTGCAGGAAAAAGGCCTACAGCAGCTGAAAACACAGAATACCAAACTGTACTCTCCCTATTTGGTTACCTAGCATGATGATGAAACTAACATGTCAGGCATGTAGGTGTGAACACCAAGCATTCCTGTCCTAAACAACATGCTTTATATAGGCCCCCCAAACCCCCTTGCAAACAGACAAACTTCTGTTTTCTAGAGGCAGAACTGTTCTGAAACTGCTATGAAATAGAAATGGAGAACAAAGCTAAGATTATGTGAATGAGTTCATGTAAAATGTCAGCATGTACATGACATTGTGCGTACTCACCTAATATTCCTTAATTCTGGGAAACCATTCTGGTGAGACCCCACCTGGAGTACTGTGTCCAGCTCTGGAGTCCTCAGTACAAGAAAGATATGAACCTGTTGGAGCAGGTACAGAGGGCCACAAAAATGATCAGAGGGCTGGAACGCCTCTCCTATGAGGAGAGGCTGAGAGAGGTGGGATTGTTCAGCCTGGAGAAGAGAAGGCTCCAGGGAGACCTTGTTGTGGCCTTTTGATACTTAAAATGGTCTTATAAGAAAGATAGGGGCAGACTTTTTAGTAGGATCTATTGCAACAGGGAAAGGTATAAATGGTTTTAAACTAGAAGAGGGCAGATTTAGACTAGATATGAGGAAGACATTTTTTACCATCAAGGTGGTGAAACACTGGCACAGGTTGCCCAGAGAGATGGTAGATGCCCCATCCCTGGAAAAATTCAAGGTCAGGTTGGATGGGGCTCTGAGCAATCTGTTGTAGTTGAAGATGTCCCTGATCAGTGCAGGGGAGATTGGACTAGTTGACATTTAAAGATCCCTTCCAACTCAAACTGTTGTATGATTCTATTATTCTATGACTCTTGCAAATCCCCTCACCCTACCCCCAAAAAAAGAAAACTAAAATCAAAGCCAGTTATAAGCCAAAGAATATCCATCGAAAGCAACAATGAAATTCTATTTATCTTCTTTTTTCCTTCTTTCATAGGCATTTTTTCGTATATTTGGTATTTATTTTATCTCTATGATAAAGGAAAGGAAAATCTTTATAGGAAAACACCGTAAAACTTATGGGTGAATAAACATCACCAGAAAGACATTAGAAGTAAACAGAGAGGTTAGTATACTAATAGAAGGCCTAATAAACACATTTTTATCTTTTAAAAAAGCTTAAAATAAGAATTGTCAAGTGGCAGATTGAGTTAGATATTAGAAAAAACATTAACAGAAAAAATAAGAATACTTTATTTGAATAAAAAGCACAGGCTACAATATGTGAGTTGGAGTTAATAAAGATAGAAATACAGCTGAAAAACATTAGTAGTTTATCTCAGTTTTTCCTAAGTTGATTTGTGAAGTTACAGAGCACAGGCTGGAAGGAACTGGAAGAGGTCTTCTACCTAACTGAAAGTAAGATCAGTAATAACTACATCCGGGTCATTGTTGACATGCAGTTGTACACTCTTCTTTAAAAACCAAACCAAAATATTTAACCAGAAAAGTCTCTATGATGACAGAGATCCCATGATCTTTTCATGAAATCTCTAAAGGGATTAACAGCTCCTACTAAAAGACTGAATTTCTTGATGTATTTTTAGCTAATTACTTCATCCCCTATCTATAGTAGGATATTTTCATTTTAGATCTGCTTGATATATGAATTATTCATAGTAGCCATACATTTGAGATCTATGAAGGCTTTTATCACGTATCCTTTCAGTTTTTCTTCTGCTGACTTATCTTCCCAATTCTTTCTTCTTTTATTAAAGTTCATTCTACCATCTCTTTGTAATTCTCAGTGAAGTGTTCTTTGAAATGATACACATCTTTCTTTCTGAGAATGCTTAAAGTTGAACCCAACAGTCCTGCTGTACATGCTTCCAGCATTATCTAGGTATTTGCAAGAACGCTATTGCAGTTCACATTCTGGGCCTCAAAGGCAGTGTGTTATGTCCTTTACATGCCAGTTAACAGTGTCCTTTTTATCCCTCTCTTCTTTGAGCAAACTGTACCTTTCCTTCTTAATATTCCTGTCACATGAATTTAGAATGTCTTTTAACCCAATAAGTAATAGTTTTGATTTTCTTATTCCCTATTTGTTTGGCATTATATTACTGTTCTACACAGAAGGACAAGAAGGATGGAGATTGAGAATGAGGCCATTGCCACATCTGAGGGAAAACCTGTAATGAAAAGAGCTAAAAATGGTTTAAATCCTTGATTCTGGCTAATCATCACAGAATTTTGAAGAAAAAGAATGCCCGAAGCAGCAATCTGGTAGTAAGAACTGACCATGTATAGGATGGCATTTACCAGTGCAGACTATACTTCTATGTATACTGCAGAAAGAAACAAAAGAACAACTAAGACAATGGAGATCCATAAATTTGACATCAAGCATTGTTTNTCTTCCAATGTCTCCCTCTGTCCTACTGCCACTGGGAACCCCAGTTGCAGTGAGCAGTCGGGGGCCTTCTTGATGGGGAAAAATCCTGTGTGATGTCTCCACCTGCAGAATGGCT
Organism: Brachypteracias leptosomus; assembly: GCA_013401335.1. Lineage (NCBI taxonomy): Eukaryota > Metazoa > Chordata > Aves > Coraciiformes > Brachypteraciidae > Brachypteracias > Brachypteracias leptosomus. The sequence continues at coordinate 86,032 of VYZX01004795.1, read as the reverse complement.
TCTGACTTCTCTGCAAGTAGGACCAGCTTTTATACTATTGAATAAACAACTCAGGTTCCATAGGCAACCTCAAAAAAACTTCAAAAGCGGGACATCTGCTATTTTTACTCCTCCTTGGATTCCATCCAAGGTTGGCCAGATCTGGAAAAGAACAAGGAGGAGGTACCTTTATCTGCTTTGGGTTCAGCTCATCCTTTTATCAGGCTAGTTGTGTTTGTTCTCTCAGACAATTAACTAGTTTCCCAGCAGAGAAAAATCCTCTGCTGGTTTCAGTTGTACTGTTCGGTTGTGAGATTCATCCATATGTCAATTTTAATTCAGGGCCTGCTGAGGCCCTAGTGCTTCAAGTATATATAGTTAAACAAACAGATTTTGATGAATGATTTTAGACCTAGACATGAATTGAATATACATGAAAGTATTGAAATTACATGAAAGAAAATCCAGCGGGGGAAAAAAAGCATTTACTATTGCCCCAGTTAATTGTCTCTCTCTGACTAAGACATTTGTTAGATATTCATGTAAGAGTCTCTTCTGCACTGCATAAATGTTGGGTTGTTTGATTTATATAATTATTGCCTTTATTGTTCCTTCTGGTGCTCTTAAGAGCAAAAATGCTTTATTCTTTTTATAGTGATTGATTTAAATTTCCTTCTGGTAAACATTCAACCAGTACAGGGGAGGTTCAGTCTGCGACATCTATCAAGTTCATAATCTTAGTATGTTAAATACCCTGTCATTTCTTTTAATTGTTACCCCTAGACAATGTTTAACTCAGAGATAGTCTCATGAAAACATGATCAGCAAGATCTGATCACATGCTTACCAATGTGAAAAATTAAGAAAATCTATTCCTAAAATAATAAAGTTGATAAACTAAGACTATCCTACAAAAGACGTCATGAGAGAATACACAATGCATTTTTTAGTACTTGTCAGAAAGTACATAAAGAGTGCCAGTGACTAGAAAATTAATCATAATGGAGAAGATCTTAAGCTAAGGTAAAGTTTAACAACTTTAGCACAGTCTTTGGAGTGAGCAAGTCTCACAAAGCCAGTATATTTTTAATTATGAAATGTATCCTACTTGTCTATATAAGAAGAAAAAAAATCAACAAAAAACAATCAGAAAAAAAGGGTGGCAGAGTTGATTACAATTTCTACTAGCTAAATGTCTGTACTTATACTTTTTTCTTGGACATGTAATTTATGATTTTACTATATAGGACTATCTGAGTAAGCTTGTGAATGCACTCTTTTCATCCAATTATACTATTTTGTTGTAAAATTCACTTCTATTCTTAGAACATTTCTTACTTCTGCTTCAGTAAACTTCTTGAAAGCCATATGCTATGACTCTTATATAGAGAAAGCTGAATAAACACAGAATAGGAACAGGGTAGCCATTTAAAATAGCTTTTCAGCATCATGAGTGAGGTAAGAGTAACCTGATGATTCTGTCTTTGAAGGGCATAGCTTCCTTCAGCTTCTAAATGTAGCTGAGGCAATAAACTCATTTAACCAGCAAGTAATTCAGATTTGCTTGAAATGAAGAACAATCTATTTAAAATTGATTTTGGTTCAAACAAATGACTCCACAAATTTATCTGGAAGAAGCAATAATGTGCATGTTTTCTTAATTTGCAGGTGACCCCGAAGTGGGGGAACAGTCAATATGTTGGAAGGCAGGGCAACCATTCAGAGGATAGAGGAGTGGGCCTGCATGACTTCATGCAGTTTAATACAGTAAAATGCTGAGTCCTGTCTCAGGAAGAGAAGAGCTCCTGTAACAGCACAGGCTGGGCATGGGTGGGCCAAAGAGCAGCTCTGCAGGAAAAGCCCAGGGGTGATGGTGGGCAGTGAGTTGAATGTATGCACATGGTGTGCCCTGGCAGCAAAGGTGCCCAAGAGCTCCTGAGATGTATGGATAGGGGCCCAGCCTATAGGTCAAGGGAAGGGATTATATCTCACTCTACATAGCAGTCATCAGACCACATGTAGATACTACATCCAATTTTGGGCCCCCAACAGAAGAAAGACATGGACAAACTGGAGCTACCTTGGCAGGAGGCCTCTAAGGCAGCTAGGGCTGGAGCACTTGTCCTTCCAGACTGATTATTTTTAGTCCTATGAAGAGAAATCAGGGGAACAAATAGAAGCACAAAGAGAGCTTTGAAGTATAAATGTATTAAAGGGAGTAACATCAAATAGTTTCTCTGGTCTTATAGCCTTCCTAGACATCTTCTATAAGCCAGTATCTGACATAGCTCTTATGTTAGGTTACTAATGTTTAAAGAAGTGGTAAACATATATAAGCTGAGACACTTTGTAAAGCCTTCTCATAATGCAAATTAAAAACATAGAGTAAATGCAAAATAAAATTACGTTTAGGAATTGTTTCATTAAAAATAATAACTTCCCTCTGTTTCTCCTGTTTTCTTTTCTTGTTATTTGACTGTCAGAAGATAATGTTGTGTATTTAAGTCTCTTTCTGTAGGATTTTGCCTCACTGTCCCACCTTTTTCTGTGAATTAAGGTAAATACTAATTTAGTTTGCAATCACTGTCAGATTTTGCTGTGTAGCACAACTTAACTGTATAATAATACACTTTTCTTGTTCTCTTTTGTTTATCGTCTGGGGAAAAAAAAAACCAAAAAGGTAAACAAAAATATCATGCAAGATCTGCCTACCAAACCTTAATTTGCTGACATGTCTTTCTAACCCTTCCTTCATGCTTTCTACTACTGACAAATCTGAAATGGTTGTTCATTGTTCCAACTATAGAGCCTTATTTGTCAGATTTTAAACTTCAGTATAAGATTCATATTTGTCACTGGATAAGGACATAATAAATCTTATATACAGTCCTTGAGAGATTCAATCTAGTTTCTATTGTTTCTTAAAGGTGACCTTTTTGGAATTGCAAATGTTTATTGCAGGCCTATTTTTGTCATCTCCGTTAATCTGAAAAGAATCATTTTGAGATTTCTCCAGCCAAGATTGCTTGTCACAGACAGATCTTCCATAATGTCTTCACCACTTACAAGAAACAACATTAAAATACCATTTCCTTTGCTCATTTTAAAGTATGAAGGAAAGAAAAAAAAGAAGAAAAAAGAAAAAAAAAGAAACAACTAAGAATGGTGATGCCTCATTTTTAATTATTTTTTTTTTTGAGGATTATCTCTGAATAATTTAAAGGAATTAATTCATGTGACCAAAATACCCTGCATATTAGGTTAAGAAAAATTTCACAGAGAACATCTATCTGGAATTGAGCAAAGCCTTCAACACTGTCCTGTACAACATCTTGGTCTCTAAACTGGAAAGACATGGATTTGATAACTGAAACAGTCGGTGGATTAGGAAATGGCTGGATGGTCGCACTCAAAAAGTTGCGATCAACAGCTCAATGTCCAAGTGGAGGCCAGTAATGGCTTGTGTTTCTCAAGGATTGGTACTGGGAGCAGTCCTGTATAACATCTTTGTTGACGACATTGACAGTGGGATCGATTGCACTCCCAAGCAAGATTGCAGATGACACCAAGCTGTATGGTATGGTTGATACACTGAAGGGAAGGAACGCCATCCAATGGGAGCTTGACAGGCTAGAGAGGTAGGCCCATGTCAACCTCATGATGTTCAACAAGGCCAAGTGCAAGGTCCTGCACCTGGGTTGGGGTCATCCCAAGCATAAATACAGGNTTTAAAATTGATTTTGGTTCAAACAAATGACTCCACAAATTTATCTGGAAGAAGCAATAATGTGCATGTTTTCTTAATTTGCAGGTGACCCCGAAGTGGGGGAACAGTCAATATGTTGGAAGGCAGGGCAACCATTCAGAGGATAGAGGAGTGGGCCTGCATGACTTCATGCAGTTTAATACAGTAAAATGCTGAGTCCTGTCTCAGGAAGAGAAGAGCTCCTGTAACAGCACAGGCTGGGCATGGGTGGGCCAAAGAGCAGCTCTGCAGGAAAAGCCCAGGGGTGATGGTGGGCAGTGAGTTGAATGTATGCACATGGTGTGCCCTGGCAGCAAAGGTGCCCAAGAGCTCCTGAGATGTATGGATAGGGGCCCAGCCTATAGGTCAAGGGAAGGGATTATATCTCACTCTACATAGCAGTCATCAGACCACATGTAGATACTACATCCAATTTTGGGCCCCCAACAGAAGAAAGACATGGACAAACTGGAGCTACCTTGGCAGGAGGCCTCTAAGGCAGCTAGGGCTGGAGCACTTGTCCTTCCAGACTGATTATTTTTAGTCCTATGAAGAGAAATCAGGGGAACAAATAGAAGCACAAAGAGAGCTTTGAAGTATAAATGTATTAAAGGGAGTAACATCAAATAGTTTCTCTGGTCTTATAGCCTTCCTAGACATCTTCTATAAGCCAGTATCTGACATAGCTCTTATGTTAGGTTACTAATGTTTAAAGAAGTGGTAAACATATATAAGCTGAGACACTTTGTAAAGCCTTCTCATAATGCAAATTAAAAACATAGAGTAAATGCAAAATAAAATTACGTTTAGGAATTGTTTCATTAAAAATAATAACTTCCCTCTGTTTCTCCTGTTTTCTTTTCTTGTTATTTGACTGTCAGAAGATAATGTTGTGTATTTAAGTCTCTTTCTGTAGGATTTTGCCTCACTGTCCCACCTTTTTCTGTGAATTAAGGTAAATACTAATTTAGTTTGCAATCACTGTCAGATTTTGCTGTGTAGCACAACTTAACTGTATAATAATACACTTTTCTTGTTCTCTTTTGTTTATCGTCTGGGGAAAAAAAAAACCAAAAAGGTAAACAAAAATATCATGCAAGATCTGCCTACCAAACCTTAATTTGCTGACATGTCTTTCTAACCCTTCCTTCATGCTTTCTACTACTGACAAATCTGAAATGGTTGTTCATTGTTCCAACTATAGAGCCTTATTTGTCAGATTTTAAACTTCAGTATAAGATTCATATTTGTCACTGGATAAGGACATAATAAATCTTATATACAGTCCTTGAGAGATTCAATCTAGTTTCTATTGTTTCTTAAAGGTGACCTTTTTGGAATTGCAAATGTTTATTGCAGGCCTATTTTTGTCATCTCCGTTAATCTGAAAAGAATCATTTTGAGATTTCTCCAGCCAAGATTGCTTGTCACAGACAGATCTTCCATAATGTCTTCACCACTTACAAGAAACAACATTAAAATACCATTTCCTTTGCTCATTTTAAAGTATGAAGGAAAGAAAAAAAAGAAGAAAAAAGAAAAAAAAAGAAACAACTAAGAATGGTGATGCCTCATTTTTAATTATTTTTTTTTTTGAGGATTATCTCTGAATAATTTAAAGGAATTAATTCATGTGACCAAAATACCCTGCATATTAGGTTAAGAAAAATTTCACAGAGAACCTCTATCTGGAATTGAGCAAAGACTTCCACACTGTCCNTTGAGCAAAGCCTTCAACACTGTCCTGTACAACATCTTGGTCTCTAAACTGGAAAGACATGGATTTGATAACTGAAACAGTCGGTGGATTAGGAAATGGCTGGATGGTCGCACTCAAAAAGTTGCGATCAACAGCTCAATGTCCAAGTGGAGGCCAGTAATGGCTTGTGTTTCTCAAGGATTGGTACTGGGAGCAGTCCTGTATAACATCTTTGTTGACGACATGGACAGTGGGATCGATTGCACTCCCAAGCAAGATTGCAGATGACACCAAGCTGTATGGTATGGTTGATACACTGAAGGGAAGGAACGCCATCCAATGGGAGCTTGACAGGCTAGAGAGGTAGGCCCATGTCAACCTCATGATGTTCAACAAGGCCAAGTGCAAGGTCCTGCACCTGGGTTGGGGTCATCCCAAGCATAAATACAGGCTGGGCAATGAGTGGATTGATAACAGCCCTGAGGAGAAAGGCTTGGGGGTGCTGGTTGATGAAAAGCTCAACATGGGGCAGCAATGTGCAAGTGCAGCCCAGAAAACCAACTGTATCCTGGGCTGCATCAAAAGAAGCGTGGCCAGCAGGCCAAGGGAGGTAATTCTGCCTCTCTACTCTGGTCTTGTGAAACCTTACCTGGAGGACTGCATTAAGCTCTAGAGCCCCCAGCACAAGATGGACATGGACCCGTTGCAGAGGTTCCAGAGGAGTGATACAAAGCTGATTAGAGGGCTGGAACACCTCTCCTAGGAAGACAGGCTGTGAGAGTTGGTGGTGTTCAGCCTGGAGAAAAGAAGGCTCTGGGGAGACCTTACTGGGGCCTTCCAGTATGTGAAGGGGGCCTGCAAGAAGGCTGGGGAAGGACTTTTTGAAAGAACACGTAGTGATAGGACAAGAAGTAATGGGTTCAAACTGGAAGAGGGTAGATTTAGATTGGAAATTAGGAGGAAATCTTCACTCGGAAGTCAGTGAGACACTGGAATAGGTTGCCCAGAGAGGTGGCAGAGGCCCCATCCCTGCAGACATTCATGACCAGGTTAGATGGGGCCTTGAACAACCTGGTCTATTGGGAGGTGTCCCTGCCATGGCAGGGGGCTTGCAACTAGGTGATCTCTGAGGTCTCTTCCAACCCAAATCATTCTATGATTCTATGAACATAATAAATTCAGTGGCTACATTTTTGAGGATTATATTCAACTTCAGTGTTGATCTGATTATCATGAAATAGACTCCAATGTTTAGACAGCTAAATTGCTCTCTATATCCCAGTAATTAACCTGTCAAAGGTGAAATACAGTTACTTTATCATAATCACCTGATGTTTGAGATAATTTGGAGTACCCTGTCTGGTTTTCATCTTTTATTTCAGAAGTCTTCTCAGGGTCGTGAGTGATGTAAGAGTAATACAAAAGAATAATCTGGGAATTATTTGTCAGCCTCTTTTAGATGTTTAAGATATGTCAGAACATCTCAAATAGCACTAAATGTATATATTTGGGAAAGTACTTCCCATCTCTGATCTCTACTGAGGATAATGGGAAAAAGTGATCCATAGATTGATGCTTCATTAAAAGATATAAAGATAAACAGAATATAGGGTGAAATAAATGACAATTTTCCCAAAAGTAAAAGACAAATGTGTCTTCAGTAAGACAGAAGAATTTCTATTGGAATACAGAAGACCTGATCTATCTGTCCTTCAGGTACAGTAGGTGATCTTGTAACAGCTGGTAATTTTGCCATTAAACTGAGAAAGAGAACTAGTAAAAGATGAAAGTATTTGGTTCTGAGAGGAAAGTTCTTGGGTTTTGAGTAGGTTCAAAAAGAGTTTCTGATACTTTGCTTTTAGGGCCAATCTCATTTATTACTTTCTTCACTGACCTTGGAAAAAAAAATTTCCTAATGATACTACCTGGTTTTAATACCATTTTGCTATTAAATTTCTTCCTCCTTCTAACATACATGATATGAATACGATTAAGTCTTTTTATGCATAAAATCATGAATATATGGGTCCACAGAGGGGATCTGTGATATAATGTAGGAGCTCTTCAGATGGAAACAAGTCCAGATGAGTGCAGATTTTCTTACAGTGATTGAGCCACAATTGTGTGCTGGTCACAGCCCACGCTGTCCCTGGAAAATTCATTAGAAAATGAATACTACTGGTGTTATTGTAAGAAGTAGCAGAAAATCTTTATTTTATAGCTTTCCATTCACCTTCATTTGAGAAAGATACATGCAAATTTGAAGTGGCATTGCAGGATACTTAAAAGGATGCATAAACCAAGGAATTTTTTACAGGAAGGACAGAACACCACCTTGTAGAAATGACACTTTTTATCCCAGAAACTGAACATTTGTTTAACATGCTAGCCTTGATAATTAGTAACTGATATGACTGTAATGATATAGAAAATTCTCTCCTGCAAAGAAAAGAGGTATTTTAAAAGATATCAATTTGTTTAGCCTAGCAAGCATGCTCTCAAAATGGTCATGATTGCCATATTTGAATATATATTTAGCAATAAAATAAAACAGTCATTAAGCAAACAAGTATCACTGATACAGGAATAAATTAAATAAGCTTGTCAGGAATACATTTAATTTAGAAATTGAAACGATGTCTGACCAACAGGATTGTAAAATTCTAAGCATCCTCTGATAATGTCATGTAGGTGGTGGAAAGGGAGAAAGGGAAAGTCATGTATGGAGTTTGAGGATAAAATCTCATGAGTTTTGAAAACAGAAATATTGAATTCAATCAGCTAGTGGCTATAGTTGGTAATCTAGAAAGTCGCTTTATTTTTTTAAATTCCTCAGTGGCTTAGTAATTACATCTTATCAATTTAGATAAAAGAGTATGTGTGGCTTTTTTTTTTCCCCTAAACTTGTGCTTAATGAAATGTCCTAAATTTGAATTATTGTTTACATCAACTCAATTTGTCTTCCCTTACTACAAAGAAGAAAAAAGCTGCTGACTCTCTGAAGTCAAGTAACTACATAACTTTATTAAACAAATATGGTCATCCAAAGTAATCTTATTAAAAATTGTATATATTTTTCTTGTAAGGAAATTTCACATAATGTCATTCCACAGTAATAAATCCATTTTTTACAGGGTGTTACAATGATATACAGCTTTTCAAACAGAAAATCGAGGTGCACATTAAAAAAATGCTTATCAATTAAAATAATGGACTGAATCCTTAATAAGACAATAGTAAGGTTGAGGGGATTTTATGTGTCTTTAATTAAAATGCTCTTTCTTTTACTCCGGAACTACAGATCCTAAGCTACCCTATTAAGCTCAATTGTCAGGATGCTGTCTGGAGATAACACTTGTACAGGTAAAGCAACACCCTTAACATTCACCTTCACAATAATCATATGTTATCAATCTAGTTTATCTATTATCTTCTTTTAGTCTATGTGAAGACCTAACTGTTTCCAGAGAAAACTATTGATTTTTTGGAGAATAACCATATCTTGAAGAAATAACTATATACTTTGTGTGAAAGATTAAATCCTTAAGGCTAAGACACCAAGGTGCTTGAAAACCCAGCAGCAAGTTTAGTTTTCCAATTCAGCATTCTTTCAGTTTTCACATATTTACTCAGAAAGTCCCAGATTGACAAACTCCATATTTCTGCTAGAAATAAGACATACCAATGATTAAATGCCCTCATGTGTGATCTTCCTAGAGCAAAAGATTTTTATTTTTATTTTTATTACTAGCAACTGTGTTAAATTGTTAACTTTTCTCTGGCTTTAACATACGTTGGGAAAACCTCATTCCCTAAGTATTGTACCAATTAGTCTTTATAGTATGAAAATGCATGGACTTTCTTAAGATACATATAATTTACATTGCAGACTACATAGTCATGTTAAGTAAGCATGACTAAAGGACCCCAGCTCATTGTGAGGCAGTAAAAGGGGTCTGTACTGGGACCAATACTGTTTAACCTATACTGTTGGCAATACAGGCAGTGCAATTCAGTGCACCCTCAGCAAGTTTGCCTACGACACCAAGCTGTGTGGTGTGGTGGACACGCTGGAGGGAAAGGATGCCATCCAGAGGAACCTTGACTGGCTGAAGAGGTGGGCCAGTGCCAACCTCATGAAGTTCAACAAAGCCAAGCATGAGGTCCTGCACCTGGGTCAGGGCAATCCCTAGCACAAATACAGGTTGGGCAGAGAATGGCTTGAGAACAGTCTGGAGGAGAAGGACTTGGGGTTGTCAGTCAATGAAAAACGGAACATGAGCTGGCAATGTGCACTTGCAGCCCAGAAGGCCAACTGCATCCTGGTCTGCATCAAGAGGAGTGTGACCAGCAGGTTGAAGGAGGTGATTCTCCCCCTCTATTCTGCTCTTGTGAGACCCCACCTAGAGTACTGTGTACAAGTCTGGAGCCCCCAACACAAGAAAAAAATTGAATTGTTGGAACAGGTCCAGAGAAGGACCACAAGGATGATTGGAGGGCTGGAGCCCCTCTCCTATAAGGACAGCCTGAGGGAGCTGGGACTGTTCAGCCTGGAGAAGACAAGGCTCCAGGGAGACCTTATAGTTGCCTTCCAGGATCTGCAAGGGACCTACAGGAAAGCTGGGGAGGGGCTGTTTGCAAGGGCTTGTAGTGATAGGACAAGGGGTAATGGGTTCAAGCTGGAGAAGGGCAGGTTTAGACTAGATGTGAGGAAGAAATTCTTCACAGTAAGGGTGGTGAGACATTGGAACAGGTTGCCCAAGTAGGTTTTGGATGCCCCAGGTTGGACGGGGCCTTAAGCAACCTGGTCTAGTGGGGGGTGTCCCTGCTCATGTATGGGCGGTTGGAACTAAGTGATCTTTGAGGTCCCTTCCAATCTAAACCAATCTATGAATCTATGAAAACTGTAACAACACTGACTTCAGGGATGTCTAGATTTAGAAAGAGGGATGATGACATCATATAATTATAGCTGCCTTTCAAAACAGTAGTATATCTGTGTTAAGTGCTTGATCAAATTGTGTTGTACCCAAACACTTGAAAGGTATAAGAACCATGTGTAAAATCATGTGTTGTGTGCCTCAGTTTTAATGGGACATCTCATGTGCATGAATAGCAAATTATTCTTGTAATTCTACACTTTGCATCCTAGTATCTTTCCTAAGTCTGCAGGGGACAGTTGTGAAATTTTTGTGAAACATAGCTCTTGGAACTTTGAAATGGTCTTCTACAGGTAGTTTATGAATTTTATGCTTATTGGTGAATACAAGAAATGAAGGAATAATCCAGGCATGCGGACCAAAACCACAAGACTTCTTATACTTGCATAAGTGATCATACCACTAGGCTTCCTTCTGGTCTTTTTAGATATACTTTCTGTGTTTTCACTAGAAGGGGTGGGAAAGAAGAGGAAAAACAGAAGGAATCAGTCCTAAATCCAAATAAAAGTTTCACACACCTCTGGGATATACAGGGTAAATGTTGATATAGAAAATCCCTTTAGGTTGCTAAGGTTTGTAAATATAAATTCATCATTTCCCAGGGAAGTATTTTTAGTATTACTACCAGTTTTAATTGGTTTGGTACTTATGCAAGACACTGGCAATGCCATCACCTTGAAACACAGTCACAAAAAAAGAAAGTCTCTCATTTTCAGATACACAGCTAAACACCTAATCCCAGGAAAGGGTCCAAATAAAAACTCAAAACCACTGCACACCACATTCTATAGTGTCTCCTGCTGAACTACTTCAATGTCCTAGCCTTCAAACTGACGCATGTGAATTCGATGTAGATGCTTACTTGGCTTACTTCTGGGGGAAAAGGGAATATACATATTTAAATCCTGCTTTTGAATTATTGTTTTTAAGTCAGGTACCTGGATATCCCAGTAAACAAATTCCCTTATGAATATGGTCCAAAAAGCTGGCCTGAACACATTTTCACTACCTGTTGTCCCAGCATAAACTAGCTTATGTTGAACATCAGCTATGACATTATTTCAAAAGCAATGACAAAAATACTCATTTTAGAGAATACAGATTGGTATTAGATACCACAATTTGGAAATGCTCAAAGCTCAAAGAAACAGTGGACTCTGCAAACTCAGAAGGCACAGGGATAAAGTGGTCAGCAGTGGAAACATGCGAGGGATTTTAATGTGAGAACATCAAGAGTGTGGCCAGGTAGAGAGTAGGAACAAGAAAAATCATTAATAAAACTGCAACAAATTCCTATAAGGATCTGAAAAGCATAATTTTAAGTCTTTCCTATGCAAACTGTGTAGGAGAAATTACCACTCCAATTTTAGGTTAAATTAGAAGACAGAAAGATTTATTTATCATGTCTTTGGAGAAATTGGGTGCAACCAGACACACACCTCTCATACTTCTGAGAACCTGTCAATACTCAGTGGATAGTCCTAAACAGTGTTTCAATATTTAACACACTATATAATATTTAGAAGCCTGAATCACATTCAAACAACATTCTACTTGATTTATTGGCTTGAATGATCCAGATTAAAAAATGCTGTCACTGTATGCAAATTGTATCTAAGATCTGTAAGGGTTTACCTGAAAAATAATGTTTTGCATGCTTACTTTAAAAAACAAACTGAAGCAGAACAAAATCAATCAATAAAACAACCAAAGCAAATTTAAAAAAAAGCAGCAAAACCTTTCATGTTCTCATAAAACTGTTTCAGAACATCAAGAACACCTTGCTAAAGGAAATTTCCATGTATAAGCAGGACATTCATTTTTCATACACCAGTATTTAATTAGTCTGTGATAATGGTGAAAACAGTGGGAGTGGATAGCAATGCTTTCTACAAGACAAAGACAGCATTTTTTTTTTTAAACATAAAACATCCATTCTGCACAGGAAAATACTTTTTGTTTAACATATAGATTTAATTAAAACACCACTAGCAATTTTTAACATTGATCATAAATGGATCTAACAGTTGCTTTATAGAACACGGAATGACTCATTAAAATGAGCAAGATGCACCTATAAATCTGTTATTTTGAGTTTTTTGATTTATCATCCTTTTCCTGTTGCTTCTTTAATTCTTACCAGTACAAAGCATAACAGATTTGCCACTGACACTTACTCAGGGCACAAATGGAATCCAAACAGCCTCATCTTCCTACTGCTAGCACTAATAACGTGTTTATGTAGTATCAGATCTTCAACAATAACAATAATATTACATTTATTTTATATTCAGAGATTGCCTGCTTTCCTGATTCTTCAGTTTAAAGTTGTTTTTTCATTCTGCTTCTTTAATTTTATAGCCTGTCATTTTCATGTGTGCAAATACTCTTTTTCTTCAGCATTTTTGGTTGATCAATGTTTTGTTGCTGTGTGATTTACTTCTTTTTTTATTGCTTGTATTGCATCCCTTAGAACCTCTCACCTTATCTCTATGGTTATGGCATCCTGTGGAGGTTTGCAGCTGGACTGCAGGCCTCAATAATATTTTTGACCTTGACGATTTGAAACCGTGCCCATGAAAATGAGAGATAAACAAGTACAAGGACGAACATGCAACCACAAGATAGGGATGTTGTCCTAACCGTGAGCAGAAGTATGCAAAAGCTATTAACCAATAGACAGTATGCTAGTAATATGCTTAGCCAATAAATGAAGTACACAATATGTAACCTTAGGGATAAAAAGGACTGTCTGCAAGAAATAAATGGCAATGCTTGGATTACATTAGTCCATGTACGTGTTGTCCATTGATCTCCCGCCGCAGCATCCTACTGTGTTTGCAGCATTTTGCTATTTAAAATACACTGGCTGTTGCCTGGTACTGTGTCTGAAAACTTCTCCTACTTTAGAACAAGTTGTAAGACCAGTATTATAGTAACAAGAAAAATTGTGGGTTTTTTCCTTTAATTAAAATATATACTTTTCTCTCTGAACAGATTTGTTGAATATAATTAAAATAAAGAGCAATCTAACTCCAAGCAAAGTGAAAGCTCATTTATATTTTAGTGTTATTTGTTTTTTCTTTGAAGGGACTGGAGGAAGAAAAAAAAACCAGCAGAGCAATTAGCAGAGGGAGAGTGAGAGGAATAACTGACTAAGATATAAAAGACAATGAAGACAATTAGGTTGTTAACAAATATCACCCATCTATCAACCTACTAGTCTATTTCTTCAGTGCTTACTGCTTAAAAGCAAAAAACAAAACCAAACAACCAAAACCCCAACAGACTGGTTTTATCGAACCTGACTTCAGAAATAACAGAAACTACTGGATCAGAGAACGTGGTATTAAAATATATTCCATAGAAAATTTAAACCAGACATCTAATGTCTTTGACAGGATCAGAATGCATTGACAGTGGAAGTGATCAAAAGGAAAAGGATATGTTGGAAAGAGTGTCTGAAAGGGACTAGGGTGTCCTCCTGTGAGGGTGTTGGTGGTTCCATGCATTGACCTCAGCAAATGAGAAGAGAATGATGCCTGCCAAGCTGTGGACAGGCAGCTTCTCTCAGAGGAGAGCTGGAAAAGGGTAGAGGGATTAGATTTCTCTCAAGGCATGTAGTAATTTGTGGTTCAGGAAGTGGATGTGATTTCTCCAACCAGTTTGACTGAACTGTCCCAGTTCACACTGCTCTGCCCAGGTAACCTTACTTTATACAGTGTATTCTTTATGGCAATCATAGGGAAACTCTGCTGATTTAGTGAAATTCTTCATTCAGTGTAAAGAGACATGGACTGCTTGATGCCCCTTAGCAACACGTAATTGAAATCCAAAACATATAGATTACACAGGGGAAAAAATAAACTACTTCACTAACCCTGTAGGAATTTGTCCCTTGACTGCAAATAATGCAAATAATGCAGCTGTCTTGTCAAACCTCTGAATGAGTTTGAAGAAGGATACATAATAAGGCACTTTTCACTGACAATGGCAAGTGTCTGTAAAAATGCAGTTTATTTTCAAAGACAATGGGCCACACATGTACAGATACTGATATCTCCCCAGGGACATGGTTAAGAACATATAGACTTGCTATGAGGAGTTATTAAAATTAAAGAACAAAATTTAATTTGAGATACATAGCTTCCTAGATTGTAAGGCCCCCAGCATAATACAAAATGTTGGACTTTCCTAATTAAACACTGCTTAAACTAAGACCTATCTTATATATTAAAAAAAAATAAATTTAAAATCTTTCATTTGAAAGAAAAAAACCCCAATAAAACTACCACAATATTTTATATTTAGCTCCAATGATTTATTATTTTGATAATAAAAAATTGCCTATAAATGTTAAATCTAGTCAAACTGTCTGACTACAAATCCTAGTACGTTTTATTATATCTTTAACTACTAAAATAAATATCTTCCATTGTCCAAATTTTGTTTTCTGGACAGGTAATTCTAGGTAAGGATCAGGTTATCCTTTACCTTTCTCCTGGCTCATGTTGTCTGTATATAGTGATGTTTCTGACTGATATCAATAGGAAAATAAAACATAAAACTCTAAAGCATAAAGAAGAAAGGACACAGTTTTGTGCAGATAAAGTCCTTTAACTTCACGGTTGGATAAGAAACTTAGACAATTGCAGGTCTTGAATGTGACTGAGACCACAGACTGTTCTGAGTAGGCAAAATAACCTGGTATTTCTCAGATACATAGTTTTATAAAGACCTTATATAGATGAAATAGAATAGATCATTTTAATCAGAAGATATTGGAGAAAAACTAGTCAATGAGCTCATGAAAACACATTAGTGAAATTAGAGTAAGCAATAGGATATAGTGCACTGAATTCTTTGTACAACAACTCATACCTTGAACTCATTGGGCAGCTCAGTTTCACCCAGCTACTCACTCACTTCCCTCTGGTAGGATGGGGGAGAGAATAAGTAGGCCAAAAGTTAGAAAAGTCGTGGTCTGAGTTAAAGACTATTTATTATGTAAAGCAAGAGCTCTGCAAGCAAGCAAAGCAACACAAGGAATTCATTCACTGCTTCCCACCAGCAGGCAGGTGTTCAGCCATCTGCAGGAAAGCTGGGTTCTGTCATGCAAAATGCTTACTTGAGAAGACATACTTGGGAAGACCATCACTCCTAATGCCTCCACACCTCCTCCTTCTTCTCCCAACTGTATATGCTGAGCATGACATCATATAGTATGGGATATCTCCTCTGTGCCTGACAAGATCATGGAACAGATCCTCTTAGAAGCTCTGACAAGGCACATGGAGGACAGGGAGGTGATTTGAGACAGATAGCATGGCTTTACTAAGGGCAAGTGCTGTCTGACCAACATAGTGGCCTTCTAAAATAGAGTGACTACATCAGTGGAGAAGGAAAGAGCTACAGATTTTGTCTATCTGGACTTCTGCAAGGCCTTTGACACAGTCCCCCACAAAATTCTCCTATAATTGGAGAGATATGGATTTGATGGGGAGACTGTTTGATGGATAAGGAATTGGCTGGATGGTGACATACAGAGGGTAGTGGTCAATGGATTGATGCCCAGACAGGGATGGATGAGAAATGGTGTCCCTCTGGGGGCCGTATTGGGACCAGTGCTGTTTAAAATACCTTCATCAATGATATAGACAGTGGGATTGAGTGCAGCCTTGGCAAGTTTGCAGATGACATCAAGCTGAGTGGTGCAGATGACATGCCAGAGGGTCAGGGTGCCATCCAGAGGGACCTAGACAAGCTTGAGAAGTGGGCCCATGTGAGCCTCATGAGATTCAAAAAAACAAGTGCAAGGTCTTGCACCTGGATCAGGACAATCCTCATTATTAATACAGGCTGAAGGATGATGTGATAGAAAGCAGCCTGCAGAAAAGGACTTGGGGATACTGGTGGATGAAAAGCTGGACATGAGCAAACAATGCACACTTGAGACTCAGAAGACCAATTGTATCCTGGACTGCATCAAACGAAGTGTGGCCAGCAGATCAAGAGAGGTGATTCTGCCTTTCTGTTCTGCTCTTGTGAGACCTCAACTGGAGTATTGCGTCCAGTTCTGAAGCCCGCAACACAAGAACGACATGAGGGAGTCTGTCTAGAGGAAGGCCACCAAAAATGATTAGAAGGCTGAAGCATGTCTCCTAGAAAGACAGGCTGAGAGAATTGAGCTTGTTCAGCCTGGAGAAGAGTCAGCTCTGAGGAAGCCTTATAGTGGCCTTCCAGTACCTGAAGGAGGCCTGCAAGAAGGCTGGGGAAGGACTTTTTAAAAGGGCATGCAGTGATAGGACAAGGGGTAATGGGTTCAAACTGAAGAGGGTAGATTTAGATTAGACATTAGGAAGAAGTTCTTTACTATGAGGGTGGTGGAGCGCTTGAACAAGTTGCCCAGAGAGGTGGTGGAGGCCCCATCCCTGGAGACATTACGGCCAGGCTTCATGAGGCTCTGAGCAACTTGATCTATTTAGAGACGTCCCTGCTGACTGCAGGGAGGTTGGACCAGGTGACCTTGGATGATCCCTTCCAACCCAATGAATTCTATGATTCTATGAGCTCTTTGGTCAGTTGGGGTCAGCTGTCCCAGCTGTGTCCCCTCCCAACTCCTTGTGTACCAACAGCCTGCTCACTGGTAGGGTGGTATGAGAAGGAGAAGCAGCATTGATTCTGTGCAAGCACTGCTCAGCAATAGCTAAAACATCCCTGTGTTATCAACACTTTTATTTCTAAGTCAAAAATATAGCACCATAAGACCTACTGTGAAAAAAATCAACTCTATCCCATCCAAAGCTAGTACATTTTTATAGATACTCACAGAACCACAAAACAACTGAGCAGCACCTTGTCCATCACCTTTTCCAAAGCAGGGCTAGCTCTTGGGATGAGATGAGGCTGCTCAAGACCTGATTCTTTCAGGACTTGAAACCCTCCAAGGACAGAGATAGCACATCCTCTTGGGGCAACCTGCTGTCCTGCCTTTTAGTTTTTCGTTATACCCAGCCTAAAGTTGTCTTGCTGCAACATGTACCTGTTGACTCTGACCCTCCCAGAAGTCCAGTTCTATCTCCTTGATGATCTCTCATAGGTGCTGGGGATCTGTTAGATGTCCCAAAGCTGCCCCTTATCCAGGCTGATGTAGTCCAGTTCATCTAGGCACTCCTCACAGGGCAAGTGTTTCGGCCCTCTCTGCTTTGGAAATCTCCCCACTAGTCTCCAGTTTGCCTGTGTTGGGGGTCACAAAACTGTAGGCGGTATTTGGACTTGCTGAGTGAGAAGTGCTGCACTTCTTTTAATGCAAAAAGCACACTGCTGGCTCATGTTCAGTCTGCTGTATGCTAGCATCCCCATGCCCTTTTCAGCTGATCTGTGCCCCAGCTTGTCAGTCGTGTATATGTATCATGCATAGTTATAATTTATGAGTATATAAATCGGTTATTGTGAGATAGAGGGGTGCTAAAGAATAACTTTTTTTGGTTGTTTCCCAAGGTGACATTCCATCTTGACAGCTCTCATCTTGTTTCTGATGTGGTTATTTTGAGCTTGGAACCTGTCTTTGTGAGAACTAATCTGTGGTGTTCTTTTATAGAGAGCTATAACTCATCATTTGTTCAGTTTTATTCAAAAGAAGTCCGTATAATAGTTTTGATAATAAAATCAAAATTAAAGACAAAGCAAATTGCACTAAACACATCAAAACCAGTGAGGTAGTTGTGTGTGTTTTGATCTAAGCCAAAATCACTACAACATTCTCTTTCCTAGATGTTTTTTTCTTCCTGACTTATTGGTTTCTTTATGTGCATTTGAAAATTTAGACTTGTGTGTAGGGATATTTTAATACACAATTTTTAAAATATTTATTGTGGGGGTTTTCTAGTTATTTAGCATCTGACCTAATGCATTTGCATTTCAATTAGAAGGTTTAGACAGTTTCTTCTTGGAGTACTTCAGCTACTCATGACCTACTTTTCCTGTTACACTGCTCACCAAGGTTTGAGTTTGCTTTCTTATGCTAGATAATGAAATAAGTTTTTGCCTTCACATCATTCTGAGATAGACTTCCATTTTTGCAGTGGAACAGAGTTGTGGTTTTGGTGGGGTTTTTTTGTACAACTGAACATAGGTTTCCTTATATTCTCTTCTGATTTCCTCTATTGTGTCTTCCTAGACTAAACCATTCAGTTATCATTTGTGAAAGCCTTGCAGTGGAAGCATTTGTCACTTTGTTGATTGTCATATCAATGCCAACAATTACAACAGCCAAGGCTTTAAACCACCGAGACATAAGGAAATATATTTGATATGTACTTGAGGCACAGCAATAGAGCACGAAGCTTTTGGAAAGCACAGGCCTTGCAAAGCAGTGCATGTTAATCAGCTGCATTACTTTGAATCACAAACTGCATCACCAATTCTTGCAATCTCATAGTAACCAGAAGCAGTTGGCTGAACTATAGGAAAAACATTATACATTTTAAACTTACTCCCAAAACTATACATTTTCACTAAATGAATCAGGCAAAAAAATTCTGTTTGCTTTAACCTGATTTATCTAACACATGTGAAAGTTACAAAATGTTATGCCACTCTGCAGAACACAGCATGTTGCCTGAGGCTACCTCACTGAAACATGACTATCTCTCACTCCAAACATTTAGAGATGCCAAATGTTCACCCACAGTGGAGTCATCTGATTTGCAGTCACCAATACAGCATGGTGAAACTGAGATAGTGGTCATCTGGGATGCTTCTCCCCCAGTTACTCATCAAATGTTCGTAATAGAGCAAACTCAACAGTGAAAGGCAGTGTATTCTGCTGCAAACACAACTATTTTTGAGACACTCAGCATGTTTCAAGTTACTCTATCATTCACTAACAATCTCTATTATAATATGGTCCTTACATGGTGCTTGTACCACTTACATCACTTGTTAAGATGCTATTGGCAATCTAGGCACTCTTGTCAGATGACACTACCATTTCCTAGCTAATAGACAAAGAGCCATCACATCTGTAGTCTTAGCATACTTCCTTTTCCTCATTCTTTTAATCTTAAGGACATTTCCTCATCATAGAATAATTTCTCTGATTGCAGTACTCAAATGATGAGTCCCGCTCATCAGCTCCACTCCTTTTTAACAGAATTATTAAGCCTCCAGTTGCATTTATGACTGGTATCTAGATTTTAGATGTTCAAAATAAAATTCAGAAGAAAAATGATCTAATAGCTATATGAGTGGTACTTGTTAAAACCTTGTCCCAGTTTTCATGTTATTGTTGATACTAATGGCTTGATTACCTTGCTTCATTTGACAGTTCATCAGCATTTCCTGAATTCTTGTCCTGTTGTTTTACACCACGGACTTTTAAAATCCACTGTAAAGACATTGGAAAAAAAGTCATATCCAACTATAAGCCATTAGTCATAGCAACAGATGTGGAATTTCAAGGAATGATATACCTGGGGTTCCTGGAAATTCGGGGTATATTAACATGTTAACAACTGTCCTCACAAAAGGCAAAAGGGAGAATGACTCTTGAGTGTCTTGATTAAGTGTTTGACTTCCTTTTCATGTTGAACAGACAGTAGCATAATAAAATTTATGATTCTCTTCCCCTTAAGAATCAGAAATCGAGAGCCCTTGCTGCAGAAGTACTATCAACATGTGAAAGGAAGTTTACTATTCTCCTAGCTCTTTAATCCTGACGGTTGCTCAAATAATCTGAAATAGACACAAGCATTACTGCAGAGAATAAGGGAGCTCTAATGAATAATTGTGCACAGTGATGCCATCAACAAAATAAGCTTTGCAGCTTTCCACAGAGGCTTACATTCCCTAAGCACCAGTGGTCTCCTAGAGAACAATATCAATCTATCACACCAAGATCTCAAGTGCAGCTTTGGATTTTCCCTCTCATGGTCACTTTGAATTTATGTCCCTGCTCCTAAGATGCTACAACAGCTCCAAAATCACTTAGTATAAAACTCTGACATGAAGAAATGTAGTCAACTTGGGTTACCCAGCATGTACTCAGTGTTCATGCAGGATGCTTATAGGTAATCACCAAAGAGGAGGAGTACGAAAAGAGGAGAAACAGGTATGAAACATATCAAGGTAGGTGGTGGGATGCCAGGAGGAAGCATGCAGTGTCACAGTGCTGCTGTGTATGACCACTGGTGTCTGTAAAGTAGAGGGGTACCCTGGGCCATTTTGGGATGTTTAGGGCAAGGAATGAAGACAAGAAAGGGAGAGATTAAAGTGGTTTGGGAAAGAAGAAGTATGGGAAGACAGAAGGAAAGGAAATAAAGGGGCTAGGGGGGTGTGAGCAGGGACAGGTCTGTCTACGTGCCTAGCTGTTCCTGTGTCAGCCAGTGCAGCCTCTCCTGGTTCCTCATCAAACTCTGCTTTGGATGGTTTTTCTGGGTGAGGGCTCCCTGTCTCATGTTCTTGGGTGTGGGAGGTCTGAGTGCCCACCCTGCTACTGGTGCAAGGCTGTAGGACAGGGACTGGCACCAGAAAGACCAGGGTGTGCAGGATGTGTGTGCATGTGTGGGGTGAACTTTTGTGTATGTGTGTAAGGGAGCTTCCATGGGACTGTAGCTGGGGAAGCTTGTATGTACAGGTGTCGATGATTTGAGATAACAGGGCCAGCAACTGGGTAAAATGGGTGTCTTAAGTCCAGCTACTGGAGAGACCCATGTTCTATAGATGATATACAAGCATTTATTTTCCACTAATAAATCTTCATCCTGATCAGCCAGAGAGGGGAACAGGAAGAGGCTTTTGGTACTGTTTGTGTCTGTGTGAGCGCTGAGCATTCCTGCCTGTGTTGCTCTGTGTGACTGGCAGTGCACCCATGTGTGTGTGCGCCTAAGCCTAACAGCAATACATGCTCAGAGGTGGTACTCTGGGTGTTGGCAACACACGCCCAGCCCCACTGCTGGCAGGACCCAGGGGCACAGAGGAGCAGCAGTATCACCTCTGTCATGCCACCTAATTTGGCAACTTGTAGCAAAAATAGTTTGAGAATGTCTTACAGTCACTAATTTCACAATGTAATAAATAGAAAAAGCAGGCAGCTCACAGTGTTTTACAGATGATTACAGAAAATTGAACCAAGTCACACCTACATGTGTTACAGCAATGTTTAAGATGTATGATCTAAATATAGGTTATAGATCTCGTGGTTGAGTGGTTTTCATGCCTACACACAAGCAAAGATTTTTTTCTCCATTTTTCTGGCAGAAGGTGTTAGCAAAATTCCTTGGGTATTGAGTACACATTTCACTTGTCGATCTAGGGGATTTCTGAATATTTCTTCCATTTCCATTGTCAAATGAAACAAACACAAGTGAAATTGTCAAAATTCATGAGGTTTAGCCATAGAAGTAAAGGAGAACAAGCTAGAGAAATTGAAATATCTACCAGGGTCACCAAAACAAACAGGCCTCAAGTATAACTCAGCAGAAGTTATCTGCTGATAGTGAAGTGGTTTTTTGGTATGTTACTCTGTAAAGGTGGCCAGAACATCAATCCTGTAAAAGATGAATGTACTGGTGGTTGAATGTAAAAAATTATGTACTGTGGAATGAGAGTGGACCACTCTCATTCAACCACCAGTACATTATTTTTGGATGTTAATAAATACTATCAAGAATTAATTCCCAATGGCACTGCCTCAGTGGAACTGAGGCACTGCACTGGTTACAAGAAAAGTAGGTTAAATGGATAGGGAAGGATATATACTCAAATGCTCTAAATAACTTCAGCTGCAGGTATAGCCTAGGACAGGCATGGAAGTTTAGACCTGAAATTAAAGCTTTATTCTTATTGACTTGTGAGGAAAATAAGTTCTCTCAGTGTGGGAGGAACACTTACTAGTGATCATCAATCATTTTGCATTTCTGACAGGTCCAAACCAGACTGTGTAGCATAACACCCACACAGTCATGCAGTTTTTGCTATGAAAGAAAAGGTGGAGAAGAGTGAATGGGTACTTCGAATCACTACCCTCACACACAGATGTGCCTGTAAGCCAATGTTTCATAGTGGCTCCAGTTACTGCATTCAAGAAAAGACATACTGGATATGACTGCCACACTATTTCATCCATGCATCTGGAAGCACATGAAGCATGCATTACTAAGCCGTTCCATGCTCAGATCACGGTAGAATTGCTTTCTATAACCTACATCTGAATATTTACATAGGAGTTGAATACTTTCTTTGTTTTCAGACTGTGCTTGAAAATGCAGTTGACTCATATAACTCTTGTCATCACAGAATGCTTGTGAGAACACTTTTGATGAGTCAGGACACTTCTGATGAGTCATTTCTATAAATTTATTCTTTGACACAGTATATTTGTTTATCTTACTAAACTGAAGAAACATTCCATGGTGAAAGAGTTAAAAGCTCATGGTACTGTATTCTACTTAAAAAAGATGACAGATCAGGACTTGGGAAAACTAAACAAAATTTTAAAATCCATACAAGAGGCTATATTTGTAGAAATTCTTATGAAGGGACAACATAAAAATGAAACACCTAATTTAAAAGCTGTGAAAATGAGATCTCCTCATATGTTTGAAGACGATAGCCAGGAAAAGAAAAAAAAGACCTGGTAAAGATAATCCTTAGGAAAAGTACAAACAATGTTTGAGTTACTGCTGATTGAAGGAAGTAAGATTCCTATATAGGTAGTATAAACTTAGTTTAGAAAGGAAATTCAGTATTATGCTGATGACACCTTCACTGGAGGGCATCTAGGAAAAGACTTTTCAAAAGCTTTCTGTCTTGGGCTTCTGGCTTGAAAAGTATATGTGCAAAGGTATGCCTGAATGGTTCTCCAGGGAAATCATCAAGTTTAAATAAAAGTCTCCCTGGGTTCTCAGAGATATAAAGAATGACAAAATGCTTTCAAATTTATTTTGTGGATCCTTTGGTAGAAAAACTGTAAAGGAAATTAATTTTGACGTATAATCATAGGTTCAGTATTATGAAGTAAGATAGAAACATTTCTTTTGCAGCAGAGTGCTATGGAAGCCACATCTGTAGTTGTGGTGGAAAAGACTTTTTTCTCTTTAGATAGTCTCAGCCAAGATTGAATCTGACAGTTGTTCTGAGAATATTCAAAGATGTTAAGAGATTAACAACAAAAAATACATTTCTTACGAGCTCAGCCATGAGGCATAGTAGAGCAAATGAAAGACATGTTTAAAACAATACTAAGGAAGTCACTAGATGACAAAGGAATAATAGGGATTTGATAATTCCTTGAGTTCCAAAGTTCTTCAAAGTTCCCTAGCTACTAACAGTAACTCCTTTTGAGGTAACAATTGGCTGAAGTATACATATGCCAGAATATCTGATGTGGAATACTAGTGCACTCAGATACAGGGAGTAAATCATGCAAACATTATATAAATTCCTTAATCAGGTACATTTGTAAGTAGCTACTAAATTATAGAAACCCAGAACTAGAGCAAAAGCTTGTTTTGAAAAATTTCAGAGAAAGAATACCTGGGAGGGTGGAGATCTGGGAATGCAATTAGCCTATGCAAATCCCAAACATAGGCTGTGTCACAAATGCAATGGGCTATAACCAAACTACAGGCAAGGTCAACTCTTTTGCAAATTAAAGTTACTGGAGAGAAGAAACCAATAGATAAATTTTACCATTCAAGTCAGATGAAATTGTTCAAGCAAAGAAATTTTTCAGAACTGTGCAGGCCCATCTCTGGTGTATTCATGCAAAGATGGAACTGGGAAGAAAGGTTAATTTTTGCCTCTTCCTTCTCAGTGATTTTTAGAGAGCTAATATTGTGTCTATAGCAGTTCTTGCAAAGATGGAAACTAAAATTTAGAATTACTGCAATGATCACCATAAGAAGAAAAAGGGGAGAAGTTTTTATTTCATAATGATACTATCTTGAGTGTGAACCTTTAATTAAATCTATAACATTAAAGGCTTAAGACCTATTATAAAGGCGATTTAAAGTAAGAAACCCATGTTGACCCCAAGATGTGAACTGAAGACAAAAGAAGGCAAAATCCTTGATCCAGGGAAACCAAAATATTCCAGAGAACTGACTTTTAAATAACTGTACTGAAAATATTAGTCATAGAATTCCAGGAATTATTCAGCGATGTAACTGTCTGGAAAAAAACCCCAGAGTAGTGTAATTTTGTAAACTTAATAGAAAGAAAAAAGTCTGAGGACTGGAATTCTCTTACTTTTCAAGATGCTAAAAAAGAAATATTAGTAAGTGGCTGGACTCTTAGAGCTAGCTGTCCTCAAGATTCAGCTGTTGAGATGGAAGAGTGTGAAGGTCTCATAGACACTGCAGCTAGGAATCTCAATCTAAGTTCGATGCCAGAATACTTTTCTAGAGGAGACCTCTTCTCCCACTGTGTAATTGCTAACAAAAACCTGAATTGATAGCTATACTAGAAGTGGATGTATTTAGTTTATTTATCACCATGTTTCTGGGCAGCCCAGGATTATCCCTTACATTAATTTACAGGTTTTGTTGTTACCTAAGACACTCTGATCTTGTTCTGTGGTCAGCTCTCACTGTCATTTCTTCTGCTGTTTCTTGCCTACTACCTGACCCTCATCTCCTCTTCTATGCAATCTCTTTCATTTGGATAATAAGCAACAAGAAAACTTATCCTAAAGAATACAAATGAGAAGTTCCAAGAACTGAACATATACATGGACTGGGAGACATTAATCATGTTCTTCTGGAAGACTATCTGTAGTAGTCTCTGTGATTGAAGGAATTACAAGGTCAACTACAAAAACAGTTTAAAATGTTATGGTATTTTTTTCAAAGAGACACTTGAATCTGTAAATATAATTTTCTGGATGACTAAAGCAGTATCTCCTGGAACAGCCCAATTTGCATTTGAAGTGACAGTGCCTGCCTACCTGTGGTCTGCAGGAAGACAAGGGCAAGAAGAAACCAAAGAATCTCTACCATTATCATGTGCCCCACAAAAATAAGTGCATTGCTTCAATAGGAAGAGTAATATTTGCTTGTTACTGAAGTTTTCCTATTTTTGTTTAAAGGTAGAGCTCTGTCTCACATCTCTTCCAGTTTTCATCTTGTTTCCTATAAACCTAACAAAGAGAAAAGGACCAGCTTAAAAATGGAAAAATTGTATCTTAAAAGGAAAGACCTTACCCCTTCTGACAAAAAAAAAAAAAAAAGAGGTAAATTAAACTAGTCCTGGAATAAGCCTGAAATGTGGTACAAAACAGTGTTTATTTTTACTGTACAAAATTAAATCATAAGCAAAAAAGATTAGTCATGGCATTAAACTTTAGCTTAACTAGGAGGTGTTAATAAAATTTTAATGATAATAATATAGTATTGTGTAAGCAATTGACACTCTAACCATTCAATGAGTTAATATGAAATTCAATATTCTAAGCTAAAAAATGTGTTAAAGAATAGCATGACGTTGGCTCCTGCTTGCTGCACATCTTGTTTCCAACTGATGATCTGATCACTGTTGTGGTGATCACTTGTCTGTATTATATAATTTTGATTCTTTTCACAGAAAAAAGTGAAGTACAATAGCTCATAGTTTGACTTTTTCAAAACACTTCAAAACAGACCGTAGCTTTGATAACTTTACTTCTGAATACTTAGAAGATGAATGTAACAACAAAGAAAAGAAATACTTTGAATTTTATTAAATGGGAAAACTACAGGGATTTGTCTCCATGAGATGTACTCCCCAACCTTCTAACTAGTCTCTTCCCTGCTTTTGACTTCTGCTTGAGTGATATCAATTCTAAAAGTGTGGAAAGGGGACAAGGGCTTAGACTTTCAATTCATGGGGACATCAGCACAAATTCAGCAATAAGTAGTCTCAGTTTTTCCCCAGTAGTCTGCCTTGTATTTATGCATGCAGTTATCCATCATGCAGCCCGAAGCCCAGTTCTGAGTCCCTGGCCCCCAGATTATCTCCTCTGAGGTCTAAGCACACTCTAGCCTTTTACTGAAGAGGTATTACCTTCTTTGCCTGTATTAGAGCAAATGTTATTTGCTTGTAACCCACTTACCAAGTGAGCCATGTCCTTCTTGAAGTGGAATGTTTGACCTGTTGCCCTCATTTGAAATCCAGCTTCTGCAAAATGAGTTGCATTTAATCATGATGCCAACAAGCAGCAGGAAAGTGATGACACACTTTGTTTCCCAGAATCTTGTGTAGCTGCATATAAGTTCAAAGTCAACAAGCCTTGAATAAGAAGGATGAGAAATTATTCATTTAAAGGAACTCTGCTTTATCTTTACTTGGCTTTTTGATCTTTGTGAACTTCTGAGCTTCAAAAACAATGCTGCAAATCTGTGTGCACTTAGTATTATTACCACTAGAGAACTATAGGCATGTTCCTTACATACTCCCTTTAGTTTTCCAACAATTACGAAAAATAGTTATCAGTCAGCTTCTGATCAATGTTAATTAAAAAAAAAAAAAAAAAAAATTTAATTTTTAGAGATAAATA
>VYZX01004795.1:23887-41299 GCA_013401335.1 Brachypteracias leptosomus | reverse complement strand
TGCAGAAGAGGAGACTAAGGGGAGACCTCATTAATGTTTATAAATATATAAAGGGGGAGTGTCACGAAGATGGAGCCAGGCTCTTCTCGGTGACAAACAATGATAAGACAAGGGGTAACGGGTACAAACTGGAACACAGGAGGTTCCACTTAAATATGAGAAGAAACTTCTTCTCAGTGAGGGTAACAGGACACTGGAATGGGCTGCCCAGGGAGGTTGTGGAGTCTCCTTCTCTGGAGACATTCAAAACCCTTCTGGACATGTTCCTGTGTAACCTCATCTAGGTGATCCTGCTCCGACAGGGGGATTGGACTAGATGATCTTTTGAGGTCCCTTCCAATCCCTGACATTCTGTGATTCTGTGATCTCTGTAAGACTTTGTGCTGCAGTGTCCCCAGCATGCCTCAGGGCAACAGATTGAAGGCCCTTACTAGCATCCCATCCCTGTAACCCTGATGTGTCATCCCACAGCTTTTCAGAGACAAGCCTGATATTATCCCACTCCCCCTTCACATCTAATTTAAAGTCCTGTAGATCAGCCCTGCAATCTCTTTAGAAAAGACCCTCATCCCACTATGAGAAAGGTGCGACCAATTTGAGGCCAGCAAGCAATTAAGGAGCATTTGTCTCTGTTCTGGTTGAACTGGCTTATCCCACAGTGTGATGCAATGGGATGAGCATTACTATTTTGGACCCCACCCACTAAGTCCTTCAGTTTAAAGCCCTCATCGAAGAACATCCCAAGAAAAAACAAAACCCTTGCAATGGCACCAGCCACATAGTCAGGAGTTGATTTTCATTACTCACCTGTTTCTGGCTGACCCCTTTCCTCTAACCGGTAAAATGGAGGAAAAGATAACTCAGGGACCAATGTTTTTCACCTGCATCCCCAGGGCTTTATAGTCTACCTTGATTCTTCCTAGGTTCTCACAGCATCGTTCATGCCCATGTGAAGATTAACAGCGTATAGTAGTCATTGCTCTTGACAAGTTGTGGCTCCCTCTTGACAATGTCTTGTATCTTAGCTCCCAGGGAGCAGCATACCTCTCATGACTCCCTGTCAGGTCAACAGATGGATGCCTCAGTGCCCTTTAACAGAGTCATCCCTAAGAGCACATGCTGTTTCTTTTTATGGTATCCACAACATGTTGCTGGTGAAGTTTCTCCATGTAAAGCTTGCTTAAGTTTCATTTGAAAGAAAATCTGCTTCAATGGAGAGATAATAACAAATATTTTAAAACATAGCTGGAACTTAGTAGTAACAGTTCAAACTACTACTTATACTAAACTAGTTTTAATATTGAGGGGTTTTTCTGGTAGTTGCATAAATGAATGGTTAAGATGTGAAACAACTTTGTCTGTACTAAATTCTTAAAGTCATAGAACATTGGATCAAGAGTTAAATATGTGTGTGTATATATATATATATATACACTGAATTACTGAAGGGAACTGCTTCAGTGGCATCAAAAACATTTTAATACAAAAATAGGTTCTCTTATTAATCCACAATATTTTGGTATCTTTCTATTCCATACATTTGCGTACTAAGATATCAAGTTTCTACCTACAAGAATTATTATTTGTCTGTTATTAGATAGAGATACAGCTAAAAGGAAGCAACATATTTTTTTTGGTTACACTGCCCAGCCAAATAGTGAATTGCATGATGTCATCTCAACTGTCTAAAAATGGTATTTCTGCATATTTCCATGTGTTTTGTTCTATGTTATCTCCACACAATAAGTTCTGGAGCTTTTTAATCTACTTTTTTTTTTTTATATCTACCAAAAAATGACAAATTATCCGGGGAAGAGAACATGAAGTATAGACAAAAGCTGTGCCCCTTACATTTTAGGACACTCTTCAGATTCATGTTGTCTGCTATGTAAGGCCATCATAATGAATTTTTTACCTCTGAAAGTTTGTACAGATGGAGTCCTTTCAAAAACAATGATGAAAGAAATGTGAATAGGATTTCACTTTTTTATGGAGATTTGTTTCAGAGCCATCAGGCACTGAAAGTTCAAATGGAAAACAAATGTGAAATTTCAGGAGAGATTACATCCTAACAATAGGGGATTCTTCCTGTTTTCTTTTCCATCGGAATGGACACTGGTTACCAAAGCAGCAGCTAGAAGAAGTTGTACTGTACCAGTTTCCAAACCAGAGATCATAACCCTTAGGTAACTCTAAAACTTCTAAGTAGTAATGGAAAGAAGATTATTGTCCTTGGGCTATGCCCAGGGATGCATAGAAAAGTTTAACACTGAACCTGTAAGAGCACAAAAGATCAGGGATCACTTCTGTAAGGCCTGATAATTAACATCTAGATCTGCCCCTCTGCACTATTTCTTTGCATAACAAAACAGTTTCTTTACTGGAAACTGTGCATTTCCCTTGTGTGGTGTAGAGTAGGTATAGAAGAAGCTGTCCTTATTGAATATTCCCCACACTTTAGCTTTTAGGATATTCTTCTGAGGATGTTTTGACATATTCTGCCTGACTGTTCACATTATAAAGAACTCTTCTGTCTTGTGAAATCCTTCTGAAGTGAATCCTTCAGGTCAAGTCCTTTATCTGTTAGTTAGAACGATAACACAGATCCCTGTCTTTTCTTGGATGCAACTCTTTTGGGTTATAATAAGAGTGGTTGGCTTAAAGACATGAATACATAAAACAAAGCAAGCATCAACAGATCAGACCTGTGAGAAAAAATGCAAAACTACACAGAATTGTTGTATTATAGGTATATTTGGCTTATTGTTAATACTCTTTTATTTCTAGATGATTTTCTATATTAAGTTTTCAGACAAGAAGGATGAAATATCCCACTTTGTCTAAATGCAAGGGTTTGAACAGAAAATATCTTCCAGGCATGTTTAGGTATGTTGGTTGAACGAGCAGATAATCAAATGGAAGAAACATCTCATAACCAAAATATAAACAGAAATGACCAAAGTTGACTGCTAAGTCTTTTCATGAATAAATTACAGTCAAAGTGAATTTTTTACTGAGGAGACAATCCCTAATCAGTTTTCACTATACTAGCTTGTGCCTCATTTTATTTGCTGAACTCTGCTTGTATTCCTTTTAAGTTTGGACTATGAACCCTCTAACTAAGAAATAAATAATGAAATTGATAATGAATAGTAGGAGTGAATGTGCTGTTAACTCTCTTTTTCCTTAAGCCAACACCAAACTCAGCATACCTTCATCTTTTATTATTCTTCATCTGTTTGCTCTTCTTTGTCTCAAATCAGCCAAGGGGGAACACACCACTGACAGAGAGCTCAGCAAGCTGCTCCCAACAGGAACTCTCTTCTAACTGATCAGCTTCTTGGTATCTTCTCCCAGAGTGCTCAGTTCCTGGTTAATATAGCTCTAGATCACCTGGGGGAAGGTGGAGCCTCACACAGATGGGCCAGGTTCTACCCTCTGGGGCCTGAAACAGCTTGGGGAACAAGGCATACTGCTGGGTTGTGACTCATCCATAGGTCAACTCCGCTTGGTGCCCACAGCCCAGGCCCCAACACTTCAGTGGCTCCTGTTAGTATTTATTCTTATTGAATTGTTGCCATAATATATACTTTTCCAAGTATTTTTCGGGGGAGTAAGAAAACCAATTGTTCTAGGTAAATAATGTTTGTGGTCCTCTCCCTCTCTTTCTAATATTTGCTAACATGTTGCAAGATAGAATAACTCACAAAACTCTGTCCTGAGGCAAAAAGTGCCTCATTCAAAGTTGTTTTGACCATCGACGGCTAAGGTACACCCTACCTATAATTTACCACAGAAAACTCCAAGACATAACAGTAACTCAGGATAGTTTTGGCCAATATTTATGTGTTTGAAGATTCTGCTTTTCCTTTGGAACAGAAGGAACAAATCCCTCTGGAATGAAATAGCAGGAAACTTAATGCATGACTCCTTCACTTGCTTTCTTTAAATGGGTTTATTATTTCTCTGTGGTTAAGGGAGAAATAACACACAACGGTCAACATAAAAACAGAAACCAGTTTCAGTACCAGGGGGAAACTCCTTTCTGTTTATGTACTGAGGAGTAGGAACTATTAATGCAGTAGGCGAGAGGAAGCAGCACAAAAGCGCCTGAGCATCACAATGAAAGGCTTCAGATGAACACTGTATTTCATATGACTGTTCAATGGATGCTCCCATAACTGAGAATGTGGTACCCTTGAGAATCATAAAGAGTTTATCTTTTCCTCCTTTGAAAAGAGTATATATAGGACTCACAGCCCAGGATTAGAGTGAGAATTAGAACCTCATTAGATTCCTACTTCTTCATCTCCTTTCCTCCATTGCCCCTTTTACCCAAAGGTATATGAATACCTATATGTTTTGACCATTTCTGCCACTAGCCTAAGGATCAGACTAGGTAGATTTACCTAGCCTTTCTTAAATGATGTTTAGAAGAGACAAAGTATTGAATAAAGGTGTAATTATCATTGCAAACAGTCATAGTGATAGATTGCAGTAGTCTACAGGATAAGGAGAAAGTTAAAATGCAATTTAAATTAAATTCTTTAAGCTCACTTCTCAAAGAAAAAAGGGGAAAAGAGTGAAAGCACTAATATTACCCTAACTTGTGAGTAGAACTTGTTAGTTAAAAGGAAAAAAACAGCATGAAAATGGGAGAGACTAACAGAGACTGAGACAGACTTTCATATGAAAGGTAAAATAATATATTTAATTGTTGTTTTATCTTATTGAAAGACTGCTATCCATGACTGTGCACTGCATGTGTTGTGAAAATATCAGTCTTACTGACTTACAGGATTAATGCTTCTCAAATCTCTCCACTCTCACATTTTCGAATGGTGTGGATTTTAACAACGTAGAAATTGCAAGCAAAAAACTAACGTCTCTTCAGAAATTATTGAAATGTGACTAACCTACTCTAAGGTGACCACAAGTGTTATATGCCTTGATGTGGTTTGTTTAGTAATCACATATATCTTGACCACAGATACATTATTTAATATAGTTATATTCCAAAAAATCTGGAGATGAAAGAGAGCACTAACCTGAGCACCTGCACCACACAGACTATGGATCCAAAGGTTTAGGAATCAGATTCAGTATTTCTGGTGTAGCTAGTGTGGACCCTATGATTTGCTCTGGAGATCTGAGTGAGTGAAGAAGTGATTAAACTTTTTGATAAAGTATTCTGCAGTAAAGGTACTGCCACTAGTTAACATTTACAACTTCACTTCAAATTTCAAATAGAATCACTCTTTCATGGCAGGCGGAAAAAAACATTATTTATTATTGTTGATGTTTGTTTCTTTGTTTCTTTGTTTGTTTTTAACCTCTGGTTCCCAAACAGGTATTTAAGAAGATGCTGAGAACTCTGAGAGCCTGTCTGACACCTGAAGGACAGACTCCATAAAAAATGGTGAAGAAGTGTTATAGATGAGTTCTAAAAACTATTATTTCTGTATGACCTCATTTTGATTTAAGTCTCATCTTTTTTTTGAGTCTTACATGTCACAGGAGCTTATATAATTGCAGGTATTTATCATATTACATTTTCATATTACAGTAGGACCTTGGTGTTTTAGTTAGTACGTGACCCAGTATGGTAGGTGCTATACAAATATAAGGTGGTATCAATATTAACATCTACATCAAAGATGCCTGAGACATTTTCTTTGACAGACAAAAAATGTTTTATTTCAGAAACATGTCTTTCATTAATTATTTTAAATTGTTTTTTATAATTGGTCCACTTAGTAGTACACCGCTTTTTGAACTAGCAATGGGTTGTAATGAAAGGAGTTGTTATAAAGTCATGTTACATGAAGTCAGTCCTAAATATCAAAAGCTTTGAAAAATGTTGTAGATGCACAATCCTGTGTAACAAATTCAAGCTCTGTTTTATTTTATATACCTGTCTAGAGTAATTACTTGGTATAAAAGGCCATCAGCAGAAGAAGTCTTTAGCTGTGATTTTTGTCATGTTTGCTTTGCTTTTTATGTTTAAACATGAGAGTTGAGAGGGAGGACCGTATTTCACCTCTCTAACTTTCAGATTCAATCTGATTTATAAAACTTAAGTTGGACTTATGTTCCCTTTGCAACTGCAATTAAACTTGAGCAACAATTATATAAATACAGAAAATACTTAAGGTCTTAATTCCAGATACCATGTGTCCTGAGATGCAGAGTTGCTTCTAATAAGACTCTCTATTTTTATGCATATGTATACACGCATATGCAATACAATATTTGTGCACAAGCTCACAGAATTTTGTAAAAGGTAAATTTTCTTACAGTTCACACTAAATAGGCAGTTATATGTTCAATGTATTTCCTTGAACTATAAATACTTTACAAATAATCAAGTGGAGGTTCCAGGTTCACCTTTTGTATTAGACAGGGCTTGCAGTGTTTCGGTAGCAAGGTGCTGTAGGGTGCTCATTGCAGGAGGACGGCATGACTCATCCTTTGTTAGTAACAGCCAAGTCCAGCCAACTCTGGACCAGTATAAATACCACAGCACATGCCACAGCTCCAGCACATCACAAGAACACCCATGACACAGCCCCAGGACCGCATGGCATACATCTGGAATGACACTGCTGCTTTAACCCACCCAACTTTTCTCCTGGACCACATAGTCTCCTCAGTTAAGACAGAGAAATCATGCCGTTAATAAAATTACAACATTCTCATCATTAAAGTGGTTTGGAATCTGAGTCCATTCAGTCTCTGTTCTCCCAATTTGGTCTCTAATTGTGACAGCTTCAGATGCTGAGCCTTGATGCAGTAGTCTCAATATAGGTAGCAAGTGCCATTGAAGACAGTTTGTAGTATCCTGTTGGCCATTGACTGCTACGTCAGTAGCTGCCACAGTTATCTTGAGAACATTCACAGGATGACTCTGCTTCTGTCAATACACCAAGTCCTGCTATCTTTGGGGTCTAAGAAAAAACAAGTTTTCAAACCTTCTGTTACCATCACTGAGAATTGAATCAAGGCAGCCAACAGATTCTAGAGAGCTCTACAATTTACCCTGAAGTAGATGCAGAGTGCTGGATCCAGTTTCCCAATACAGGCTACTAGCACTATTCTATAATACAGTAGGACATAGATGCTCATGGGGCTGGCAGATATGATAGAGAGCACAAGAAATCTGTAGCCATTTAGACCGACAATGAGAAGACACACAATATATGTCACTGGAGGAGTTTGTTGAGGAAACTGCATCAAACCCCTACAATTTGTTTGTCTAAATCCCTTTTTAGGTATATTGACTGTTTACTAGATCTCTATTGATTATAATGGGAGGATATAGATCTTTCTCATAAGCAGGAATCTGTATGTAAACACCTGCATTTAGGTGTTTAAATCTAGAACAAGATGCTAAGTATGATAAAGTCTTTGATACTTTGCAGTAATTTACTGGATTTTTATATTTCATATGAATTAACAAACAGATCAAGAGTAGGTTTGTTGCTGATTGTATTTTTTCACCTTTTCAGAAAAATTATTAAGATTTCAATAAAAGTTAAGTTTATGCAGGTAAAATCGTGTTTAGCCCCAATTTAACAAATCATTACAAATAAAAGTTATTCAGGCTTGTATCTTAGAATTCTCCCAAAAACATTACTTCACTGCAAAGTCACATATAACATGTGAACAAATATTTTTTTAAATCACTTCTATATTTTGACTATGCCTACTCTGGTTTCTATACTATCATTAAGTTTTATATTTCTTAAATAAATGTTAAAAAAACCACCCTAAATTAATCTGGTATTTACAAGCCTGTCTATGTCCATTTAATTGACCAGAGAATGCTCTGTACTCTGGGGTTAAGCTGGAAGGTACCAAGCTTTTAGTAACTTGGAACCTTGGAATTATCCATTTTTTGGTGCCAGGATCAGAATGAGCTGCAGTTGAGTCTGATTATGCCCCTGAACTGAAAATTTGACACTGAGACATCTCTTTTGGAACAGCAAATGGCTGTAGATGAAAAGTTATTACACATGTGATATGTGTGATATCACACATAGCAAAGATCCTGATGCTGCTGGGCTTCCCTACTAGCATAAC
The DNA here is from genome assembly GCA_013401335.1 of Brachypteracias leptosomus. Classification (NCBI taxonomy): domain Eukaryota; kingdom Metazoa; phylum Chordata; class Aves; order Coraciiformes; family Brachypteraciidae; genus Brachypteracias; species Brachypteracias leptosomus. Next base: position 33,217 of record VYZX01004795.1, on the reverse strand, counting down.
CTGGTAGTCAGTTTCCTCTAGAACCCCTCAATTTCTGGAGATCCTGATCATCTCATCTAGCTTCAGGATCATAATCACTACCCTGAACATAATAGCATTTTGGATATCCAAATATTTTGATTAAATTTTATCTAAGTACTTTTTTGTCTGTAACTTACTTGTCAATATTTTCCCAGAACTTGATACAACTTTCTGGGTACTGGTACTTCATGGAATTCATTAAAATTAAAACATATAAATGATCAGATAAGTGTGCTTTACTTACATACACACACAAAATGCAGAAATAACATTAATGGCACCATTAACCCCAGTGATAAAGAGAAGATATGGGAATTTTGAAACACATCTACATGTGTTCACTTCATAGATATCTATAAAGTTAAGTTTTATAACTATTTTTTTTCCTAATTCCCAAGGAGATAGAGTAGAATGAGGTGACAGACCTCTCTGTAAACCTCTTCTCTTGGTTTCCTACACAGTCGACTGTGTGATTTGTACTGCAGTGCACTATCATAACTTCTTTCCAAGTCTCTGAAATAAAAATTAAAAAAAAGATGAGGCGCTGTGCAGCTGTTGACAAGTATGCGTCCCTTTCCAGCTCCAGTTCTTTTTTGTATTCCTACCCTTACCACAAATGTCTATGTCAGACAACTGGCCTGACATAAGACTGTTGGGAAGGGGACAAAGTGGGAAGGAGAAGAATCTGCACGGCACCTCAGACACATCAAGGCTGTCCTTGAATAGGATGCGGAAAAGTTTGGTCTATGCCCACAACATTCATAAATATCAGCTCAGGAGATTTGAACAAGGTGGTGATCAGAAAAGTTAATTTATATTTTTTTCTTCCTTGGAGGCCTGTAGCTGTGGATAAATTTTGTGTAAGGCAAATTAGTTTTAGAGATGACTGTATTCAGAGAATAGTACCAATAACACTTCTAAAAACTCTCTGAAGTTTTTGTATAATAGATTTACTTTGTAATATGTGGTATCTTCTCTACAGCTGTGTAGAGAATATGCAGTTCTGTAGCATAAACATTGTATTGCTGCAGGTTTGGTATGAACTGTATAACTAGCAGCTTTGCTATTCATGCTGAATTTACTGTCCTTTCTATGTACACAATCTAGGAAAAGTCTGGGGTTGAAAGATGCCTTAAAAACAAATTCTATGAATTTTACTTGATCATATAAATCACAAAGAAAACAAAAGAGTTACTGAAGGCTTGCTTTTTGAAGGGGTCTGGCAAGTGCAGAACTGCTTCATGACAAATAGCTTGGAATAAAGGGTTTAGTTCTGTTGTTTTAAAGAAGAAAACACAAGCAAACAACAAAAATATCAGAGGCAGGTTGTTCAGCAGAGATGTAGGAGACAGCCATCTTTATGACGTATTCCATACATCTGGCAATAGTACATAAATCTCTCCATATATGTACTATCTTAGACAAGTAGGGTAAATATTTATCTCCTACTTTCAGTCATATTGGTTTATGCATACTTTTTTAATATGCGCAAGTGTAGGAGGCATGGTGTTTTCAGATATAGCACGCTATTTACAAGTGATTCATATCCTTCTGGGCAGCAGCTGGAGGCTGGCAAGGTAGTGTAGGGCATTGAAAATGGCATGAAATACAGCTGAGGCAACTGATTTGAAACATGCATCTCCATTGATAAGAATTTAAGGTTAGGCAGCTAGTTCACGTGTATATATATGCTTTTGTGTTTTCACCTTAAAACACAGGTTAGCATTCTTAATTTAGATTTGAGATTCTAACAAAACTGTAAATGGAATCTGGGAGGGGTGGTGTCAGTTTGCTTTGATTTGTGCTTGTTTCCTTATCTTGTTGCAGTTCTCAAGTTTAATCGGGACATTTCAGTAACATCACTGCTTGGACCCAGGGGTTGCCTTACATCCTGCAATTAATAGAGTCTTTCTAGTGGGAATACTCAGTGCTCATACACTCAAGGTTATGATTAGCCACTGCATTCCCACAACACTCTCAACAGCTACGTTTTATCTGGGGTATTGGACAGAATATATTTTTTTTTGTAATCTTGAAGGAAATGCAGAAACAAACACCAAGGGCATATAGAGCTTCTTCTTGTACTTGCATATGCCAGTAACAAGAAGCATGCATCATTAAAAATGTTGACTCATTGACATCTGGCACAAAACTGTGAGTAACAGCTTGGGCTGTATTTTACACAGAAAAGCTACTCAAAACTTATACTGTACTGCACTATAAAATGCTTTAAAAGCTAACTCTGAACTTAGCAAGATCAGAATGACAATAGCAAAAATACGGGAAATACTCACTGAGGCTGCAAACTTTCTAAGTTTAGAATGTTTAGTCTATACCATTCTTCCCTATGGAGAGTGGAATACATGCATTTTTGTTTTTACTTTATTGCAGAGGGCCTATTCCATAGGTTTGGAATAGACAGCAGTGAAGTAGAACACAGGAACTTCTGGCAACCCTCTTCTCTGCTCAGCGATTCACCCTAACCATGGACAGTAAAACTTGACTGTTGTCAATTTGATGATGTGAAGTATAGCTCCGCAGAAAAGGAACAAAACTCTTATATTGGAATGTAGAATGAGACCTACACCAGTTCTTCTTGCAGATTCTTATCATTTGAAATATAAAACTTTATTCAAAGTTTATTCAGGGAACTTTAATTACAGATTTTATTTTATTAAAACATTCACATTATTCCTGTAGTATATCTCAAAGGAGCTATTCCAAGCCTCTTTGAATTTTTCTCATCCATGTATAGCCCTTGTCCTATTTTATTTTATACTATTCACGTATTAAATATAGGATGAAAAATTATCTCATGGACTTATCTACTGTGATGTCACTATGGAATTTTACAGCTTTACAGACATTTACTAAAGTTGCTTTCAGGGTGAATATGGAGATAGAATTCAAGATGAACAAAGACTCCAAAATTTTAGTACCAAACCTGTTCACTAAGTTTAAATATCTGGCTTCTGATTTTTATCTGAATCTTGTTGCACTTTCCCTTCCCACAGTACAGCCCTACTAGATGACTGTCATACTAAGCATCCAACATGTTTGCTAACTCTATCCTCAGTTTTGGGTGGTATTCAGAACATGAGAAAAATACAGTTAGTGTGCATCTGAGAAAATGTTAATTTACATGACTTGCCCAACGTCACTGAGACAGACCTGAACTGCATTTACCAGAGTACTGTTCATCTGCGTTATCCAGGCAAAGATACTTTTGCCTTTTGCAGTGTCCTACCTCATTCACTACACAAAATCCAACTTCTGAAGTGATTGAAGCTACGATCCTAATTTACTTCACAGTCCTATTTCAGTTTTGTAGCAACTACTCTGTGCACTAAGAGGCACAATCTAAGAATACCATCACAAGGCAATTAAAGGCTGAATCTGAGTGCATATACAAAGGATGCTAAATTGAATTGTCACCCTTTTTTACCAGTATGGATGGATTTGGACTACAGTCTGTACTTTCCTCTTCACTGCTTGGATGCCATAAAATGACATTAAATAGAAAATTATAACCTGTATTTTTAAATTTTGGCCAAATTACAATAAGCTGCAATGTACCATATCAAATGAAAAGAGAAAGACCCACAATCAACACCTGGAATACTAGAGATTCTGTAATAACACAAAATAAAGGGGATTTTTTTCTCACAAGTTTTCTCCCTCAAAATCTGACCCTAAATAACTGCTACTTTCTAGTTTACATTTGGGAAGATGTTTTATCTCACCACCTGGAGAAACCCCTATTCACTTTTCATTTTGATGTTGTCTTCTATGGTCTCTGTTCTTGCCTGACAGCCTTTAATCCTATATAAATTATTTGAAAGCTTCCAGTGGTGATACGTACCTTTAGAAACACACTTAAGATTAGTGGACTAATGATATCTTAGTACTCAGAAATTTGGATTATATTTCTAGAACTCTCTTTTTTTATATTTTAACCTAGAAAAGAAGGGGTTGGAATTATCTTCTAAAGTGCTTGCAGATATGCTGACAAAAAGTATTATGAAAAAATGAGGTATGTTATTGAAATATAGCTTAGGTATAGATATTGTTAAAACTTTTGCACGTGGCATCATTCAAATGTACATGCTAGAGAAAAGAATCCTTTTCTAAGGTGCACTATCTCAAATTAGACAAGGTGAAAGATTAAATAGCTGTAATTTTTTTCCTGGAGACATATGTGTATACACGTATGTATTTAATTGAAATACAAATGCATTGATGTATATAAGTATGTAAGCACATAAAGACTATATCTGACTTCAAATTCATCCAGAAACATCAATATAGTTCTCATTCACTTTAGTGTTAAATGATTATAATGATAGTGGGGAGGCATCTGCATTTGATTAGTCCACGATTAATGACTTTGTTGTGCCTCTTGCGTAGCTAGGTCCACCAGGTCCTTTTTCTTTCTTTCTTGGTTTCTAGAAACAAACTGTGGAGTATTTTTCTATTTTTTATGAAGGAATGAATATGCGTGTATAAGTGTGCTTCTACCGTTTTAAAAGAGTGAGAGAAAGACTTAGGGAAATGCTAACTCTTCATGAAGAAGCTCAGTATACATGTGCCTTTTTAAGATTGAGTGCTTTGAATTCCTTATTATGTACTCTTTTTTTTTCTTATTCTTTAATTGAGAATCTATAAGTAAATTCTTCCTACTTAAAACACACAATTTCTACAATTGAATATAAATTATAGTAAATTAATTGAAAGGAAGTTTCTAATATTAGTAAAAGTAAAATTAAATTACTGTCATTGTAGACTGGTGATAGCACAGACAAGGAATAATCGACCATTAATCCCCTGTAGTACCATTGCGGGAAGGTAAGAGAAAGAATATTTCTAGGTCTTAATGCCTGAGAGTTTTCTTAATAGTCAGAATTTCTGAGGCTGAAATATATATTTAAGAACAATTAGAGTATTTTTTGGTATAAGTACAAATCTAAATGCTTGTTCACCATTGATCCTTGTATTTTTGCTACAACTGTCTTCCTTTTCCAAGCTAGTTCCTTCCAACCTCACAAAAATGCATTCCATTATGCCTGTTTCACGATTCCTTGCTATCCTCAGCTATAGAAAAATAGCCTTTAAATTTTGCATTTTCTTGGATCTTACATGATGTACAGCACTGGTCTTCTCATCCAATGAGCAGACTCCAATCTTTGCTGCAATCTAAAGGTATGGAAGTCTCTTGTTTCACAAGATCTCTGTGTTTCCATTGACCTATTTCTCACTTGCAGATCCATGGATGTCTTTTTTGATCTCTACTCAGTGAATTGCTTATAGGACACAGAGATAGTAAATTTATGGCCAATTCTTCCTTAACCAAATGAATGGTGAGGTGTTTTTGCAGAGAGCACACTATGCTTAAAGGGAAGATTCTGTACTTATATGTTATTTTCTAGGAAAATAAGTTATAGCCATGGGAAACCCCCCTAGCTTAGTAATATCTTTCACTGCACTTCTGCCCTGCAGTTACTGCTGGAGACCAACAAAATCTTGTGTATTGCTCTATTAACTCATTTTAGATCTGCAGTGGCACTAAGGAAAGATTTATTCTTCAAACACAAAGAAGAATCTTGAAAATGCTGAAGTTTAGTGAGACATAGACAGTGTACATTGCATTGCTCTGCTCTCTGGTATAAACAAAAAATGTCCAAAGATATTAGCAACTTGTGGTTACACTGGTCTTAAAAAGCAAAGTTATTACTTAGGTAATCTACTTGTAAAAATTTAAACAGGCTGAAAGGCAGGTGAGCCAGCATTTATTCAGTGCATGGGGTATTATTATGCATTATTAAGTATTTAATATACTTTGGTGGAACTACAGAGAAGTACTGTGGAAAGGCAGGTTTATTTTCTGTTATTGTTTTAGAGTTTCAAGTTCGAAATTGCTGACCTTTTCCATTTTTGTATTTTTTGTGATTTTGATATCATTCCTGTGATGGTCAGAAATGAATAATTTTGTACGGGTGTTACATTTTAAATTGTTTCTTAATAGGGCTTTTTTTACTTCACTCCAAAAGGCAGTATGTTCTATAATAGTCAGTACACACTGTTGAAAAGGTAAGTTTTTAAGAGGGGTGGTGGTGTTTTCCTGACATATAACTGTAAAAAACTGTGAGTAGAAGTGATCCAAAGATAACAAGAAAACTCTTTAACTTGTCAAAGTCATTGCTAAGCATCACCTCACTGCTGTTCCTTAAGGGGAGCTTATCCCTTATATCCTTCTTGGCAAAAATAGCAGAGAAATACTAGATCCTTCTCTGTGTGTTATTAGCTCTCTCTGTATCTCTGTATCTAAGCCTATCTCTCACTATCTGTCTCTCTGTCTCTCCTTCTATTTCTCCTTCCCCACTCTCTCCCCTCCTCCCCCCAGATAAATATTTTCAATGTATCTTTTTGAGACGCTGTATCTACTGCAAAGGGAAGTCCAGAACATTTACAGAAAGTAATTTGTGAGAAAAATAAATTTTGTGTTAAAGAAGAGCTCTTGGTTTATTTGAGTGCATATAAAGACAACAGAAAACATAGAAAGTAGATTCTAATAATGCATAGACAGCAGTGTTTCCCAATAGTTTGTTAACCCAGTCACTGCTAGCTATTGACATGCCTACACTGCCTGATGGAACGTGATAAAAAGAAAGGTATGTCATCTGTGAGCAAGTTTATTGAAAAACCCTAGTAGTAGCTTTCCATCAGCACGGAAAATTTAATCAGATTTCTCTAGAACAGAAGTTATTGGCCCAAACGAGCTCCTTGATCTGTTTTTTAAAGTGTTGCAGTATAGGTGCCAGATTTGATCAATAATTTACACATTTTCAGTTCCACTGGAAAGAGTTTTGGGTTTAGAAAATCAGTACTTGCAAAACTTGCCTAGTTGCTAATTATATTGTAGAACTCCACTAGAATTTCTATGCATTGCAAAACCTTTCCATGAATGAAAACCCTGCCTTGTGCTGCATGGAGCTTTACTCCATGAATTAGGATAATGTGAGATTCTGAAATGTTTTCTGTTTGCCTTTTCCTTTATGTGAAAAAGTAGGGGAGCTCAACAGAGAACCTTGCACTCAGAAATGCCAAGTAGAATATGTACTTTCTTTTATCCAATGGCTTCTTGAGCTCCTAAGACTATTTATAATACAATGAATATTTTAAAAATCAAGAAACAAGTTTGAAGTTTTAAGAAATACAGTGCATTAGGTAATTTTTTTAAGGCAAATGGACTAAATATAGCATCGATGCATTCAAATCTTATTGGCAAGGAGTTGTATCCACTTCAGTGAATGGATGAACAATTCAATTAAACTGTTTAGCCTCTGAGATTAATTAATTTTAAAGATGTGCTTAGTATTACTTTGGAGGAAGAAGAGAAAAGAAGAAAGAAACTTGGTATGGTTTTGACCAATGCGGAATTCAAATTAAACAGAAGGTTGTTGCTCTGCTCAAAAGATGATACAAATGGGAGAAAGAATTGAGAGCAGAATGAGAAGGCTGATTTTAAAAAAAGAGTGAGCCATAACAACATAATCAGCAGTGCAGTAATTACCCTTTAAGACTAGCAAAAAATGATCTGGATTTCAATGGTGTGTCTGATGATATCCTTATACATCAAATAAGAGAGTTGTGTTTTATTATAGTATTTTATAATTTCATTCTTAAGTCTATAATCCAATATATACCCAAAGTCTCCCTCTTGTATAACAAGAAAATAGAGATGTACTGATGACAACGTGAGTACATGCATCACTTACATAACAGGGTAGAATTCTGAGGATGAGTTTAATAATCCTCACTTCCGCCAACATTATTTTCCCTCTCTAAAAGCATGCACTGAAAAATTAAACACTTTCGTATTTCTTGAAAGAAAAGGCATCATCAACTGTTTCATTCATGAAGGGTGATGGCACAGCTTTCACTTGATGTAAAAATAAAATTTTCATACCTCATCAATCTTTCACACTTCAGAAGAAAATATACTACAACAGTCAACCTTCACAGGTGAAGTACACCACCCAGCATATCTGACTCTGGAGTTTAAAGTCCGTGTAGCAGTCTTCATAAAAACACTGGTTCACCAAGACAATGCAACCTTATTCACCTCTTAGTATCTCTCTGTTACTTCCTAGGCATCTTTCTTTTGCAGTGTGGGATACTCAGATGCAATAATCTGAGAAACCTTCAGTCTGGAAGCAGTATAAGCTTGGAAATGAAAAATTATACAAGATTTAAGTAGTAGCCTTTAAATTGTGATACTTCGGCTGTGCATAACACTATCCTTGTAGACAAGGATTCTGTGGAAAAGGTCAGTAGTGGAGGTTCATGTCAAATGATCAATACTGGGAATCAAAATCTGCCACAGATAGCAAGATGATGCTTCTTTCCATATAAGGTAGCTTACAACCAGAAAGGTATGCTACTTTTTCTTCTTTCCTCAATAGGAGGTCAGCTGAGGGAGTCTGAGGAAAAAGTGCATAAACGTATTGAAAAGTAACAAAATTCTGGAAGGTGATGTGACCGGCAGCCCAGCTGAAGTGCCTCTACACAAATGCACGCAGCATGGGTAACAAACAGGAGGAACTGGAAGCTACTGTGCTACAGGAAGGCTATGACATAGTGGCTATTACTGAAACCAGGTGGGATGAATCCTATGACTGGAGTGTGACTATCAAAGGCTAGACTATTTAGAAGCGACAGGTGTGGAAGAAGGGGTGGAGGTGTTGCCCTCTATGTTAAAGAATGGATAAACTGCAAAGAGTTGTCCCTGAAGAATAGGTATGAGAAGGTTGAGAGCCTATGGGCAAGAATTAGGGATCATGACAATAAAGGGAGCCTTGTGGTTGGTGTTTACTACAGGCCACCTGATCAAGGGGAGGCCATGGAAGCAGCCTTCATACTCCAGCTTCAGGAGACATCACGCTCTCAGTCTATCGTCCTGCTGGGGGACTTTGACCACCCTGACACTTGCTGGAAAAGTAGCACGGCAAGCTGTAGGTAATCGAGGAGATTCCTGGAGTGCCCGGATGACAACTTTTTAAAGAAAGTAATAGACAGCTCTACCCAATGGGATGTGCTTTTAGACCTAATGGTAACCACCTAGAGAGGTGGGCCCAGATGAACCTTATGAGGTTCAACAAGGCCAAGTGCAGGGTCTGACATTATCAGTGTAGGTTGGGAGAGGATATACTGGAAAGCAGTCCTGTGAAAAGGGACTTGGGGGTGCTGGGGGGTGAAAAACTGGATATGAGCCACCAATGTGCAATTGCAGCCCAGAAGGTCAATCACATC
>VYZX01004795.1:0-14497 GCA_013401335.1 Brachypteracias leptosomus | reverse complement strand
TGTTAGCACCCTGTGCTTTGGGCACCAATTCATTATTTATTGCTTACCAGTTCTTCTGTGTAAAAGTATATTGCAAAGTAACAGTTTACAGTATATGAATTTACAAGGTTTGATGTGTACTTGGGGAGCAGCCCTGGTCTTAAAAGAAGGCAAAAGCATAAAAAAATTTCCCCACATTTTTAAATTGTCAAAAGAGTGTGAATTGCTAGGAGTTCTGGGACTAAGTAGTTGAAGAATAATTGAGCTATGTTAATAGACATATGTGGACTATTTCAAGAGACTAATTAAACAAGGTGAATCCCTTGGTTTTTCCCCAATTATTATTTTCCACACCTAAAGCTGAATAAGAAGATATAAGAAAATACTGCACTACCACTGTTCTGTGGAGTTTTTCCCCTTTCTTTTTAGTAGTGCTATAAAATACTAAAACAAGGTAAATACTATTAATTTACAGTACAAATGTTAGAATTTCATTTTGAATATCATACCAACAGTAGATACAAACATAATAAATATTAAAGACTTCCGTACAGACTAGTGAGTGCATCTGCAGGAAACAAAATAGAGAAATACAAGCCACAGCATTCCATGAAAAAAGAACCATGATTCTAACCTTATCAAAGTGCTTTACAACACATGGAGCAGTGGCTTCTGATTCCCTATTATAAAACATCTTTTTTTAAAAATCTCAAAGCATCTTAAGAAGAGTTTTAGTCCAGCAGTTAGCTACCAAAAAGACAATATGCTAGAACATTGAGTCCTTAAAATCATCTTTGTAGAAGGTGAAAATTGTATAATGGATTTTCAGAGGTGAAATCAGTACATGTAGTTACAAGCCTATAGAAAAGCAAAATACATGCATTTTTCATGAGTTCTAGTTTTTACTTTATTTTCAGCATATAACTGGAGAAAGCTGAGGCATACGGATGGGAAATTCATATGCACATAAGAAAGCACTATGGGGGGGGATTGATTCTCATGAGAACATGCATTATGGACCTACTTTTATACAAGAAAGAGAGAAAAGAAAAAACAAGTTATTCAAGTGCACAGAATCATCCATGGTTTTCCCCAGAGCCCCTTATCAGAGAGTGCTATAACCATGTGAGACTGAATCAATCCTGCATTCCAGGTTTAAAGAAACATATTTCTTAAAATCTGTCCACACATGTTGATGTGATTATTCTCACACTTGCTATGTGCCCTTCTTGTAGTTCTCAGTGCTGGGGTAATTCAGTTATGTTGTCTGGACCGTTTTGAGTTTCACCATCGTGTATCTGTGGAAGAAGAGAAGCTGCCAAGGATTGTTTCTTTCATCTAGAATTTTTACAACTGGAGGAAGAGGATGTCTTTTCTTCACCTTTCCCATTCTTGTCTTAATTATTTCCTCTGTGAAGAGGAGATGAGGTTAGGAGGGTTGAGAAAAAGGGCATGCTTTGCAGGAATGGAGCACTTCTATTTGTGGTTGGTTGGAAAGTTGCCTCTCTCATTTTAGAAGACAGTTATAAAGCACAGTAGCTCAGTTAATACTGTATAAGATGGTTCAGGCCTTTTCTGATGTCACCAGCTGAACCACAAGTACTGCAGTAAGAATCACAGCTTGAACAGAGAGGTTCCAGGGGGAATGGTGGTGGACAAGGGTCTTTGGAGTCAACAATTGATGTGAGCAGCCAGAAAGGTGACCTGGTTAGAAGGGGAAAATTACTGAGCAGTAGAAGATGTCTGCTCAATTACTAACAGAGAAAATGCCCACCAACCTGGGAACTGTTAGTCTTGGTACTAGGCCTGTAAACCAGAAACAATTTGAGAAGCACAGCTGGCATCTTTGAAGTACAGCTGGGTATATAGAAACCAGTGACACCCTGAGATATCATCAATAAGTGCAAAAAACCCCCCAAAACTGTAATGGCAACTTGACAACTGAAAAGGTGAAAAATAACCTGGGAAAAGAGGAAAACATCCTGAGAAAGTAAGAACTGGAAACTCTCATAGGCTGTTCTAATTGCAAGAACAGGAAAACAGTCTGGAAAAGCAAAAATTGGTCTGAAAGAAGAAAAAACATGATCAGCTATTTGCTATTCCATGTGATATTAACACCACCTATTGGTTGCCTGAAGTGGCGATGTCCTATGCCTTCTTCTATGTCTATTATATATAAATGACCTAATTTTTTTCCAAATGGAGCCTCTGTGTCTGATAACTTTCCATGCTGCAAGTACATTTCCTTTCCCAAACAGGTTGAACTCTCTGCACAACCTTTCTACGAGATTTTTGACCCTTGCTGAGGAGTCCTTATTAACTCCAAAGTCCATGATATGGATCATCTTTGAGGTAAGTTTATTCTACTGGTCCCCCTCTGGGCTCACACTTCTGAGGTTGGTTTAGTTTGTTCTCCCACTTCTACAATGTCCCTCACTCTGGGATTGGTTTGTCTTGCTCCTTGAGAGGGTTTGGTCCCTTCTGAAATCTGTCCTATTTGCTTGATACTGACATCATATATCCATATAAGTAATCTGTCATAAGTATATCCACTGTTATATTGTTGATAAGCTTATTTCACTAGTGATAAGTTTGTAGTAACCTGTAATAGTATACACATATTTGGATGTTGTGGTTCCATTGATTGCTGTAATCCAATGTATTGTTTTTATTACTGATTAGTGATAGTAATTTATAATAGCTTGATATATATTAACTTTATTAACCATAGTTCTACTTATTAGTGGTGATTTCTGTGGTAGTATATTTACTAGTGGCAATTTGTGTGGCATTTCTGGTAATCTGTAATAAAGTAGAGAAATTTGGAGGACAAAAGATTCACTGTTCTTGCATATTACAGAATCCAATGAACCCATGTTCAGAATCTTGAAACACTCACAGGCCAGGTAACCCTTTATATCGTGGCACTAATATAATACAAAGAACAGAGCAGTCTGATGTCTGAGAACTACAGTTTTTCCTGTATCAGTTTTGCTGCTTAGTATTTTCAAGTTTTTATTCACAGGTTTGAAGACTACAATCCTTTTATCTCTCCATTAAAATCTAAGATGATGAATTCATCATATATTCTAGTACCTGATAGTCAAGGCTTCAGGCTTATGATGTACTCAAACCCCAGCTCTTGATCTCTTGTGCTGTACACATCTTTTATACAGGAATAGATTTTATGATGTGTTAATAACATTTATAATAATGATCTTCTTTTACAAAGCTTCTTACTCCCACACTTATTCTCAGTTTAGGAAGGTGAGGGTAAATGAAAAGAAAGCAAAATATGGCTTTAAACACACTTTGTGATAACATCTACCTACTTACTATGTATCTTAAAATAACAGATATAATGTGTTGCATGTGTTAAAATAACACAAGTAAAACAACACATAAGCCTAATTCATCATCCATATATAATGGGAGAGTAGTGCACTGTCTGTAAGTTCTGTCACAGACCTTAGTCATAACCTCAGTGTGGTCGACAGACATCTGATACAGCCCAGTGCACTCTTGCATCCAAGAAACTCCCACTAAGTGGGAGTAAAACAATGGGAACTCTTTCTGAAGAGTTCAAAGAATATTTTACTATCACGTGTCTCAGAAAACAACTCTCAAGATCATGAGGTCTGTCATTTCCACTGTTACTGATAAAAAAAATCTGTCTGCACAAAACACAAACATACATAAACAATGGGCAATGGATGTCTGTCTGTTTCAAATGAAAAATACATACATGTCAAATTAAAAGCTTCTGATGCATACATAGACTCTGAATAACAAGGAATCAAAATCCAGAGTACTACAGTTCTGCTAAGAAAACAACTCATCTCACCTAAATTCATACACAAAGAAATATCAGATCAATTAAAATATATACTGGCATTAGTACTTAAAGTAAAACCTGGCATTGACCATAGAAATTGAGTTCTTCTGTTGTCACATTGAACATCAACAGAGATGCAATGAAAACCCAATCAGCTGTTCTTAATAATATATCTAGTAAACCAAGCAAAGAGAAGAGTTTCAGAATTGTAACCTCTTGTTGGTTTGAAGTTTTAACTTCTCAAACAACTGAACTGAAAATGTCAATGTTTTCTCATTACACACTTGAAGGAAAAAATCCCAAACAGCGTCTTAAAGTGAACAGTTGCCTGCAGAAACATTACATTTAAAAGTATTCTTCTTCAGACTTAACAAGAAATTAGCCCTTATTAATTACATTGCAATTAATTTTTCAAAGTCTTTGAGCAAGATGGTTGTTTACTGTGATTCTTCCAGCATTAATACTCTGTGTAATGCAACAGCTGTCATGTTTATATTATTTATTTCAGCACATTAGATTAATATACTGATTTAATTCACAGGCAATTTAAATGGAAAACTAAAGTCACTGCTAAAAATACTAAAAATATTCTGGACACATGCAGATGAAATTAATTCCATAGATTTCATGAATGTGAAGTTAAATTATAATTAATTCCCTAACTGAAACAGTAGTTGCTATTCCTCTGTACTTCCATATTATGATGATGATGATGATGATGATGATGATGATGATGATGATGTAGAAATTTCAAAGTAATGGCTTTAACAGACAAATCTAAGTATAAGTTTTTATCTCAAAAAATGAAATCCAACAAGACAGAGTAAATACAGAGTAAATATTTTTGCTACAATCACGAACATGATTATAGAATAGCATGTACTGTTGCACAGTGCCTGAGGTGCCTTAGTCTCGGTAATGCTAAGGGCATGCTCTTTGCAGCTCTCTAACCTTTCACCTATGCTGCTGTAGAAGTCCTTTACCGGAGCCTCTGTCGTTTTATTTTTCCTTTTGTTCCCATGCTATTGTTCTCATGCTGTTCTCATGGGGTTGCACCTGCCAACCACGGTAGTGTTGGCACAGTGAATTGTCATGGGAGGTTGCTACCACTGGCATGACAATCATTCCTTTTTACACCCTATTCTTTCATCTTCTTTTGAAGATTTTAGGTATTTGGGGGTTTTTATCCTGTTTTTTTCTAATATACAGAAAACCAAAGAGCACACAATAAAATAGATAATAGTCCTTTAAAAGCTTGATCATGAAGCGCTGGGGCCTGGGCTGTGGGCACCGAGTTAGAATTGACCTGTGGATGAATCAGCCTAGAAGAATGTTTTGTTCCCCAAATGGTTTCAGGCCACAGAGGCAGAACCTGGCCCACTTGTGTGAGGCCCTACCTTTCACCCTCTCTCTTGCCCTCTCTCTTTCTCATTTTTTTTAACCCCTTTCCTGTCTCACTTCCCTTTTTTCAATTCTTCCTCAAAAGGAACTTTCACTATTATAGCTGTTGTGTGCTGTCAGCTGTTCCCCCACTAATAAATCAGCATTTGTGAACCTGTCTCAGCTCTTTTTGAACAAATGTTGTGCTCAAGGACGTTTAGCTATATTTTGTAAAATCATATGGCAAAATCCCATTTACATTCTGAATCAACTACAGAAAGTTCTTCTGTGGAAAGAGCTAACAAGCATTGCTAGGTTCTTACATCTTAGCATTTCTTTGACTTTGCATTTCTGCGTTCTCACCTTCCCCTTGGAAATATTAAATGTCACTTTGGCAGTATACCTCTGAAAATTCAGTCTGCAAATAAAGAAGAAACTTCATAAACAGGGAAAAGAGAGGGAAAAAGAAATACAAGAAATGTCAGAATCAGTTAGTAACTAGACAAAGCTCTGAAAAATATCATAGACTAACTTAAAGCATGTGACCTGTGGCTACTAAAATCTTAGATTCTTCTTATAACATACTTATTTTGAAATCAGTTTTTTGCTCAAGGAGAGAAAATAACACTACCGGATCTACCTCCAAATAACTTTTATTTTAATCTTTCATTATCATACTAACTTTGATAAAACCTATTGTTGACCATTTAATAATAATAAAACATAAACAATACTAAATTTAGTATTGAGTTAAAAACTACAGTAATAGAATATTTCTCCCGTAAGACACACCAGAATTGTAAGTTTCCCTTTGATAGTACTTAAAAACATCTAAACCAATAAAATTTTAGTTTCACCTAAAAATAGTTTGTTGATAAAGAAAATATTATTATTCGTATGTTCCAAGTAAAATGTTTTCTATTTCACTCACTTTTTAAGCTTATTACTATACCTTCTCAAAACTCAACATTATTTTCCAAGGTTAAAATGGAAAAAAAAAAATGGAGCTGCTTAGTTTTGTATGCAAACAGAATCACTCAAAGATAATGTGAAGATAACCTTCAAGTTATCACATGGTGTATTGTTTGGAGAAAGTTCTCAAGCCTTTTTCATAGCTGATCAACTGGTCAGGTGCCCTTTTGCTCTGTTGACTTCATTCCCTTCTGTGTACTGCAGGGATATGGTACAACTGTTTCTAACTGTCAAGTAGAGGAAAATTTTATGTAATCATGCTGCTATTCTGTTAAATTATAAAATTGGTGTGCTTTGGCCCTAATAAATAACTAATAGAAACATGTAAATAAATTATAAGGAGAATAGATTAATAATAAGGACATGAAGGATAAGAAAGTGATGAGGAGTAGACAACATGAATTCACCAAGGGGGAATCATGTTTGGCAAACCCAGTACAACAGAGATATGGACATAATGGAGAAAGTCCAGCAAAAGGCCATGAAGATGATTAAGGGACTGAAGCATCTCTCCTATGAGTACAGTCTGAGAGATCTGGTACTGTTCAGCATGGAGAAGCCAGGTAGGATGTAAAGAAGGTAGACCTGAAGGTAGGATGTAAGGAAGATGGAGTCAGGCTTTTTCCAGTGGTGTGCAGTGACAGGGTAAGAGGCAATGGGCACACACAGAAACACAGGACATTCCCTCTGAACATAAGAAAACACTTTTTTGTATTGTGAGGGTGACCGAGCACTGGCACAGGTTTCCTGGAGAGGTTATGGAGTCTCCATCATTGGACATATTCAGAAACTGTCTGGACACAATCCTGGGCAACTGGCTCTAGGTGTTCTTGCTTGAGCAGGTAGTTGGACCTCCAGAAGTCCCCTCCAACCTTATTCTTTCTTTGATCCTGTGACAAAGTAACAGAATCCCTAATAATTTCTGGGATAATGTGGGTCAGAGTCTCTTCCAAATACACCATTTGCATGTAGCCATCTTTTTTTGGAAGATAAGAGAATTTAATAATATTTATCTGAATCATTCCAGGCCACCTGATCTCATTGCTGAATTGGTGTTTTAGCTCACTAGCATAGACATAATCTTAAAATTTGTCTTATTTTGGCTGAGAAATACTTTACCATAGTGCAAACTATACAGGAGGGGGTTGGGGAGAAGAAGACAAGCTTCTTTATAGCAGAACTTTCTTCTATGAATTAATTTCTACATAGAAATAAAAAATGAATGTTTATAGCATTAGGCAGTCCTTGACTTTTATAACCACAGTACATGCTTGTCAGTTTCTGCAGTGAACATGCACTAAAGACATTACTATCAATTTCTAGACACCTTTTACCCCCACACTGCTGAATCTCGGTAGTAGCTTCTGGCACTGGTACTGAACTTGCACATTCAGCAAATGTTTAATGAAATACACTGATGTAAGTGCTTGTTAAGGATTCCAGTAAGAAGGGTACTCAGGCTATGTCAAATATTGATTAAAATACCATTTATTGGATACAACAGGAGAAGGAAAAGGGGGATAACATAGATAATCTTACAAGATTATCAAGCAGTGGGAACCCTGAGTTCTGCAGCATTGGATGATACCCTAGTAGTCAGCACATGGCATGCTCCACAGATCCTTTCTGTGTTGAGATTTTGCCAACACTGCCATTTTAGAGGTTTTGTAGGATTTTCTTATTGGTAAACAGCTCTATTCATCATTTCTACTGTCAAGTAGAGGAAAATTTTATGTAATCATGCTGCTTAGCTTCAAGATAAAAAGATACATGCAGGTGGCATAAATGCCTGGGTCCAGGAGGGTGCTGCAGACAAGCTCCTGTATTATAATTAATGTTAAGTTCATCTGGAAGTCAACTATTGTGTACAGCACAATACAGGCCTGCAGCTATTCAGGTCAACTGTTACGGGGATCATTCACTCCTTGATGTGCAGTGGTGTTCTGGTTAGGACAACTATACCTTTGTTTAGCTATTACATTCTCCTATTATATTGTGATCATCACTGTCAAACTAGCCAAACTCCATCAAAGTCAATAACTTCATTCTAAGAATGTCACAGAGTAACCAATATGACTATTTGCAGTGGTGTGGGATGCACCAAAGAGATGGATAAAGGGAAGATTGGGGTCAAAGGCTAAAGTAACTCTGAGCAATGGTTAAGGATGCTACGTTCCTAAGATTTCTAGTCTTCCAGCTAGCTCATCTTGACTTCCCCCATGTGGAAAACAAGGTGAAAAGGTTTGAAGGACTAATGTCTTTCTAGACTCGACATTTTGAAAGTGCTCACTTGTTCATTATTTGAGGCATAGTCCTAGCTTTTTGTGCATACTGAGATGTTATCTAATTAAAGATTATTCATGATCTGGAAGAAGCTGAACATTGCATGACCAAATCCTATGACCCTTTGTAGACAGACTTTCTGCTTCCTACATTTTAATGTAAGAAGGGATTGTATATGATTAAGAATTTAAACACAGAAGTGTTTAACAACGCCACAGCACTGATCTGCACATGATATCAACTACCACAGAGATCACCTGTTGTGTAAGTGGCACAATTAAAAAAAGGAATGAGTGCAAATTATACTCCCACATCAAGAAAGGAGCACTGGGGTTAATAAGATGGAAAAATGTATGAAATCGATTCAAATTAAAGGCATTCTATAATTAGAGTCTTTCCTGCTGCATTATTCATTGTAAAATAATTAATGGGGAAGAAATGCAGATTTCTTTAGATGAAAAAAATATTTTCATTCATTTCTGTATCCATATTAATTGTATTACTTATTAATTAGTTCATAATCTGTTATTTATCATGGCAGTCATGACATTACTCTAGTGCCAGAGCCTTGAGGGAACCACTAGCCCTGACTATCCCTGCCCAGTTGCCCCCTGTGACTTTCTATAGTTCCACTAGTGCACCTCCACCCTGTTAAGCTGGAATATATGTGTGTGTGCATATATATGAAAAAATTCCAAACATATATATATGTGTGTGTGTATATGTTTGTATATATGTACAGTATAGATCCCTCCAGCAGCTAGGCTAGCACATCTGATGTGCTCAGTAGCTGCACCTGGATCCCAATCTCTACAGTGGCTGGGACCAGGGGGACACATGAGCCCCACTTCATTTACTGATACAGACTGTCTCACACTGCCACAGAGGCACACATACAAACACATGCACCTACACCTGTAACTGGCTGGGACTCCCTGATCCCCAACAGCAACCTCCGCCCCCTTGGTCTTGTCCTTAGAGACATGCCTGGAGCCCATATGATCTCACATACTCACCAGCTCATCTGGTTTGATCTTTACAAGCACTCTCACACTCACTTGGACACCCACATTCACTCCAGGTGCCTGGCACTAGGTTTCACTCACTCAGATCTCTTCTGTTGTTGTTATCATGGTCACACAGGTCCTCTGAACCCATGGCCTTGTTGTGATTTAGGCCCAGTTGACAACTGAGCACCATGCAGAAGCTCACTGTTCTCCTCTCCCCTCCCTTGGTGGGGTGGGAAAGAGAATTTGGAGAAAAAGGCAAACCCCCATGGGTTGAGATAAGGTGAGTTAAACAGAACACCACAAGGTGAGAAGAAACAACAGTAATAATAATACCAAGGAAATAATGTATAAAATGAATGATATAAAATGCAACACTCACCAAATCACCTAGTCCTACTGCCACACACAAAACCTGCATTTGTCCCCATCCAGTCCTCCCCTTATATAGTGGGCATGAAATTTCAATTTCCTGGAAAAATAACTGAAAGTAGATCTTAATGAAGAGACAGGACAGACTACAGTGATAAGGTGCAAGGCATGGCCAGATTGTACCAACCAGCCACTGCCATAACAAGTCTTATGCAATCTCAAAATTATATTTTTTATATTTTACATCGTGTCCCACACCTATAGGCAATAACCATCCTTCAGTTGAAAAAGATGATTCAGAGTGTTGCTTCCATCATCAAAAAACGAGTAGATGTGGCACTTCAGGACATGGTTTAGTGGTCAGGGAGATGTTCGGATGAAGGCTGGACTTGATGATCCTAGAGGTCTTTTCCAACCTAAATGATTCTATGATTCTATTATCATCTTGGTACATTTCACACTTGAACAACTTGATCTGATGGCCCTGCTGAAGTCTTGTGAGTAGTATGGACAAGAAGTCTTTTCTCAAGAGTCTGTAGTTTGGGATCCTTTGCCTTTTGTCCTGCCTCTGTAATTCTCTATGCTTCTGGAGATGGGTGCTTGATGATCTGGTAGCCCACCCTTCTGTGACAAGCTTGAGAGGAGCCAGAACAGGTTATTAATTCAGTTATCTCAGCTGACACTGTTTATTTTCTGCTCTCTTTGTGTGTTCAGAGGAGATTCTTATCACTTAACCTAACAATATATTTCACTAGCACCCTACCATTTGAATATGAAATCTTGATTACTACTCCTGATTTCATTATGTATGCTGTTTATGCTATAGGCTTAGTCAAAATACACAAGCCCCTGTGTTGTGCTTGTAGAGCACATCTGTAAAGAGACTCCAAATCTTACATGTTTACAAATCACTGTGTCAGCTAAGAATCGGAGAGGCATCCTGCATGAATACCTGTTGTTAGGGGAAACCTTATTTCCATGTATCAGTAGATAAAGGGTGGCTATCAAGAAGATGAAGACTCCCTTTTTACAAGGAGTCACATGGAAAAGGCAAGTAGTAATGATCTCCTGGGGAGATTCCAATTGTACTCTAGAAGAAAATTTTTCACCATGAGAGCATTGGAATAATCTCCCAAGAGAAGTGGTGGATTCCCCTACATTGGACAGTTTTAAGATCCAGCTTGACAGGGTGCTTGGCCATCTCATTTAAACTACATTTAAACCATATTTTTACCTTGAAAAGTTGGACTGGATGATCCTTGAAGTCTCTTCCAACCTGGTATTCTATGATTCTGTTGTGATTTAACCCCAGCCAACAACAAAGCACCACCCAACCATTCACACACCACACCCCCTCAGTGGGATGAGGGAGAGAATCAGAAGAATAAAAGTGAGAAAACTCGTGGATTGAGATGGCAATTTAATAGATAAAACAAAAGCTGTGTGCTCAAGCAAAGCACAATAAGGAATTCATTCACAACTTCCCATTGACGGGCAAATGTTCAGACATCTCCAGAAAAGCTGGGCTCCATCACACATAATGGTGATTTGGGAAGACAGACATCATTGCTCAAAATGTCCCTCCTTCCTCCTTCTTCTCCCAGCTGCATATGCTGATCATGACGTCACATGGTATGGAATATCCCTTTGGACAATTGAGGTCAGCTGTTCCAGCTGTGTCCCCTCCCAAATTCTTATGCATCTCCAGCCTGCTCATTGGTGGGGTAGTGTGAGAAGCAAAAAAGGCCTTGACTCTGTGTAAACATTGTTCAGCAATAACTAAAATATCCCTGAATTGTCAACAGAGTTTCCAGCATAAATCCAAAACATAGCTCCATACCAGGTACTATGAAAAAAATTAACTTTATCCCAGCCAAAACCATCACAATACCACATGGAGCAGTTTTAATTGAGGGACTAATTAGAAATGGGCCATCAGTTAAATCTTTAATTTTTTAAGACTATTTGAGAGTATTAGCCAGGAAGTACACTTGGGAAAAAAATACGTTCTGCAGGATAAACCTTATCTTCATCTCATTTTATCATTTGAGTTTTATATATTGCAGAACAAAACTAAAAGACTACAGACACTTATGAATACAGATACTCTTTTCCAACACAGTGGAATGGACTTCAGGCTCTATCTTGGCTTTTGTGAAGGTTTTATTCTGAGTACAAAATCACTGAATCACTGTAGAGTAATGCATTTTTCTGTATTGTCAAGAGAGAAAGACTGATAACTTGCCTAGGCTTTCTGAATTGCTCCCTGGAAGTACCTAATTTTCCTTACTGAGTGTATAGGCAACATTACTGCCTACGAAGAGAACTTTGACTTGGCCAAGTAGGATAGACTCTGTGGCCTAGGAATTATAATTTTAGGCACCCAAAATAGAGCATTTGACTTGAGTTCAAAATAAATAACAGCATTCAGCCTGAACTTACTGAGTCAGGATAAAAAAAAATAAAATCCCTTACATTACTTAGAATTTTACAGTTGAAGTTCTATCATCATCTAATTCCAAAACTGTTGCTTTGGAAGTAGCATAAATTTCAAATATAATCTTTAATGTACTTTTGAGAAAAAAAAAAAAGTCCATTTTTTCATCAAAGATTTTTATTGGTTTGAAAAAAAGCTGGAAAAAAAGTTTATAAAATCTCAATCTATGGAAAGTTCTTCTAAAAAAGAAGAAAAAAAAGTACTATAGTCTTGTGCCTGTATTGAATGAAGTATTCCTTCTGTTTAATGACCTCTTTTTCAAGCATCATGTAAGTGGAAGTGAATGTCATAAATGTGCAAACTTCCCAAGCTGCATCCCTATTGCTGTTAGTGTGACCATAAATACTAAATAAATTACAGTGAATTCTGAAAGCTTAAATAATAATTCCCACATATGACTTAGTATCACTTTTGTAAAGTATTAAGGCAAAATGGAATTATTAATAATATAATATAATATAACATAACACAACATAGCATAATATAATATAAATATGAATATGATATCCCTCCATTATCTTCTTCCACTGTTCCAGAGCTTTAATAGATTTTTGGAATCCACTCCAGAGAAACCTTCATTTAATCATCCACATTAGCTAGAGTAATTACAATTTTCAGTACCTGACACTCCCAGAACTCCAAATAGAATTACCTTGAAGTGTTATTTGTACTGGGATCTTAGTATTCAGAAGATGCTGTGCAATTTCTGCCAAACTACTGAGATTTGAGAGCTGTAATGTCTTTTATCTGACTTCCATGTTCTTTCAATAAAGAAACTGAAGGAGCATTTTCTTTGAGATGTATAAATCTATCAAAATGTATAACATCTGAGTGACTGAGCACTAGCACTAGTGAAAATCAGGGACTGTGTGATCAAAAATCTGCCAGACATTAATCTGTCATGCACATTACTTGTTGCAGAAATGTATCTCAGGGTTAATAATAATTTCTGTTTGTAAGCCTGAGACATGACATTGCAATAGCCTTTAAGTTATTGGCTACCTCTGTGGTAACACAGATGCCTTCAATATTAACATTTATGGGAGATGGATAGGTATAAATGTTTGAAACTCTGGCACTGAAAGAATAACTTAATCATGATCTTTCTCAGTAATGAAAATCTTCTTACCATTCAGTCGTTTCTAGACTGGAATATTACAATATTTAAAGTGATTATTCTTTTGTGCTGTGGATATTTCCAGATGGAGTGGTGTAACAAAACCTTTAACAGATGCCATATCCTAAAGGAATACCTGGAGGGGTAACTTGAATGGTTAATGTGAGACTGCAGGTACGGTAGCAGTTACAATTGTTTCTTCTCAAAATCTCTGCTGCATTAGCTGGGATAAATCACATTGCTCACCTTGCAGACTCCCTGTGTAGTGACTGAGATCCCCACAATTAACATTTTCTTTACCCTATGCATTCTCTCCATTTTACAGCTCAGTCCACATTTTATGAGGTAATTAAAGATCTCTCTACAACTTTCTTGGAGGCATCTAAAGGTTAGCCATAATATATCATTTAATGGCTGATCAAAGGATTGCAAATTGCTTATGTGATATTGCAGGTGTTATAAGATCTTTTCAGCTGTTCAGAAGAGACTTAGGTGACATAATTAATTTTCTTTTGTGGTTAACTTCCAAACTCTTCTGCACTTCCATGTTATGTTAAATAGGGATTGTAATAGAGAGTGACAGGCTTGGAAGAAATCTGGTCCTCTGTCAAGAAGGAATGCAGATTTTCAAACCATAGATTAAGCTTGGATTTAGGCCATCCTTCTTGAGTAATGAAGTGAGTCAGGGGCATTGATGAGAGTGACAGTGGTAATTTGCCAGTACCAGTCTGATAAATGTTTACATAAATTTGTATGTGCTTTAAACTAGATACAGAGGAATAGATATATGAGGAATTGCTTTCAGTTTTTGCAATTAGTTTTCAGAATTAGCATTTCATTGTCCAGCTTACCTGGAGAAGATGTGTCATGAATTAATAAAAAACAAATATCAAATAGATTATGAAGATAGGATGTGAGTTTGTAGGACATGGAAGTGCTATTTATTCACTTATCTAGATAGTTTATATATGTCTGGCATCACTTATTCTGAATGTTGCATGGCCACAGGTTCAGTATCTTATACTTTTAACACTCAGGGAAGGGAAGGGAAGGGA
>VYZX01004794.1:14774-41607 GCA_013401335.1 Brachypteracias leptosomus | reverse complement strand
TTGTCCATTGATCTCCCGCAAGCTCATCTCCAGTTGCCTTGCACCAGGCATGTCATGAGTTTGCAGAACAGCCTCCAAAGTCCATGGGATCAAATCTGAAACTCAAGCCTTTCTAGGATGTGTTTTTGCACTGTAACACCCCCCCCCCTGCAAAAATCATAGTTTTCTACTCCGACTTTTTTTTGTGATTAATATCAAATAGCTTTAACTTTACGAGGTAAAATTTCATTATGCTCAAATATTCCCTGAATGGATTAAAGGGGTCTAAAAACAGATTATAGAACTTCCCTTTCCATTTTCTTGTAGCTAACCCACTGTTTTTGCAGTTAAGCTGCAATAAATCCCAACCAACCTGAAGTCTGCACATCAAATTGCAGCTTATAAAACATTTTAATAGTGGAGGTACACAGCCCTCAATGAGGCTCATAAAATACTAATGGAGAGCTGCAATGTAATTACAGGAACAGCTGATTAAATCAAGATAGTACTTAACAGAATAAGATCATTTCAAATCTAATGATTGCATTAGATTACATCATCATTTCAGTGACACCACTATGAGGTGATTAGAAATTAAACTTTAACTTTCAACTTTTGAACAATTTAATTTACATTTTTAATCACTAACATAGAAAAAACCTTATATTTTCACTGTGTTCACTGAGAGAGCAGTATATTTTTAGTTCCAGTTTGCTCGAACAAAAGGTTTCTTTCAAAAGATTAGGAGGTTACTTAGTTCTGAATATTGATAACTGGATAATGTACCCATAAATATATGCTGCTGAGATGAATCTTTTGAAGGTTATTAGAAAATTATCCCACTGAAGTCACTGGAAATATTCCTTCTGATTCTTGCAGAAACTGGAATGACCCACTAGTGACTTTAAAGTTTTCAATCTTCCCAACATTTTATGGTATATATAAAATGATTTTGACTTGGGTCTTTGTTATTTATTTAATCAAGGAAAAGATCTTTTGACGATGCAGTTAATCATAAGCTATATAGTAGAGCTGTCAGTCATAAATATTCAGAAACTGTAAACTACACGCTGTAAGAAGTATTTTTTACCAAAAAAGGTTAACTTCATAGAATCATTGAATCATAGAATAGTTTGGGTTGGAAGGGACCTCAAAGATCATCTAGTTCCAACCTCCCTGTCATGGCAGGGACACCTCCCTACACCAGGTGTCCCTACAACCTGGCCTTGAACACATCCAGAGATGGAGCATCCACACCCCCCCGGGCAACCTGTTCCAGTGTCTCACCACCTCCAGAGTGAAGAATTTCCCCCTAATTTCCAATCTAGATCTACCCTCTTCCAGTTTGAACCAAT
Source organism: Brachypteracias leptosomus (assembly GCA_013401335.1). Lineage (NCBI taxonomy): Eukaryota > Metazoa > Chordata > Aves > Coraciiformes > Brachypteraciidae > Brachypteracias > Brachypteracias leptosomus. The sequence continues at coordinate 40,273 of VYZX01004794.1, read as the reverse complement.
TACCCCTTGTCCTATCACTACAGGCCTTTGTAAAAATTCCTTCCTCAGCTTTCTTGTAGGCCCCCTTCAGATACTGAAAGGCTGCAATAAGGTCTCCACTGAGCCTTCTCTTCTGCAGGCTGAACAATCCCAATTGTCTCAGCCTGTCTTCACAGAAGAGGTGTTCCAGCCCTCTAAGCATTGTAGCCCTCCTCTGGACCCTCTCCAACAGTGCCCTCTCCAACTTGCCATAGTTTAGGGAGAGTTTATCCTACTTCTGAATACAGAAGTAGACTAGGTGACTCTCAGCAATTTCTCTAGTTTGTAACCATCATGTTTAATATTTCTGAGGTTTCCTGTGGTCAGACCCAGCTCTAGATGTTGCTAAGCTGAAAGCCGAGCCTGCTGCAGAAGTGCAGTTTCTATGACTCTGAGAAAAGAGCCCCAGCTGCAGCGAGGCTGCACTGCCATGGTCCTCAGCACAGCTCTGCATACACTGACTTACCCGGCAGTGCAGTGTTGATCCAGATCCATCGATTGGGCTGGAGAACATCACTTAGTGCTTATGTGGATGTGTGAGCAGCTATGTCAACTGGTGTCACATATTGCTTTGGATTGCTCTCCACTGTGGAATGCTCATCTCATTGATTTTTGGAGCTGTTAGTGGGTAGGACTCTCTCCTAGTAGCTTGCCTTCTGTTTCTGAAGTCAACCTGTGACCTGAAAGAACCACTTAAAAAACCATTGCTCTAGCACGTAGACACCTTTGCATGCACAAGCATTTTTATACCTCCACATATCCATGAAAGAGGGAATGGAGTAAAGCCACTCTTCTACTAGTAGTGTAGAGAGTGAATGAAGCTGCACAGTACCTTGAACTAATCATTGCTTCCAGACCACTGGGATGGGCTAGAAGCAGAACTGTAGATCCAGTTGCTTCAAATGCTGATTAGTCCCTCTCATGCTGAAGGTATGGAGGTGTTGCTTCTCTTCCGGGTGATGTTTTCTTCTGACACATGAACAATGGCTTGTGGCAAGTAGGTGCCTTGAATGGAGAAGGAAAACACTTTGGAACAAAGAAAAGTAACATTTCTGGAAACAGGTGGTGTGCTTTCTTAGTATTTGGCAGTGAAGATGAACAATACAAGGATGCCACTGAACATGGAAGATGACTACATCTGGAAACTTGCAGCTCCCACCGTTCTTCACCCTTGCCTTCAGGGAGTATGAGAGCCAGGGAGCATGGAGTTATAATAATGTGGACAGTAGCAACAGGATGATCTGGGACATGGTATCTGCTCTTCAGAAGAAGCCAAACACTTTGTGAGTTGTCACAGTCATGTAGGTTTTACTCATATGAGCTTTTCTGTTGGGGACTTTGATGACTACACTTCTTTCCTTGCCTTTTCACATGATCTTACTGTAACAACCTCATGACTATTGAGTTCAAGTTAGGATTGAAAAGTTATTGCTCCAAAGGATCTCTCTTCCCAAGTTGCATTGCAAGAATACATTTTATTTGCACAATAATATTTGCATTATTACACTATATGTGTTTGTTATGCATATATTATTGTGTCTACACAATATATGTAATTATTATGTATGCAATCGTAATTACACATATTTGTTCAGGATAATCAAACTTGATAATAAACATATTTTCAGTCTTTTCTAAAATAGCTGTGCTCTTTACTCAGTAAAGGACAATGTTATTCCTTGGAACTATTAACATTCTTCTAACAGGAAAGGAAGTATTGATAAACGCAGGCATACCAGATACCTAAGGGAGGTGACATAATTAGCATTCATTTTTAATGAAGCTATTGCCTCATTCACATGAAATACAGAGCACTTAATACCCTGTTTATCTCATCTTCCCATCAATAAATACATTCCCTCTGGAACGTGATGTTATATGTCCTCACTCGGGAGATCTGTTCATATTGAATCCACTGATTAGAAGCTTCAGTTCCATTGGTATTGACCTTGCCTTGACTTTGGCTTCAATTCGCTTGGTTTTGTAATCCTGGTGCACATCACATTACGATATTTAACACATTAACCTACGTATCTGACAAGAACCATGACATTCAAACTACTGCCCTGAGAATAACATGAGCAATAAGCAAACTCAGCCACGTAGGGGGCTTTTCTGCTTATTAGCTATGTACAATGAAAAGCAGCATATAATCTGGAGTAGGACTGGCTGGCAGTCGGCGCAAGAATGTGTTAGCAGAGGAGCTCACACACATGGTGCATGCTCCCTTTTCCAGTTTGTCTTCTGCCACGTTTTTTGTGTCACGTCTAAAATTTTCATAATGCTGCGAAGAATTGAAGGCTAGTTTTGTAAGATGTTTACATGGCAAGTGATTCCTATTAGGGGCTGTTTTACAAGCTTAAGAACTAGGTACCTGCCCCAGAAGTGCCTTAAGTAAGATGGGCAATAGTTGTCGGAGGAGTTTTGAGGAGAGCTGCACTGACGTTGCAGGACCAGGCAGTGAAAACAGTCCCAGGTTGTAGAGAAAGAAGGCAACAAGGGTCTGGGAGGAAGAGAAGGAGGTGAGGAGGCACCTCAAAAGGATGGCGAGGAACCAGTGGCAGCAGCTGCAGGCCATATCTGATAAAGCATTGTCAATGGTCTCCAGCAAGCCTGGACTATAAGAAGGTTATGAATCACAGCTTTGTACTCATAAGTATTATAAGATACTGAAAGGTAACAAATACCCACATATCCTGCTGTCTCTAGGAAGACTTTGAGGTGATCCTGAAGGACTGGAACTGATTATTAAGTGTAACTTAGTAGTGTAACTGTTTAAGTGAAAGAAGTCAAAAACATTAGAAGAGAACTGGAAAGAAAAATAGCTCCTTTCTGCCTGTCTTCTCATTTAGTGAAAGTTTCACATAAGCATCCATGGATTGCACTCTTTTGCAGCAATGCCTACAATGAGTGAGTGACAAATCCTAGATTGCTGTATGTACCATGCTAAGACTCACCTGCAGGTGAGGTAATCAATAAATGAAGAGAGGAAAGAAGGTGAAATCAAAAAATCACTGAAAAGATTTTAGAAATTAAAGGGATTTTTTTAAAAAACAACAACAGGTAAAGACCCTGGTAGACATCTGAAACAACCTGTGGCTGTATAACTAGGAACAGCTTTTTAATTTGTCTTCACCTTATGAAGACTTCTGTCAATAGCATTTAACTCGGAAAATAAGCCCTGGGCATGGCCAAGAGCCTGTTTCTGTAAATGGGAAGTAGAGAGGAATGCTCCCAAGGAAGCCTCTTTCAGCAAGGTCTTTCAGCTACAAAAGAAGTGAGAAGACAGGACACCCGAGAGCTCTCTAAAACCAACAGTGACATACGTAACCACAGAGAATGATTACTCACAGCTCCCCCTTCCCAAGGACTGGCAAACGGGGAGCAATTTGGGCGCTAAGCAGCGCTACCTCATGACACTCTAGAACAGTCTATCTGGGCTCCTCATTAGAAGGAGTGTGGGTCTCACTTAAGTCCAGTCTCATTTCAGCCAAGACTGTGCCTTCCCCAGTGTAAATGCCATGTAGGAGGATTGAAAGAATTACGATTAAGCATTTTTTACACAAAATTATAATTAAACAATATAAAAATACATTTAAATTGTTGGGATTTTGCTTTTCACTTCCCTTTGACTCACCAGCATGTCTGCAGGGGCCAACCAGGAGAACACTACTATGGGACAACTGCCAGTAAAACCGTGATCTTGTTGCATGCTGCCATGAAGAAATCTGGTTTCAACCAAGGCAATGGTCTCGCCACTGAATATCTAACAACAGCATTTCACTGCTGCTCACAAACGAGGACCTGATTAACATGCTGCTAGAACCAGTGACTTCTAAGATTTGGTTCAGCTGGGATTTAAGACAGCAACATATTTATTCACCTTTAATGAACCAGACTTTTAAAGATAAAACAGAGATTAATAAAATATTCAACCGTATTCAGCTGTGTATTCAACACTAATAACTGGTTTGATATATACTTGTATATAGTCACCTTAAGAAGAAACATTGGACATGGTTTTATATTCTTAGATCATAAACTCAGAGAGTCAAATGCTAAGATATGAAAGAGATAATGGCTGGCAGGAAGTGACTTATCTGGCAGGAAGTGACTCATCTGCCCATTTCCTACAGGAAGTACTTGCAGAGGAAATTCATGGGTAGTTAGCTCAGCAGACTGTCACAGACATAATGGATTAAATCCTCCCATCATGGGGCTGTTGTAGGACTCAGAAAACCTTAAAACATATGATTGTTTGTGGGGGAAGTTGTTTTAAAATGGGAAAGGGAAGAAGTTAGCAATGTTCCCTGCCAGGCACTGATAAATGCAATGGTAAAGGGAGAAGTAAATCAGCTGCAGGTTTTCTTATTACAGTGTGCTCCTCATTCATCTTGAATGCTCTGAACTCATGCCATGAATCAGAAGCAATACCACAACAGTAGTATTCCAACTGATTTGGTAAAGAAAGATCTTAGCAGTATCTGCTCTTCCAGATTTATTCCTTGGTTACATACCAAACACACATGGGTGACTACAACCTCTTTGCAGAAAGTTTGAATGGGCAACAGCGCTGCTTTTTCTGCTAATATAGAAAAGATGGGCCTTTTTGCAAGCTGAACAGAATGTCCCTGTGCCTCCTCTTTTTTGCTTTTAACTGGGAAACAAAGCTCCCAAGTGGCCTTCCAGGCACAGTGACCTCATTGAGACTGGAGTTTGCAGTATCCTTCTTTGACTGCTTTTGGCTTTTGTCCGATTTGTATTGGGTTATTAAGGCAGGATTTTGGTGGCATGAGAGTGGCTACAAGGGCTGCTCCTGTGAGAAGCTGCTAGAAGCTTCCCTGGCGCCAAGTCGAATCTGTCTCTGGCCAAGGCTGAGCCAATTGGCAATGGTGGTAGCACCTCTGTGACAGTACATTTAAGAATGGGGAAAACCTGCAATGGGGAGAGGAGTGGGATGTGAGAAAACAACTCTTCAGACACCAAAATCAGGAGAAGTAAGGTGGTTCAGGTTCCAGAGCAGAGATTCCCCTTGCACCACATGGGGCAGACTGCCCCCCTGTAGCCCATGGAGGTTAACAGTAGAGCAGATGCCGTTCTGCAGCCTGTGGAAGACCCCATGCCAGAGCAGGCAAATGCACCTAAAGGAGATTGTGAATCCATAGGAAGCCTGTGTTGGAGCAGGCTCCTGGCAGGACCTGTGGAGAAAGCAGCTCATGCTGGAGCAGGATTGCTGGCAGGACTTGTGACCACTTGGGGGTCCCACACTGGAGCAGTTCATGAAGAACTGTACCCCAAAGGAAGGACTCATGTTGGAGAAGTTACTGTCTCCCACGGGAGGGACCCCCACCCTGGAGCTGGGGAAGAGTGTGAGGAGTCCTGCCCCTGGGGAGGAAGGATCAGCAGAGACAGTATGTGATGAACTGGCCACAACTCCCGTTCTCTGGTCCCCTGTGCTGCTGTAGGGGAGGAGGTAGAGAATTCAGGAGTAAAGTTATACCTGGGCAGAAGGGAAGGGTGGGGGAAAGGTGTTTTAAGATTTAGTTTTTACTTTTCGTTATCCTACTCTGATTTGATTGGTAATAAATTGAGTTTTCCCCACCTTGATTCTGTTCTGCCTGTGAGCATAATTGGTGATTCCTCCCTGTCCTTGTCTTGACCCATGAGCCTTTCGTTGTATTTCTTCCTCCCCATCCCACCACAGGGAGAAGGATTGAGTGGCCGCGTGATGCCTTGTTGCCAGCTGAGCCCAAACCACGACACATTTCTTATGTTGTACAAAACGGAGAAGCAGATCCCTCAGATCTCAAAAACCTCTGCTCAATAGAGAAGCATTGTTCCATTTCATAAAGTAATACACTGACAACTTTTCTTTTTACTGCTATACTATTATCCCTCAAAAATTAATCATTAAGACACTACAAAGAATGACAGAATTCCCTCTGCCTACATTCTACAGTATGTTTGGATTCAGATAACCTAAAATATATCCAAGTGGTAGATAGCAATCCAGCCATGCTCTTTCCAGGGCTACATAGCTCTGCAGACAAAATGTTCACTGATCTGGAAAAGCCTTCTGGACATTATCAAATTTTTCCTGATGTGCTCAAAGGTACTCTTTTGAGGGATGCCAGCTTGACTTGCAATCTAGTACAGACAGACACTAAAATGCGAAACGTCTTAGCTTCTCAAATGTCCTCAGCAAGAAGAGTAGTGAATCTGTAGCACCTTCCTGTTTCCTCCACCCCAGAACACAGGGTATCTTAAGTGAGACCACTCACTACCATTTCTTCCTGAAGGGGCCATTTCACAACCAAGAATATGAGGGAGATGAAGACAGAAGAGCAACATTATAATTACATGTGTCTCATTGATTTAAGTTTCAGCTGCTAAGTACCCAGGACATCTGTGAGTCAGGCCTCACAAATGGCACCCATTAAAGAATCACTGAATCATGGAATGTTAGGGATTGGAAGGGACCTCAAAAGATCACCTAGTCCAATCCCCCCGCCAAAGTAGGATGACCTAGACCACGTTGCACAGGAATGCATCCAGGCAGTCTTTAAACGTCTCCAGAGAGGAGGAGACTCCACAACCTCCCTGGGCACCCTGTCCCAGTGCTCTGTCACCCTCACCATGAAGAATTTTCTTCTCGTATTTAGGTGGAACCTCCTATGTTCCAGCTTACACCCATTGCCCCTTGTCCTAGCATTAGACACCACTGAAAAGAGCCTGGCTCCATCCTCCTGACACTTTCCCTTAATGTATTTATAAACATTAATAAGGTCACCCCTTAGTCTCCTTTTTTCCAAGCTAAAGAGGCCCAGCTCCCTCAGCCTTTCCTCATAAGGGAGATGTTCCACTCCCTTAATCATTTTAGAATGAATGTGGAAAGTTTGCAGTTATGAGTGAAAACCTTGGTTTAAGGGGGATAAGTTGTCCATGTCAAGCAGAAGCTCAGATGCTGTGGTATTTCTTTATCATTCTTGCTTCTGTTGTCTGCCAAGCATCAGGAACCCTTTCTAGGCCTTCTGTAACGGAAGCTGCTGCAACTTCTCTCTTGCTGTCGGGGAATTCCAGCAAGTCTGCAGAAGAGCTCGTACATTTGGCCTTGTCTAAGTTCAGGTATCTCAATGCACATACTTAGCTTGGTTGTACTTCTCTAAGGCAGTGAAAGGACATATCCCAAAGGTTCAGCAGTGTACTGATCTGGTTGAGTCCACCAGGAGCTATGCACATCAGGTAGCCTATCATGAAAGATCCAGTCGCCAGCAAGTTGCCAACTTGCTCATGGCTCTGCCGACTATGCTTTAAAAGAACAGTTAAACTGTAGATTTCAATTCAAAACATACTACTACTACTACTACTACTAATACAAAAAGAGGATCTAGCAGTATTTTATCAGCCAAACTGCTGAACTGGACCACAAATGACTAGTACTCTATGACTGCAAAAGCTGTGGAACATACTGTACCTCAGTGTTCTAGGCTGAGTTTTACTGCATCAGAGGAGGCATTTTTCATCTATGAAAAAATAAACTTGGTTTAATTATCTTCCATCTACTCAACTGCAATGATCTATGCACAAGTTCAATGACACCACAAGAATGTGAGTGGCCAGTTGTCACAGTTGTTGCTAACTGGGCACATTCCCTTGCTTCATGAGACTTTGCATGTTCCACTAGCAAGGAAGATACTGTCTGCATGACCTAGCACTTCAGCTTTCCTGAAGCACAGCTGCTCTGCTTCACTGTGTCATTCCCCTGGCCCTCAGGCAGATCTTAGTGTAGAAACAAGTAGAATGTGAACAATGGAACCTTCTCAAACACAGCACAAGCACTGAGAATACAAAGAAAATTCTGAGCTTCACTTTTACCTCAATTTTGGTGCCACTATGACTGCTGATTTCAAAAGAGTTCTAGTTGCTGTTGGGCAGAGAGAAGAATATTGAAGTGAAGATCCTGCAGTTCTTGGAAGCAGCTTGTCACATACCAAATTACATTAGATGAAGCCCTAGCTACCGATCTACAGGGAAGTGATGAATAAAACAAAGTTTCGAGCATAGGTGGATGAAATTTCTCTTCACTATTTTATCATCGTGCATGGTAAAAAAAGCTTGTGATGCTTGACTGTGAGGATCTACTATCTATGTTCTGGTTTTGCACTGGCCACCTACTAACATCCATCAAACCTAGCAAGGAAGATTTTTCATTTTGAGTCCACTATGCAAGGGGCTCATGTAGCTCCAGTGGTGATGAAAACCTACGCCTGTATCTGGCCTATGAAAATTCAAGTAGGAAGACCATCGTACATGTTAATAGCTCCAGGATTCTCAACTATTCTCCAGTTTCAGTGTAGACACAGCATACTGTAGGAAACTTCTAGTTGTCATGGGTAGTAGGATCATGAGTACAGATCACCCTTACCCTGTTGTAGGTCTCTGTGAGAAGGAACAGGAAGGGGTGGCTCTGTGCTCTGGGAGGGAGATGGGTAAATTCCACTTCTTCTGATTGATGTCATGTTTCCAGACATGGAAACCACACAATCATTCTGAACAATAACTTTTCTTTCATTTTCCCAAACTCTTAGCAGTAAGCCAACTACTACAATTACTGTTCTCATGATTTTACTGTATCACACCAAAGTACTAGGGCCTCACACTCCCACATTCTCTGAAATTTTGCAGTATTCCCTGGTTTCAGGGGAGCTACTTCTGAATTTAAGCAAATCAAGAGAGAATCAGATCTTCTTTGTGCTAGCGAGTCTCTCAAAGGATTTACTGTGCTGTAAGCAACCACTCTATTCTCTGTTTACCTTGCAGGTAATAACAAGAATATTCTGTGGAGAATTCAAATACAGAAGAAACATACCAGGCAAGTCATGGAAAGAAATTGAAGGCTTCCCTTTCTCTGTAAACATGCAATGCATTAGTAGATTAATTTCCCATTAGACAAATGAATGACATAGGATGCGCATGGTACAGAAGATGAACTGCATATCTGATGCAGTAAAACTCTTAATCGTAATTAAAATAGTCAAGTAAACATTATCTGAGTCAGAACCAAACCACACTAGAGTAGCTCTTCACCATGCTGCTAGGTTTGAAGTGTCGCTTATATGCCAGGGCTTAATGTTCGCGTTAAGGTTCCCCTGGTTTCTGAGGACTCCCATTCAGACCCCTGAAATTGGTTCTCTCAGCAGGCAGGAACTGCATGTTTATGACAGAGTTGAGTTTTGTTAAAATGACCCAGAATACAGACATAGACATCCAAACCAGTGTATTTAAAACAGAAATTAAAAAAAAAAACAATCAGAAACAAAAAGCTCTTGATCCACGTCTTCAACATCAGCAGTGTGACAAGGAGCACAGTAACCAGAGATGCAGCAAAATGGTCATGATACTGATAATACAGAAATACTTACCATAGCATGATGAAAAATCATAATATTGCCAACTATGCTGAGACAAGCAGCATATACAGATGAACAAAACTTAATGACAGAACTTTAGCATCATCATTTTTCTAAAGTGGCATAGTCATTTGGAAGGACAATCTGAATCACGTGTAAGTCTGTTACATGAAATAAAGGATAACAGTCAATTAAGCCTACTCTTCTGCAAGATTCACTATACTCTGGATATCTGAACATAAATATATGGGAAACTTCATGTTCCATCAGGTCAATCAAAACAGTCAGCTGATACAAGTAGTCCTGGGAAGAGTTTAGAAAACCAATCCACATCAGGCCTGCAGTGTATGCAGTCCTTAGCTTGTGTACAGTACACAGCCCTTAAAGAAGGTATGTTCACTGGTATCAACAGAGATCCAGGATGATTGTTTTTAAATGCTTTGTAAACTACAGGTACAACTGACAAAAGGATGGAGATTCAGAAGAACCACGTTAAGTAATCTGGAGGATATACATGCTACGTGCTTGGATTTTTCCTAACCTCTTCATCCCAATCAAAATCTAATGTAGCATCATCTAGCTCCGCTATCGAGAAGAGAGATTTCTGTGTGACCATATTGGCTTTACCAGCATTTCCCAATGCAAAACTCTTCCTCCTGCTAGGATTGCTCACATGCACCTTCAGCAATGGGCTATGGATTTCCTTGCTAGTGTCAATCTTAACAGTAGCTGGGGTTTCCAATTTTGACTCAGGACGTGATGCAAAGGAGAACATTGACAGTTTGGCTAATGTGCTGGAGCGCACTTTCCCTGTGCTTGGGCCATCAAGCTTCTCCGCTCCCTCCTTTTTCTTCTCAGGGGGTGGAGATGACACAGCATCAAAACTGACATCAGAGAGCACTGTTGCACTTTCTCTGACCTTCTTCCCTAAGGCCTGACTCTGCTGCTCTTCTCTCCCTTTATTATCAACTGATCGTTTTTCCAAATTTTTTTTTCCTAAGCGAGTCAATGTCATCTTGCATTTCTTAGGAGGGCAGCATTCTTCCCGCAGCTGCTCTCCCTGGAGCTGCTCTCCAGACTTAAAAATAGTTTCACTCTGAAAAAGAGGAAATTCTTCATTTATCTTCTCTGAAGAATGATCAAGTTTTGTCCTTGGTCTGAAAGAAAATTTAGCTAGTTTAGCTGCTGGAGGATTATCACTGTCAAGGATTTCTGGCTCATGGGAACTTACTACCTCTGTTTCCTTCACTACCTGATCTTTATTTCGTTTTCTCACAAAAATGGTTGCAGTTTTCGCTGCTACAGATACACTGTTCTTTTCCTCCCCTAGCACAAAATCTGCATCACTTGAAAGATCTGACAGGCCAGACACAGGTAATACTGAAGCCTCGGGGTCCTGTGTACTTGTAAAGAATTCGTGTGATTTTTCTGTGTGCAGCCTCTGCCACCTTTTAGAAACCCGCTGCATAATAACTGAAGCGAGCACACTAGTGCTTGGTGATGCTGGCTCTTGAATATTTGTTTCTGAAAAAAAAGAGTTGTGTTCTTCAGTCCTTTTCCTGCTTATCTTGGAAACTTTGTCCTGTTCCAACGGAGCATGTAGATTCCCCGTTGCTAGTGACTCTCTCATTCCATTTCCCTCCCTTGGTATTGAAGAACTGCTTTTTTCAGAACAGGATGTTTTATGCAGGGTTTTTGAAGCCAGGTTATTTGGAAATACCCTGGGCACTGGAGACTTTTTCTGAAAAGTTTCTTCAGCATCAGTGTTGGTCTCTTCCAGGCTGTCAAACCATGCCAGGCTGCCATCATCACCTCTCTTATTATGTTTAATCACATGTCTTGTATTTTTATTATTGCCACGTGTTGGCTTGCACAAAGGTTCTAGATGTAGATCCCCTTCACAGTTGCCTTCAGGCAAAGAAGGCTGTGGCCTGGAATTATTCTCCTGTTGATTTGAAGGTTCCAACACAGACATTTGCTTTGACTGCCCAAATGTATCCTGGTTCAAGCATCCTGTAGTAGTACTGAAACTTGCCTCTTCAGGCTGCAGCTGGCATGGATTTTCCTTTTGTAATCTATGGAATGAAAAAAAATAAGCAATAGCAATTCATTTTTAATTTTTTTCCTTTATTTACTGAAACAACAAATAATCTAGGTCACAAAAGTGCATTACTAAGTTTTGCATACAGCTCCAAAAGTTGGTGTTGCAGTCTGAGCTTTCAGCACCTTCTACAGTAAGTGGCAGGATTTAAGTGTCCCCAGTAGAAGACAGGCAGATGGACAGAGAAAGCAACCACCTAAACTTAATTTCCTTTGGAAACCAAACAGAAAATCCCCCAAGCAACCAGCCTTGCAATACGCACAGCCATTGCTAGAGTCCCTTAAGGATTACATGTGCTGTAAGTGTATCTTCTAGAACGGGAACCTCATTAGATTTTATCCTGAGCAAGGCAAAGCCTCAAGTGAGTTAACAGAATGTAAAATGTAGTTATTACTTGGAACAGTGGTTGCTAGTAGTCTTCTCTCACTATCACTATGGACTCAACATGTCAAAAACTCCACATAATAGGGTGAAAGCATCTCAGATCACCTACAAAACTTAATTATCACTGTCCATGGCTATTAATATTCTCAGGGCCCTCCAAAACAAGAGGTGCTAGGATGAAGGTTCCCTCCAGTCTTAGTACAGCTGATATTCTGTCTATTGTACCTAAACATATAATTTCCAAGGGAGACTGCATTCTACTTTCTGATAAACAATAAGTGAAGAGCAGCCAAAGTGACTGCATTAGTGTAGGTGAAATGATTCCTATGCAATATGAACAGTTTCTCCGCTGTATGAGAGAGAAAACACTATATTGACATGTATGTTTTAGAATCATTATTATCATTATTTACTAATAATGTTTATTCTTAGAATTTTGATGGAAGCAGAATTTATCTGACTCATCAAGAAGTGCTGAAAGATACATGATTGTTTTATTAAAATACAGTTTGGAGGGAATGCGTCAGACAAGTCTTCTAATACAGAATAGGTTGTTTTAAAAAGGCCATTAATTTAGTATTCTCTAAGCTGCTTAAGAGGGGAAAGAAGAAATCAGCTTAATTTGCAGCATAATAATCAGCATATATTTGCAGGGATTCAGTGAGATGTTGGGAAAACCTTCATGAGCATTAGGTTGGAGCAAGAATGGAACAGACTACCCAATGGCAATGGAAAATCCTCTTCATTAGAAGGCCTTTGTAGCAGATAACACAAGCTTCTGCCAGGAAGGTCAAATACAGACCTGATCCTGTCTTTGTATTTGATCTGCCATCCCATCTGACATTTCTATGTTCCCTTTTGAACATCTCTGTTTTAAAACTAACTTTTGTCTCTCTGTTGGAGATATCCCACTTTCACCTGCTTTTATTGCCTCTGTGGTTATTTAAATTGTCCTTAATGAGTTGCAAATAAGACTGAAAAATATTTAAAGGAAAAAGTGTATTTTCCCAACTGTTCCCATTAGCTTTGGTAACATTATCCTCTTATCTTCCTTTAACAATAAGAAAGTATGACTTTCTTTATGGCATAATCTCATTTCAGAAAACAAATGTTATTTTTTTGTATTTTACTTCTTTCCAATCCTGTTAAAAGTTTATTAATAATAGCAAATAGACTTCTCCATTCCAAGATTATTGCAGTGAGCTGAAAACTAGAGAAGACGACAGTGAAAATTCCAATGTGTAAAAACCAAAAATCACCCAAAAGAACAGAACTTTGATCCAGGCTTATATCTTCTATTAACAGAAAAGGAAGGATCCTGAGAAGCCAAACATAAAAGAAGGCTTAAAAAATATAACATGGATCTGCTGCATTTTAGCAACCAAGTAACAAAGGGTCATATAAAATTATTTGCTACAGAATCTGGTATTTTGACCCTAAGAATCTCCACTGAAACTTATCTGATCATGGAATTGAGATATGAGTTGGGAATTGATTAAAATGTTCTTAAATTCTTTGTAAATTCCATAACCCAGAGGGAGAAATTATTTTGTGATGATCTCAGAGTGCTACTTTAAAACAACCCCCCCACTTATCCATGTCCTCTAAAGAACAAGTCCCTCCCCAATGTCATATTCTGTTTTTAGACCCACTCCAGATATGTGATTCTGTGATTATTGTCAAACAGTTCTTTTTTGCTATTAAATTATTTTGTTACTTTGCACCTGTCAAGTCTTTGTAGCTCTTTATGCAGAAGATCTTGCAGCTCCAGTCGCTCCAGTATGAGTTCACACTGTGTTCGGTACTGGGCCATCGGATTTTCTGGAAATGAGGTGTGTAAGGCATTGATGCCCCCGAGAAGTGCACCTCCCTACATCACCAAAGAGATTAAAAAAAAACAATAGGAAGCTATTTTTGTTATTCAGCATCAAATTTAAACAGCGGAGACCATTTAATACAAAATTCTCCCTTTGGTATTTTAGAGCTTAAGGTAGCAAATATTTACTAAGTAACTGTATTCACAAATAACCCTTTTAGGACTGCTCACACAGGGAAAGTTGCTTATAGACATAAAGCAATTATATGATCAAGCCTGCAGTTTACTTGTACTGGTTTATTTTTATTTATACAATAAATGCAAAGTCCACACAAGGCTTGAGAACATGACTACAAATGGAAATCAGGATTAAAGAAGTTTTCCAAATCCCTTGTAAAAATTCTGCCCATGTGAACAACTTTTAACACTGAAGAAGTTCTGACTGCTAAAAGTTTTCATTAGCTTTGCCTAAATATTTAAATGGAAAGACTTGGGTATTAAAGTTTGTCAACTGACCAGCAAAAATATTTCTGAATAGCCCTTTAAGAGTAACTAATTATTGAGGAGTAATTCCAGAGAGCAAGTGATTTTAATCTGGAACAATTTTGCTGTGCCTTGTGAAAATGGAAGTTGTTTTTATTTCAAACAAGGTGATTTGCTCCACAACAGATAATCTAGAATAGCTCTCTAGTTAATTACTCTTTGGAAAAAAAAGAGAAGACACCACAAACCCTCTATTTTGTCACAGATTAGCTGACATTTACCACTCCTGTCTAATCTATAAAGCTCAATACAACTAATGAACAAGATGCACATCAAGTGCCATGACAGCAAAAGTCAATGGAATCTCTAGAACTTGAAGTTGCATGTTGTTTTGTGTGTGTGTGAAGTTCTAAGTGGGATGAGACTGAATTTAAGATATCTCTGAAGTTTCATTCCTGTGTTGGTGCTTACATCTCTGAGATATCTGCCCCTCTGAGGACCTGAGATATCATTTTGAGTAGAGGAAGGTACCCATATGACAAATCCACGCACTGTAGAACCTTGGGCAGAGAAGCTAGAACAGAGAGAGAAAAAAGGAAGTATTACAGGGAAAGTCAGTGACAGCAGCAAGGAAGGGTGTAAAAGCACCTAAGGATGGGAAGACAAAATGTAAAAAGGGAGTAAAAGGAGAAGGATTGGAAAGGGAATAAAACAAGGATGAAAACATGACTAAGAGAAGGCAGGAGACAATGTTAACAAAAAGGAAATGAGGCAAAGATCAAACCAGGGGGGATTAGAATATGCTTGCAAAGATAAAGTAGGAAAGAGAAAATAAGGGTGAATTAGATGACGAAGCAAACAAAAAACCCCAATTAACAATAAGCTGGCGATGAAAATGTGGTTGTCCTCCTTTCAAAGAAGGCTCACAAGAAATACCTACACACTGACTTGAGAACTGTGAACTTTGATTTTATACTGGCAAGAATATGACTTTTTGTAGAAGTTGCAAAGACAATGTTGAAAACAGAGTTTGCTGAGCCAATGGTGGCAGCCAGTCCTTCAAGGATACTGGTACCTCCCCATTTACAACTTCATTCTACACAGTGACAATCAGAAAGGAATCACAGGATGTATCTACACATAAGGTTGTTGGTTTTTTTCCTAGAGATGGAGTCAATTTCTGAAAATTAGCTTTTGCATGTTATTTATTATTTTTTTAATAAAACAAATCATTTTCTTCAAAAAAACCCCTGTTTCCACGATTCATTTATAGTTTCCAGGAGGAAAGTAAAATTTGGTCTTAAAGAGCAGATCTCAAATTTGCAGATTCCTAGCAGAAATGGACACATTTGCTGACTTGCCTATAAGAAGTGAAGAGGGGGGCAAATATGATGAGCATGTCAACTACCCCCAGGTAGTCTTTTATAGCTATAATTCAGGCAAATTTCTCACTGACTCTTAATAGATAGATGCAAACTGCAGCTCTTGAAGGCAGGGCTGTATAAATAAAAAAATTGCCCACAGTTAAACCAATTCTTTTACGTTTATTTGTGCTGAGGAAGAGAGATACATGGATGACAATACACATTCATTATTATTATACCATTCATTCCACTTTTTGATCTGTTATGAAAAGAAATTTGGGTATTTCAGATTTCTTATATCCAAAATCATATTGCTTTGAAACCACTGTCCCATCAAATTCCCATCTAGTTAATTACAGGTTTAATTACAGTTAATGAACACTTATGTTCTATCTTCTGCTGTTTCAGCTGGATATATTAGTACTGCCTCTTATTCTAACTTAGATGCAGTGCTGCCATTGAAAAGACGAGCTCTTCAAAACACTGCAAGATGAATTCCAGCAGCCAGTGAAATAATCTTTTGCTACTTAATAAGGTCAGGCCCTGTAGTATTTTTGAGATACATTCCATTTACAACACTCTGCAGTAGATTACCCGTGGCACAAACTGCAATTAGTCTCTCAACCCTCACTGAAAGAACAAGGGAGATCACAAGTGCCTACCTGCTATATGTGACTTTGTGCATCTATACTGAAGAACTTTTATCTCCAAAAAAGGAGTGTATCTACTCCTGCAAAGGTCTTTAACGTCCAATGAGCTAATGAGCGCTACATAAAAATTTCTTAATTTCAATATATTCATATCAACCTATACAGAAACATAGGAAATGCCATTTTGGATCAGACTAGTCATCCGTGCAGTGGAGTACATCATCTCTGACAGAGCCAAACCCAAATATTTCTGATGTGCTAAAAACCCCCATGCATAAAACTTTGAATAATCTGCTTATGGTAACTTTTTTTTTCTACTCCAAAGCATGAAGATTTATTTCCCTTAAAAATATTCTATCTGAAGTAATAGTGTCTGCATTATTTTCCACATTTACATTTTAAAAAGCCTCTATCAGATTCATATTCCTTTTATTAACTCTAAATGTGTTGCTTTTTATCTACATTCAACATCCTAATAATGTTACAGTAAACTAAAATCTAGCCTTCCACATTTTTCAATGCCTTTTTACACAGAAACATTACACTAATTCATTGCATGTGATAACTGGAATGCATAATTTTCAGTGCAACCGAAGTTTTGGATTTCTAAGTTTTCTCGGTATAAAATTAATCTTCTAAAAGTTCTGAGTTCTAGTATCATGACCAACATATTTTAAAATGATCAAATAGCAAAATAAAGTGTAGGTCTTGGCAACTGTTTAAAAATTGCTCAAAAAAATTATTTGGTTCTCTCATACCTAGTTAATGAATGACAAGATAACATAATGGAAGAAAAACCCATCAGAAGCTATTAAATACAGAGATATAGACACAACTTCTGGCTCAAAAGGCCTTTAAAATGTAGATTACCAAATGTCAACAGTACGTCAGAACTCCACTCAGACTGCAAAGTCTATAGGCCTTTATCATCAGTCCAGATTTTTCAGTATAATCTCTGTTTAAGGATTTTAATCAAGATGGACTAAAAATGACTTGTCAAGGTCTCTGATGACCTACTTTCCTCTGCAAAGACACGAAGGGAGTTGGCATATACCTACATTATAAACTGAATCCCTTAAATGTGCTATTGCAGAAATGGCAACATCTGCAAGAAATCTTACCTGCATAGAAGATTCCATCACTGACACCACAGTTATAGCATCTTCCAAAGTCACAGTATCCCTAAACATCAACCTGGCATGAGCTGTTAAAAATAAATGGGCATCGAAAGCAAGTGTTACCAAAGACAAAAAGCAATTTTTTATACTGGAAGGGACAGGATATTTCTTCATGTTTCTTCAGCTCTTTAAACACTCATGTATGGGCCTAACTTAAAACTGAATATAACTCTTTTGATTTCAGTGTCAATTTCAACAGGAATAGGAAGGCTCAGTTTTACTAGTAAAGAATGTAACGTGACTTCCAGATTACACTTACAATGACAGATTGAATAAAGATGCTCAAAAGGCTAGAGTTAAAAAATGTAAAGTGCTGGATACCACAACACGGAGTATGATATGAAATATCCTTATCTATAAAGGTACGTGTCATCACCATAAAGTAAAAACTTAAGTCTAATTTTCACCACAGGTCAGAAAAGATTTGATTCTCTATCACGAATTTAGTACTATTTTTAAATGTTTTTCTCTACAATAGCTTTATTTTTTCTTCATTTTCTTAACTCACCAAAATAAAACTGATTTTGTAAATGGATATAATGAAAATAATTTACCACATTAAGCTCTCCTCCTAATTAGCTGTTGAAACACACACAGTTCTTATTCAGCAAGAGAAACACAGGTTAATTAATACCATCCATGTAATACTTTGAAAGAACAAAATGCTACTAAAAGCCCCAATCATGAGAATGCCTAAGAACAGAAGAAACACTGAATGTGAAAATAACATGAGAATCCCCAAGAGCTAGGAATGTCTTTCACTTAAACAATTTTTCCTCCAAAATGGGAAACAAAATATAAACATCTGATGCAGGAAGCACTACATTGCTGACTGGCATATAAAAGCGTAAAGACCAGTCATGATTGTTACACAAACATTCAGTATATTCTTTTAAAATATCATACAGTATGTTCTTTAAAATTCAATACTTGATATGCTGTTTCATAAAACAAACTCACATTAAGACAGAGATCTACTGTTTTCTTTGGTTTTGTTCTTATAAGTGAAATACGATTTGAACTCAGAATTGGAAATGTTGAAGTCATATTGCAAAATACAGACTTGAATATTGATACTTAAGCAAACAAAAATGTGCTATTTTTGATGTTATATTAATTTTAGGATAGAAGCAAATATTTGACACCTTTTCTCAGTCCAAATAGGATGGCAGCCCAGGACTCAAATGAAGTAAATCCTGAGATTGCTTTTCACAGAGACATAGAACTTCTGATATTTTTCTCTTGAATGTGATTTCTTCCAGTGGTTTTAGTTTTTATTATAGATGTGAAAACAGCAAAATTAAAACCTATTTTGATAATCTAAATATAACACCCTTTCCCACATTTAGAATCTCCAACCCCAAGTCTCTTTAGCTTAGAAAGATAACGCAATACAGGCATCAGCTATCCCTACCTCTATGGAAAAGCTGCTACTCTGGTGACTGGCTATAATTATATTCCTGATCTATTCATTTTATAAAGGTTAATTGTTAGCCTAAAAATAAAATTGCCATGGCCTTACCTTCTGCCAGGCGTATCAAACTCTCTAACAAGCGAATGGTCGTCCGAGCAGCATTCCTGCAGTCGCTCTGACGCTGCATTTGATAGTAGCGTACAAGGATCAGGTTGCTCTCATCAGACAATTTTGGCTGTATACTTTTTATAAGGCAGAAGTAGGTTTTCATCTTTTCCATACTCCAGAGCTTTTCTGATTTGCTTGGGCAACCTGTGTTACAACTGCCTAGTCAGTAATTCTGTAACAACAGACATCATGCTTTGTCCTAAGAATTCCTGTCAGACAGGTGACTATAAAAGACATGTTACTGTGTTTTGGGGGCATACTGGGTTGTCTGCAAATTAGTCCTCAAGGACTTGGTCAAATTACAGCATGAAATTTTACACACCATCCAATCCCTCCCCTATCAAAATCCACAGTAAAGTCTCCAGTAATTCGAACAGAGCTGCTGTCAGACTTGCTGCCCACCAGATGGTACAGCCAGTGCTAAGTGCTCTAGTGTTCCGTATAATATTACATGAATATATGTGCCTCCTCTGGCCATACTTTGCAGGAACCAAGAGCTACCTGCCATATTCTGAACATATTTTGCAGGGAAACATTCTGGGAAGGGAAGGAAGCTGGATGAAGAAGCTTCCTCTAACCACTTCTTCCCAAAGGGGAGATCTAAGTCATGTTCCTGAAGTGGATGGAGTGGAGCTGATTGAAAAAAAATCATGCTGCCTTCCCCAATTCCAGAGCACAGAGCTCCATATAGGAAACACTGTTGTTTATTCTCTGAGCTCTGCAGCACACGCAGCTCAGGTTTGTTCTGACTGAATGGAATTTTCATTAACTGCATGTACAATTGCATGGCATGTAGGATCTGCATTATCAAGCAGTGTAAAGGTGCAATATAGAAACTATCCACTTACTGAGGAGTCTGGATGAAATATCTTGTAAATGATCATAAAGTATAATGTTCTCAGCTCATCCCATTAATTAGTGACCTCTATCTTATTCCTACTTGAAAAACAACCATACTGCAGGAAACTACCATAGCAAAAATGTAAACGCTGATTAATATGAAAGATTCAGGAATAACAAACTAAACTGTGAGGTGGGGAAATTAAAAAAACAAACAAAAAAAAACCCAAAAGAAAACACACACACACAAAAACAACAAAAAACCCCAAAGCCCTGACACCTTATAATTTTAAAAGATTACTCCTACCTTTATTTTGCAAGATGAAGGATGAAATGATGCGGTCCCATTCCTCGTTCTTTGTATCTAACAATACTAAGACCAGGTCAAATCTGCTCAGCAGGGGACTGCCAAGAGCTATGTTGACAGACACGGACTCATTAGGGTCATAATGGCCTTTGGGGTTTGTTGCTGCCAGGATAGTTGTCCTTGTATTAAGCTTGCACACCAAGCTAGGGAAAAGTATGGTGAACATTATGGTTGAATTAAACTGGATAAGGGAAATTACTCCAAAGTGTTAAAAATTATCATGGTTTTATGTTACAAAGAGCACATCTTACCTTGAAAGACCATAAGAGATAAACAATATACACAATCATTGTACTAATATTTATTACATATACAGCATTTCTCAGTCAGAAAATAGTAACTAAACAGAAAGAAAGTGATCAGGATACCAAATGTAACTAAGCAATACTGCCATGAGTAATCTCTATATATGGCTAGGTCTTTAAATGGTGAAAACCAACATAACTTTTCAAAAAAAAGCATTACTTTGCTGATTTATACAGTACAGAAACACTTTTTTATGGTGGAAACGAACATTTTAGCTTAATTCACATTTTAAGAAAGCAAAATAAAATGCAATATAAATGTTTTATTGCTGTATGTAAACATGTTATGACTATGAACCCAACCAAACAATGATGGCAGCCATTTCAACTGTTTTTCCATGGAAACAGCCATTTTCCTCTCTTAACCATGCTCTCCTGGCATGTGTTTTTACATGTGGGGAGAGACTTTTTTAATTCCAGTAGTCAAAATGTAATATTTTCGGCTAAGGCAGCAGTAGAAGTATTCTAACTTAGGTTTGTCACCGAGCTACTTCTAGTCAGCTCCTGAGTAACTGCTGCCGTACATCCAAAGTTCTTCTGTAGCTGAGAGGAAGGAACACAGAACTTCTATGGGAAAAAAAAAGCGTATCTCCTATGCATCAATGTAAGACCTAAAATTAACAAAGTGCTTAACCTATCTGTGCTAAGTTACTACTAAAAATTCCTCATTATATATAGTCCTTAAAAGTGAGCGACTGAGGCTCTATGTGCAAGTTAGCAAACTGAGTTTTGCGGTCTACAAAACTCAACCAACTGCAAAAAGGAACCTGGCTAAAATATGTCACTACCTTATCAAGTAGATGGGACCATGTTGATTTCAAATATTTGATCCCAGCTGCAATATTTGCAATGGCTAGTGACCTCACAGAGGGGAGCAATATAACTTGTTCACTGTCTGCCAAGAGGGTAAAGAGAGCTTCAGTGGAGATGCTCAGAATAAAGAAAGGACATGATCAGTTAGAGGAGCCAAGAAGATGTGACTGGAGCAAGAGCTGAGTTGAAGGTGACAAGGAAGAAATGTGAAAAGAGTGGTGCCTTTTGAGCAGCACAGATTTCAGCAATTACAGCCAGGAAATGATCTAGGCCTGGAAAAGAGCTGGATATGACTGACAGAATAAGATACGAGCTCAAAGTAGTAGCGAAGGGAAACAATAGATCTGAACACACGCTACTTCGAAAAATAAAGTGTGGAACTTAAGTAAGCAAGAGTTTATATTTATGCCATACCCAATATATAAAATTCAGCAGCCTGGAAATCTCTGGGTCTCCTTTTATTACCATGCAGTATTACTGGATTTTGGAGAAATGAAGTCCTGCTTTCTGAGTTTCAATAAAAAATTCACAACATTTCTCATTTCATATACAATTATAATGACCACTCGCAGCAAAGAACAAGAAAAAGAACACCAGGTCTTCCCAGGAAAGTGCCCTGGTCTATAGTAGTAGACTGAAAACCCCATAGTGAAGAGGATATTTGTTTATTCTGATCTCTTGCAACCTCTGGTGCAGTGCACTGCCCTTTGAAATGTTGACTCATCTAGTTTAAGAATACTGCTGAGAACAAGACTAGTAAGTACAACAAAGAAAACAGATATATTTAATCAGCATGACAAACCTCCCTCCAATTTGTAAGTACAAGAAAAATATTTTATGTTTTATCCCATAGGTTAACATGCCACTTACCCTGCCTTTGCAACACTGATGGTTTGTTGCTCCATAGCTTCATGGATACTGGTTCTGTCATGTTCTTTGATACTATTGAACTCGTCAATGCAACAAAGGCCTCCATCAGCAAGCACCAGCGCTCCAGCTTCCAAGTTCCACTCCCCAAAGTCCTTCACAGCAGTCACTGTCAAACCTGAAGAATCAATTACTTCAGTCAGTCTTTTCTTTAAAAGCAAGAGTGCACTTGAGTAAAAAGAAAAGGACCCAGTGCACTGGCTTGTGCCATGGGCAGAAGGCAAACCAGCAGGTTAGCTCCACCACGTTCCTCTACCATGTGACTCACTTTTATATCTACTGGGAAGAAATCCCACTGGTGTTCAGCAGGTTTGCCTGGATCTCTGGAGCAGATTCTATTAAGCTTCCTGTGTTTGACAGTCACTTGTTTTAGGACTTTGTTAAGTGAACAGAAAATATTAAGGGAGGAAGACTAAATCTGCCAGATCAAATAGAAAATTAGGGCAAATGCAAAGATTGCAAAATTATGGAATGGACCCATTCAGCTCCTCCTCCCCATAAACTACTAAAACAGACATACATTTTGGAGCTGCAAAGCAAACTTTAGGGAAAAAAAAGCATTATTTCAAGTGTCTCATAACTCCTAGCCCCAGAAAGTGAAGATAAATTCTCACCTTAAACTAAGGCAATTATATTTCTTCATGAGATTTTGGGTTCTTCTAAGCATTAAGCAAAAATGAAAATCCAAAGATGCCCAAGGATGAAATAGGGAAAAGAAAAAAAGAATATTCTCAGTTAATCTACATGAAACAACACTGGGAGCATGGCAGGGCAGAAACTGCACAATTATGAAAATGGCCACTTATTATCAAGGATGTGCAGCTCCTTCCAAACCTTCTATTCCCTATTTCTCAGCTTCTTCTCTATCTTTAGCCCTCCTTTTTCACTCTAGTGTTCAGCTCAAAATATCTTAGTAGTTGACAAGCTGCAACCAGCCTAAAATCTCCTGGAATGCTATGGCAAAACTTGCCCAAGAATCCCCCCAGTCTCCCTGCTCAAAAACCCCGTTTCAGGTGGGAGAGGCTGCTGAGACCTTCTCATTGCTGCACAGTCCACCACAGTACCCCTCTGTTTCCAAAGGGCCAGCAAAAAGTTATATGGAAATACATGGAAATATATGTTTCCTGATAGCATAACATGCACTTGCACTTGTTGTGAGGAATCTTCTCCACTGTGTCCAATATTTCTTGGTTTCCTGGACTTTGAACAACCGGGGTAGTCAATCATATAGCAAAATTATAAAACAGCAAAATAACCTCTAGCCTTATGTCAGACATATGGAGAATGTTATTGAAAAATAGAGCCAGCAACACATCAGGCAAGTACCAGATGATGACATTCTTTGTAAATACAAACCAAAAGTGTCGTCTACTTTCCAAATGTTGCACAAGCCTGGATATTTGCTGAAGGCTAAGGGCCTCTGTGCCTCAGCGCTGTGCTCTCACCCCCTGCAGATCTGACAGCACTCTGCTCCCATCAGCAGGGCTTGGCCTTTCCATGCAGGTGGGAAGATGGCTCCCACATACCTTCTGGCTGCAGATAATTTCACTGCATTCAAGGGCAACCTGCAGACATTACTAGAGCCTGGCTGAGTATTTACTTCCACACCGAATCTCCTCTTGCAGTGAGGGTACACAACTCACACCTTGCAAGCCCTGAGCATGTTAACTGGTGCTAGTGCTGTCACTCCCCCCCATCCCTTGTGTGTGGCAGCCACAAGATGGCCTCCTCCACAGTCATCCTGCTGCTGCACAAGATGGCCTCCTCTACAGGCCTCTTGCAGCTGCACAAGATGGCCTCCTCTCTGGGCTTGCTGCTGCTGCACAGGGATGTGCGTTGTTCCTAGAGTTTGGAACATCATGTCACTTAAAGCCTTCTTTACAAACACAGGGCTGGGACAGCTTCTTGACAGCGGGGCTATGTAAGAGACACCCTCTGATCTCTCCACACACCCCTCTGCAGGTGGCCTCTCTAGCAGCAGCCAGGTGGATGTGTGGCAAAATTTAGGCCTATGCAGCCAGCCTGTCCATGCACAGAGTGCCCAGCACCCCACCAGCGAACTACTCTTCATTTGGGGAGCCCCAGCAAGCAGGGCACCAGCTGGGCTCCCTGTTACACCACTTCTGGGCACACAGCCCTTAGGTGGGAGATCAGCACCATGGGACTGGCTAGGGCTGCACGGCTCCTCTGTGGGTTCAGGCTTTTGAGAACCGAATACGGCCCCGAGCTGCGGCAGCCTTGGCACCCGGGACCCCACTGGCACTCCACTGACACCCAGCGCCGGCAAAGCCAGCGCCCTGCATCACCCTGACCGCCTCTGACCACAGAAAACGGTGAGGGGGAAAAAAAGAAAAAAAATCAAGCCTAACGCACCCCCCACGGCACATGGCAGAGTGCCACGGGCGGGCGAGAGGGGCGAAGCCGACAAGGGCTGATGCCTCGGNCCGAAATATGGCAAAGGTTCAGGTGAACAATGTAGTGGTGCTGGACAACCCGTCTCCTTTCTACAACCCCTTCCAGTTCGAGATCACGTTCGAGTGCATAGAGGACCTGTCGGAAGGTGAGTACGCGTTCTGCCGAGGCGGGTTCCGCAACCTGGGGCTCGCAGTTTCCGGGGGTTCCAGGCTTAAACTTTGCGCAGGCCTGCGCCCGCCGCCCCACAGCTTCTCCTCCGCCGCAGCGCCGGAGACGAGGCGGAGGGATGTGCTCCGAGCCGCCGGCCGAGCCATGTTCTTCCCGAGCCCGGCGGGGAAAGTTGGCGGCACCCGCTTGCCTGCCTGCCCTGGCCGCCGAGACGGGGCCGCCGCTCCCCGCCGCGCCATCGGCGAGGCCAGCCTCAAGTTGCGAGGAACTTGTTTGAGTGGTGGTAGCCATGTTGCCAGCTTTGTGTGTGCGTGGGGGGGAGCGCGACAGGGAGAGGGTTAACCGGGCTCGGCTGCCGCGCATCCCCACGGGGACACGGGCTGTTGCGCGGCCACCCCCTCCCCAGCCGGCCGTTACGCGGAGCGCGGAAAACGCTCCGCGGCGAGCGTTTCGTTGACCTCGTGCTCCATTTCAATACTTAAAAAAAAAAATAAAATCAATCGCAATGGGAGGCAGGGCCGGGCGGGCTCGCCCCCGAGTGCTGGCAGGCGGCTACCGCGGTGGGTACGCGGGGCCCACGGCACGGCGACTGCGGGAGCCCTGCTGGTGGGGGAGGGGGCTGGCGGCCAACCACTATTTTTGGAAGTCACTCGAAAGTTACCGGCATCCGCCGGGGAG
>VYZX01004791.1:8432-24351 GCA_013401335.1 Brachypteracias leptosomus | reverse complement strand
TGTCCATTGATCTCCCGACGCATTATAATTGCTTAGTTCTGCTGAAATTGTTGCAAGGTTGACAAGTCTTAAATGTAGCATCAGCCTGGTTTCCAGACCAAGACAGACCCCTTTATATTGTCAGGACTTGGGTATTTCAGTGAGACCTGCAAGGAAGAGTAATAACTAGTGGCAATAAGGATGGTGAAATTTGGCCCTAAATTAATGCCTATTGTAGCCTTGAGGGTTTGTGCATACTGCCAGTCTAAGCTATTGCTTCCAAGGGCCTGTTTTGTATATTGATTGCAAAGATTTATTTTAAACAAATCTGCTCTGATAGCCATTGAAGATCACTGCTTTAACTTTCAATTATTGTCTAGGTAGCTGGTTTTTTGAGTTATATTCAATGTCACAAGTATTTTTTTAGTTAATTCCAAAAAGTCACTTTTAAATACAAGGTGTCTCAGGTTCACTTGATCTGAGAAATAAGAAATCTGTGAAGATGAAATAATTTAGCTGATGTTTTAGTGAAAAGATATCAGAGAGAGACTAAAAAAAGAGATGAAATAATTCAAGCTATGTATGGACTGACACAGTGACTACAGGTCATGCTACAATTTTTTTCTTAATATAATTAAGAATTAACATGTAATTAACCCATTTTTTTCTCTTCTCAAGGGACATATTTTTACAGGCAAAAGGAAAAAGGAGTGCTGTAGTGCTTTTACTCTGGTTCAATTAAAATGAATTCTGAGTATATAAATTTACATATTAAAAAAGTGAAAAGGTTGACATTTACATGTTTTTTACTTAATACATCCTTTAAATTCTCCTCTAGTTATTACAAACTAGCCTCGCAGTTAAGATTTAAAGGTTAGCTAATGGCTTTTTTAGAAGACTGGGAGGGGCTTGGGTCTAATGCAGAGAATAACGAAAACAGATCAATTATTGACCTGTATTTTTGCTGATTAGTATACCATTTTTTTTTTCTTTCAATTTGCTTTTTTAAAATGAAGCTAGGCTCAGCTAATGGAAACTGTTAAAGTACAGAATTTAACATAACAGAAATAATCATTACTGGGATAAAAAAGTAGGATTATGATTTATAGCTTTTAGCATACTATAATAGTATCTTGAAACAATCTGTATTTGGAGAATTTCATGAGATAACATTACAAACATTTTGGAATCACACTCTGCAACAGTTCAGTGAACACAAATGGTCATTGCAGGCAAAATCATGGGCTGAAAGGAATGAGTGAGGTTGTGTATTTCATTCAATTTATATTCAAAAGCTCTATGCACACTGTTGCATACAAAACTTTGTTATGGGCAAATAACTATGTTATGAGAACATACCTTATATGCATAGCAAAGAATTTATTGTTAATCTAATAAAAGAATGATTAGTAATCCAGATCTACTTATTACAGAAAAAGAATAAATAAAATAATGCAATTTCAGGGTAATGTCCTAATAATGAAACAGTTGGAACTGTTGCATGCTCTGTAGTACTTACCCTCTTCTCTCTGACGTGTTCTGCTTGCTCTTCCGTGGTTCCCGTGAATCTCAAGACTTGTGCTCACATTCCTCAAGAATGGGGAGGGTGTTACATGAGCCATCTGCAGGCCCCTGTTCTTCATTAAGAGGAGAATTTTGACTTTGTGGGTTTCCTCTACCTTGCTCTTGGGTCCACTGTGTTAAATAATGAGGGTCATTTGCTTTTTCTTTCTTTGTGGGTTCCCAGATTCCCTGTATGCACAATTTCTTATATATGTATCTTTATTCTTTGTTCACATTATGAGCAAGTTCCGTGGTCACATTCATAGAATCATAGAATGCATTGGGCTGGAAGGAACCTTCCAAGATCATCTAGTCCAACCCCCCTGCAGTCAGCAGGGATGTCTTTTACTAGATCAGGTTGCTCAGAGCCCATTCAAGCCTGCCCTGGAACGTCTCCAGGGATGGGGCCTCCACCATCTCTCCGGGCAACTTATTCCAGTGTTCCCTCACCCTCATAGTAAAGGACTTCTTCCTAATGCCTAATCTACATCTACCCTTGTCTAGTTTAAAACCATTGCCCCTCGTCCTATCACTGCATGTCCTTGTAAACAGTTCCTCCCCAGCTTTCTTGTAGATACTGATACTTCAGATACTGGAAGGCCACTATAAGGTCTCCTTGGAGCCTTCTCTTCTCTAGTCTGAACAACCCCAATTCTCTCAGTCTGTCCTTGTAGGAGAGATGCTCCAGCATCATTTCTGTGCCTGTCCTCTGGACCCACTCCATCAGGTCCATGTCCTCTTGTGTTGAATTTGTTTCATGGCAATAATTATTTATACATGACTATATCCCTGGGGCTTGTATCATCCTTTACCTTTATTCGAAGGCCTCTGCCATCATCTCATGACTGTCAATAATATTGAGAGCAGTTTTGGATATTTTATGAGTGACCTGGGGATACTTAATTGCAACTTGATGTTAAATTTAGGGCATTGCCATAGCATTGAGCATATGGTTCTTTCCTTTACAATTTGATATTGATCCTGCCTTCTAGAGGCTATTTCATTTTTAACCCTATCTTTTCTCTAGTGAAATGAAACAAGTAATTATCTTACCTTCAAAAACAGTAAAAACAAGAAATCTAAAATGAATTATATAATACTTGAATCAGTGCAGAACAGCTGCAGAACTCCCTTATAATTGGTCCTGACCATTCTCATTCCTGGAGATTATTTACTTCTGTGGTGGGTTTACCTTGGCTGGGTGCCCGGTGCCCACCCCTAGTCCCTCTATCACTCCCCCCACCAAAACCTCTGTCAGCAAGGCAAGCGGGGAGAGAGTAAGATGGAGAAGAAGAACCCGTGGGTTATGATAAGAAGCAGTTTTAATAAGCAACAGAGAAAGCAAGGTCGCGCGCGCGCAAAGCAAAAGCAACAAAGCCGTTACTCTCTACTTCCCATCCACAGGCGGTGTCGGGCCTGTCCCAGGAAGCAGGGCTCCAGAACGTGTACCGGTTGCTCGGAGGACAAATGTCTTCACCCAAATCCCCCCCGTCCTCCTCCCTTTATAGTTGAGCTGACGTCATATGATATGGAATATCCTATTGGTCAGCTCAGGTCGGCTCTCAGGGTTGTATCCCCTCCCAGATCTTGCCCCCCCCCATACCTTTGGTACTGTGTGGGCACTGATAGTCATAACAAGGGTGTGTGTTATCAACACCCTCTGGGTCCTAGTACTGCAGCATGAGGGCTGTATGGGGAAAATCAGCTCAGACAGACCCACTACAACTTCATACCCACAATGTGCATGCATGTATCTCCATTGCTACTGCAGGCTCTTGGCAAGTTTGTTTTTCTGTTTGTCAGATTAACTGCCCAAGATTTTTCATAACAGTTATTTCAGTAATTTCCTCTTATCTGTAATTTTCATTGCCAATAATTTCTTGAACTGATGTTCATATTCAAAACTTTGGATACAGTAGAAGTAAAATATTGAACAGCTCATATTACCTTTAGTTGAATTCCATGTTTGTGCAAAATAACAGAAACTTAGAATAGTTGTCAGTGATCAGTTGTCTACAGCACAATGAGATAATATTTTAATAAATGGAGTCTTTTCTTAATTCAAGATAGAAAACCAGTTCTTAATCTTTGTTTCTTCTAAAATAATCTGTGGGATTGTGGTGGACAGCTTTTAACTGGTATCTTTCTTACAGCATGGGTAAAAATTACAGAGGAAACAGCTAATCTGAGAAAATATTTCTAAACATTCATATATAAAAGGAGCTGTCATGTATAAAATGCCTCATGTT
The DNA here is from genome assembly GCA_013401335.1 of Brachypteracias leptosomus. NCBI lineage: Eukaryota > Metazoa > Chordata > Aves > Coraciiformes > Brachypteraciidae > Brachypteracias > Brachypteracias leptosomus. The sequence goes on along the minus strand of VYZX01004791.1, from coordinate 20,560 downwards.
TTTATAAAATGAAATGTCTACCTGGAAAAGCAATAATTAAGAAACAAAGTGGAGTATAAAAAAAGCCCTCTTAACATTGGATGCTTGGCATTTTAAATCCAGCTTTAAAAAAAAAGCTTACTTCAATAAGATACTAAGTTGTGTCAGTAACTGATGAAACTTTAAACAAGATATACTAGATGGAATGGTATGATATGGTCTAACCTCAGATCTGTCCCTGTAATTTTTATTTCTTTCATCTGTATGGAGGGGAGAGAATTGTTAGATCAGTGGATCCACTTTGACCCTGCCTGGGTATATGGGTTTTTTTTAATGTGTTCTGAGATTTTTCAGTAGCTCTAATCCAAGTCCCACATGATTTACACAAAGATTCTGAAATTGATGCCATGGAAGCTTTGACCCTTCTGGTCAGTAAATTCTAGTGATTATTGAAGAGAAAATAATTTAAATAAGGTAATCAATTTCATGCCTATCGTGATATGAAATCTGTAATTCTGCATGGCTCTAAAATGTGTTGTATTAGATCTGTTGATGTAATTATGTCTTGCACAAAATACTGCTTATGAGAAGTAGTAAACAATTATAACAGTGGTTTTACTAGAAGATAAAAGAATGTAACAGGTACAGCAACACATAGAAAATAGAGTTGTGTATAAATAAGAACATTTATCCCTCCTCCCAGTAGTTCTTTTCATTAAGAAACAAATCAAATACCAGAACTTCCCTTTCCAAGCCTTCGTTAACTTTACATTTCTTTTGGTTGGATCTCCCTAACTATACAGTTTGCACAGTGGCAGAAAAGCCATTAGAATGGTTGGTTATTCTTTGGTTGGTTGGTGATCCTGCCCTTCCTTTTCCTGAAAGGGCATTTTTAAATCCCTGCAATATTTCTCAATTCTGTGTTTCTAGCCTGCTGAATGGCAATCACTGCTAACAGCTTCCTTCAGCAAACCATACCTCCCTCTTTGACTTTGCTTCTGGAACAAATAGCCAATTTAAGTTTGTATTAAATTTGAGTTTTGGATTGGATTGTACAATACTGTCCCTATGTGAAAGCTATGACTTTATAGCAGTCTTCATAAAGCATATCTCCATAACTCATCACATGTTCTCATTTCTCTGCATTCTGGTTATATGTATTCTATAAATCACTTTACTTTTTATAGTATCTATACATCTTAAAATAAATTGAAACCTAAAATTGATGTGCAAAATAATTTATTCCTGAAAAATCCAGTTGGTATTTATTACATTAGCCACTTGGCACTTCCTCTTTCATCCCACTGCCATCCTCCTTGGTCTATTTTTTGAGCTTAGTATTTATGTGTCACTATTAAAAAGAATAGTCTTCTTACAGATGCTTTCCATAGCACCACCTATGCTCAGAACATGGAGGAAAATTTAAAGCAGTATTATAGGTAGTATACCTACTGCTTACTTTATTTGAAGATATTCCACATACAAGAAATTATTCCTTTTTTTTCATACAATCAAGGTCACTGTAGTTACTTTACCTTCCACATATCTTGCTTGGAGAGATTCAGTTGTGTGTTTTCATTATTTAGTATCAGATGGAAAGATACTTCATTTTGGTATTTCCACTGCTTCCAGGCTGGGTAAGGACCTTGTCTCCAGTAAGGAGATTTTTTGGTTTAGAAGTCCACTGAAGGAAGGGGCCACACTGCAGCTTACTGGTGGTCTACCTTACTAAGTTACACTCTATTGGGTGGCAGCTGGCCTGTTTTCTATGGCCACCCTCTTATATGTTCCCTTCTATCCAACAGAACAACAGATTTCTGCAAGTGATTAGTCCTGATCTGGCAGACTTGATTAGCTGGATCCTCTCATAAGTCACAATCTTTTTCACGTGGTTACATTTTGTGATTGTCTTGTTCTTAACACAGTCATGCCAATTTACTGCAAGCAGCTTATTTCCGAGAGTATCAGATTTTTGCCAAAGGGCTTCTTTTGAGAATCAAGGTTGACGTTACATATATCATGATAAAACCCATGGAAAACCTGTGTACCTTGAAAAGCCTCAGCATTTTGTGTCCCATAAAAGTTCATACCAGCTTCAGATCATTCAAACTGGTTTGCATACCAGCTTCATTTCTCATGGTCTATTTGGGAGCATTTTCCTGCGTTACAAGATACAAGCTCTTATTCTTCGTGTTTAGGAGATCAGTGTGTCAGTGAACATGAGGGGCCCCCAGTGCAGTGTGCACTCACTGCAGGAATGTTGGGCCCTGGGACTTTGTATTCCGCATTCTCAAAATTGATGAGGAGGCTGTTGATTGATGTTGGTTCTTCCTCACTGCTAGTAGTTGCTGTTCTGCAATACTCATTAGCTCGCTGTTGACTGGGATTTCACCTCTTTGTAATTGCTTTTCAGCAGGGTTAGTCATCTGGAAAGCCCATAGTGCATCCAAGCCCAATGCTTCTCTGAAATCAGGCTCATCTTCTGGCAGCAGTTGCAGAAGTCATCAGCAAACCTTCTTGTCAGCCTTGGAGTTGTTTCTGGTTAGCTTCAGGTATACAATTTATTACATTTCTCTGTCTTTTCAGAAATCATAATAGAAATTTTCTATTTCTGCATTTTGAATCTTCCCAAGAAATGAAAAATTTTGACTCAGGTGAAATATTTCTGAAGTTCTCATAATACGTTTTGGGATATTATCATCAGAACCAACTTTCTTATTTACTGGTGATCTTTGTAGATATAACTGCATAGCATATACCTGTATCGGTCTGTTCAGATCACTACTTGTGATTTTAGGCCCTACTGATAAGCCATGAACTTTCAAACTTACTTTCTTCAGCATCTGATCAAAGGCTGTCTTTTTTTCCACTGAGATTTCACCATTGTTGCTACCTTGTCTAAACTAGGCTTTAGTTTTCTGATTTTACATCACTTGGCTTACATGGCATTACATGGTTTTTGGTCCACCATCAAGCCTTGCCATATTTATTCCCTACTTCAGAAGATTCTCCCTCTTTCTGAAAGTATCACGATGTAGTTTTCTTTCAGTATAGCATCTGAGATACTCCTTCCCACTGATCTCTCCTTTTAATCTGTTTCTTAGTTTAGAGACTCCCAGTAATTTCCTGGTGCTGCAGGAGTCTTCCATCAGCTACTTCATAGCTGCTGGTCCATCTCCATGTGACTGGCAGAAAATGTCGTCTTTCCTTTGGCTTTCTGTTTTGCACTTGGCAGCAGAATAAGTCATCTGAAATCTGAGCTTCCTAGCTGCCCTCTTCCTCCCCAGTACAAATGAAATAACCCATTTTTAATTTTCATGTAATCTACTCTTTTAGGAGATCATACTTATAACAATATATCACCATCATATTTCTTTTTTACTTCAGGCTATTCCAGGATGTTTGTTCTGGCTGGACTTCTCAGCAGCTCAAGTAGTTCAAATGAAGTCTGGATATTTCAGGTGATATGTTTGCGTAAGATGAACTACTTTCTTTGTGAAGGCTCTGGCACTGAAGCGCTGCAATTCCAGCTTGTCTAACAGGACAACATCTATTGTAGTTTTTGTGGATAGGATAGAGATCTTGAAGGTGTTCTAAGGTCTTCTGATTTGGGCTGGAACTTCATACTATACATCTGGAGAATATGGGATCCTGCAAATCATGCCATTCATGTGTCACATAGATTTCCAGGGCAGTACCTGAATTTGTGTTACATTTGTTTCCAGTTTTTAAGCAGCTCTTGGACCTCTGACAATTTCACCAGCTGCTCACCTTTATCTGGAGATGAAGCACATATTTTTTCAGTTATTTTCCCTTAGAGCTGTGAATGCTAGACACTAATATGTGAGGAGAACTGAAACAGATGCCAGAAAATTAAAATCAATTGATTTTATGCATAACATTAACAAGGCATTTTATTCTTGTGACAAACAGTGCTATCTTAAGTAAGCATTCATTTGACCTAGTGGCTTTGATATCAGTTGTTATTAATATCCATGTAGCAGTCATTTAGAAGACTGCAGCTTTCAGAGATTTAGCTGAATAAGTAAAACTAGATGTGAAAACAAACTGATATGTAAGCAATATTTTTTTTTAATAAACAAAACATAAAGAAAATATATTAAAGCTAGTCCAATTATAGTACGGATTAATAGCTGCAAGTGTTTAAAGAATACTGTCTTATAAATAGAAAATAGATATTAATAATTAAAAATTTCTAAAATGAGAGTTTATTTCAGATGAGTTATTTAGAATAAGTTTATACAAGTCATATTGTGTGGCCATAGGAACAAATCAAACAATAAATGGATGACCAGCATAAATGTATATTTAATGCTGTTTGCCAAAATGAGCTGTACCAAAGCAACTTTCATGTTTGCAGAAAACTGAAGGAAGCTCTCTAAAGGCAACTAATTTGCAATACAGAGCTGATGAAATAACATTTGCAGATGTTTCTACTGTGTTGGAAGGCTGAAAGAATACTTCAGTATTGCAAAGTAGGAGCTGAAATTATTTTAGTGCCTTCTCCACTTCAGCAGCTGTGTACTGAACCTGACATAAGCCCATAAGCTGTCTTTGAATTCTTCACCTAAAAGTTACTGCAAAACTCTTGTCCATGTATCAGATTTACAACTGTAGCAGAAGCCTCAGTCAGTGTCTATTTACATAACATCACAGTTCTTTCTTCTTTTTGCAATATCTCTAGTTTAGCCTATAATTTTTTTTAGAACTACAGTAAACTCCAATAACTGGATCAACACCAGTTTATGCCGAGCAAACCTACAATTCCACAGGTTTTTTCATTTTCACTCTTGAGATTGTTATTATGATGGTACTAGTTGCACAAGAAAAATTTTCATTATTCATGCTGGGATCAAATCTAATGGTACCAGAAGAAGATAAAGCTTTATTTCTTTCTTTGTGGTGTTCTGTATGCAAGTAACTTGGCTATCAGATGAGGAATCTGCATTAGAGCTCATTGGAAATCTCTGCAAGTAAACAGAGGCATTGATTTTATTTTGTCTTGGTTGGTTGATTGGGTTATTGGTTGGGGTTTTTTTGAGGGAATAGCACTAGGGAGGTTGAGAACCAACTATCGATTCACAGCCTAATTCTTTTAATGTATTAGCAGTCAATGGAGAACTTGAAATAAAACAGAGCTGTTCAAACAGTAAAACAATACTACATAAAAGGAAATGTGATTAATCTGATACCTATTAATGTTGATGGCATGGTACTCTCAAGTAAGTGGCAGATTCTCTTTGGTCCTAATCAGGGCAGGATTTGAAACAGAAAAAAGATTCTGTGTTCTTACAATCAGATTAATCCAGCTCCATCAAAAGTCAGTGTTCTCCAAATTCTGTTTAATCCAATTCCTATTCTGTAGCCAGTATCATACTAAAATGGCCATTCTAGTGCTCCTTTAAAGTGTAACATGAGAGGTCATTGACATCGGCAGACCTAGATGACTTCTCTGAGGTTATCTCTCTGAACAAACTCTCTGTTATGATATATTAAACATCAGAGAGGCAGGATTGCTGAGAGCACTGCAATATTGAAGACATCTCTCTGATTCATAAGCATTAGATTTGGTTTCACCAAAACCAGGGAATGCCAGATCATGCAAGAATCAATTTGGGTTGAAAAAGTTCAGCACAATTTTAACACTGGGGCATCATTATTTACATGACTTGGTGACATAAATATGATCTCTGATCACATATTTGCTTTGAAGAAGCTGCATATGTTGGTTCTTCTTTGTAGAGTGCATCTCTGACAAACTGAACACCGCAGAATTTGCTCAAATTATCAGCTCCTCTTTAAGTTTAGATTATAACAATGTTCAGAGCACTTCTATGGTCCCTGCTACATTTCTGTGGCATTCATGTATGCATGTCAGTTGTAGTGGAAGTTTGACAGTTTCAGACAGTTGTATCTGTGTTGTATCAGTTATATCTGTTTTCATACCTTAATCTGACAGGTGTTCCTGTCTTAGATAATTTGAAAGAAACAGCAGAAGTATAAGAGAAATCAGTGTCTGTTTAATTCATTACTGAGTGTGCTGGGCTTCCTTGCAGGAACAGCTATGTAATAAAACCTTGTTGGACCTCATCTTTTGTAAGAGTAATACTATTTTCCTCTTCAATGACCATCATCTTGTCATTGTGTTTCATCTCAGCATGCAGCTATCCCAAAATAACAAAAACCCCACCCCATTTCTATAGGCCTCCTAACTGAGGGTGGTCTAATTACTTCTGCAATATTGGAGAGTAATTGATTCTAGATAAATTTAGATATGTTTTCATTTTAAAGGACACAGTTGTAGAGCTCATAGAATAAGTGACCAAAGATGACAGTGAGAGTATAGAGTGTAAAAACTTTTTTTAACAAAAGGATTTGAAAAATTACTGAATACAGAATACATCCAAAGTATACTTTTTTGTCGATACTGACATTGGAATTGGTAGTTTTTTCCTATTTTCTGTGAACAGTGGGGAAAAGGAAGAAAGGGAAGAGGCAAGGGCAATTCCTGTATTCTAGGGCAAAGATTTGGGCTCTTAACAGTCTTTGTATGCCAAGCTAATACTTCCACCACTAGGAAAAAAACACGGAAACTACCTTTTAATAGAAAAATGGGGCCTTCAATCTGGGGTTTTGTTATCATTTCAGGGAAAGCTTTCTAAAGGTTCTTTCTGGTCAGGATGAAAGAACTTTAAAATTGCCATAAAGTGGATCTGTCATCCTTCAATCTGCTTAGGAGTCACTTTGAGAAAGGAAAATACTCTGGGAGATTCGCTACCTTACATTCTAGAGGATATCCTGAGAAAATCTGTCTAGTAACAGGAGTTGGAAGAAAGCTTGTACAGCTAATTTGTAGGCAGTGTAAATACCTCCAGGTGAAACAGGGCTCTGGTTTAGGAAGAAGGTTAGGTGGCAGTCCCTTTTTTGTAATCATTTGCTAGCTGTGTAGCCACATTTCTTTTCAATTGCTTATTTCCTACATCTGGAAGTAGCATCTCTTCCTCAGCACTTTGTTGTTTAATGAAATATAAATACTCATCTAAAATGTTTTTGTTATGATATTCATTTCATCCAAGTTGGATGGGGCTTTGAGCAACCTGATCTAGTGGGAAATGTCCCTAACCAGACAGAGGGGTTGGAACTAGATGACCTTTAAGGTCCCTTCCAATCTGAACCATTCTATGATCTATGATTCTATAAAATTCTCCTAATTTGCATGGTTTTTCATTATGTGTTCTACATTAGGGTGTTCTGTAGAGCACTGGAAGTGAATCACTGTCATGTGATAAGAAAGACTGATCAGTGAGCAGAAGAGGAATTTCAGGAAGATGAAAAGCAGTTTCATGGTTAAGGCAGTAGAAGACCGCCCCAGATGAATGGATTCTTGCTATATACCACATCAGTCTATGTCACAGCATTCACATGTAATCTAAACAAGCAGTCTGAGCTGTAATTTTTGGATTTTCATAGCTGCATGCTATTGACTTCTCAGGTAGCCACCTTTAAAGTCAGGGAAACACTCTGGGGAAGCACCAAGCAGAGAATGCATCAGATGGACAGTACATCCTCAATATCGGGGAGCAGTACTGCAAAATATATTCATTAATGACCTGCATGACGAGACAGAATGCCCCCTTGGGAAGTTTGCAGAAGGTACAGAACTGGGTGTGTGGCTGTTCTGTGGTACCACAACAGAGTAGAGAAATGGGTCAACAGAAATGTCATAAAGTTCAACAAAAGGAAATACATTTAGAAAGAAGTCTTGTGAAGTTGAAGGAACAAGTCAACAAAGGACAGACTGAAAAACACTGTCAGGAGCGACTAAACGCTGCCATTTCTTTTGGAAGGGAAATTCACTGCAACACTGGTGAGTCCTTGAGACTTGTCTGAACATTGCACTGCATTTTGATTTCCTAGGTTTTAAACCACATCTTAGCATCCAAAACCTATAGGATTTTTGTCCTATCTCTTCAGATACATGTATGAATAATGGTTTCCATTTAATTTCTTTTTACTCAGAATATTAATAATAAGTAATTTCATTAGTTATTATTTTGTCAAGATGGACTGGAAAGTTTCCCTTTCAGATTTTCAATACTAGTGGCAATAATCACATGTGAAATGCCTGAGAAGGGGTTGTAGTGATAACAAGAGGTTGTTGCAGTTCCCTTCTCTCATAAGACTCTTGATATCTGTGGTAGGGACCTCCAGAAGAGGTAGACCGCAGAGGGATTGCAAGGACTTCTTCCACTGAGTAATTTTAAAGAACTAATTGAAAAGAAGTACTTGGATACGAGCTCTTTCTAGACTGTTTTCCCCTAGAAGTAAAATACTAGTGAGTCAGAAAGAAAAAGAAAATATCTACATAATCTAAAATCTTTACAATATTTTTCAGATCTGCTCCTGGGTAAATAGTCCCTCTATACTGGAGGAAAATTAGTAGAAAATGGCCTATTAGTGTCTTTATTTATAGTTCAAGACTCAACAACTCAGTGATTTATATTTTGAATTCGCTCACACCAAGTGACATAAGAAATAACTAGAAAGGCAGGTATGACCTTGCTCAAGCTGACTATATAAAATTCAATGTAGCAAAGCTTGTATATTGAAAATTGCGAAGCAATAAAATGTTTTTTGCATTGTGCAGCTTGCCAACTATGTCAATACAAGATAATGGCTTAAGCAAATCACATGACTAACTAAAGAAATAGAGATGTAACTGTGAAAAAAGAAACATAATATTGGGTTTGTGACAAGAACACTTTATATGATAAAACTAATTTGTAACTTCATCCTTAAAGCAATACACAAAAAGAGTACTGAGGCGCTATTATAGAATAAACGAAGTATGAAGACGAAGAAATAGTCTGACAGCAGCCTAGACAAGGGCAAAGGAACTCATTTGGCATGGTTAAACATTATATTCTTAAGAAAATAATTTGGTTATTTGAAATAAGGAGCTGATGGAGTTCATGGGAAGGAGGACAAGGAATAGTTTAAGAATACAAAGTTCAGGTTTAAAAATTTAATTTAATTGACTGTATTTTTATCTTCACTTAAATCTTTCTTAATATGTTCAGGTAAGAGAGGAAAGTGACTGAACTAGTGGAAGGACAGAAATTCAGCTAAGAAAACACAGTTCCTCATTAAAGAGTTTCCCAGGCTCCTTGTGCTTATGCTGAAAAGAGAAACAAAAGAGTGTGACATGTGCAGTAGCACAGGTTAAGAAGGTGGGCCCAGAGAATACCTTCTCTGGAACTTCCTATCTCATGTGGAACACATGCATGATCCTCTGTAGGGAAATGAGGCTTTGTTCTGCCTGTGCCCTCCACCACATTAGTGCAAACCAACCTTAGGCTGGAAGTCATGGAATTAAGTGCTTTAAGTACAGCCTTAACCAAAGTTCAGAGAAGGCTTACGTCCAGCTGGTTTGAAGCCCAGACAGGTTATTCTTGTGCTCAAAATAGTACATGGACATACCCCTGTACTGCAAGGATGTTTCCGTTGCAATTTCCTCCTTTTCTCTTTTTACATCCACATGTAGTTTCCAAAAGTATTAAGCGGAATATCTTAGAGTGATGTTGTAGCTCATCCTAGTGATCCTGAAAACTGTGAAGTACGCAGGGAGCAGTTTCACATATACTAGTCTATTGAATTATGTTCTGTTGGCGAAAGCGTACCTGCTTTTCAAACCCAGCTTCTTGGCCCAGGATGTCTATATGAGGCTTTTGTCTCTATCTCCTGATGGAAAGACTTCTGGTGGGACATTAGACATTTTCCATTAAGTAGAACCAAGTAAAACCTGCTTATTCCCTGGAACATGTGAGGTGTGTGGTCATATCCAAATAACTAACTGAAAGAAAACTTTCTGAGTAGCCAAATGTTTCCACTGATGTTGGATACTCTATTAGAAAATTAGCTCAGGGATCAAAGAAAGGTTGATTACAATGGTTCATGGTATTTCTTACTAGCAACAGGGATATTTTTTTGTCAGTCTCCTTCTCATTTATACCACTGTGTTGGGAAGAAAAGGACCTAAGCCACGCAGTGCTAACATCTTTCATATGAGTTAGATGTATTTTTTCCAAAAGATAATCCCTCCCTTGGTACAGCTCCTCATAAAACTATAAATTCATTAATTTGTTAAAATACCCTAATGGTCTGGCACAAGTGCAAGAGGGTGTGATTATTCCTGAGTTATTAAGAGAAGGATCATTTAGATGCAGAAGTTCACATTGCTTCATTGAAATGCTGTGTAAAATGATTGTTGAAATAGGTTTTTGGTCTATTAGGCTCCTCACTAATCTTTTGGGGGAACTCATTAACATGCTTGAATGATAAAAGGCATAAGGATAACTTTCATCAAGTGAAATTGTTAGCAGTGCACATCATGCATTAGATGCATTATAAGTTGTGTTTATGATGTGAGAAACCTTGTAATAACATCTGATGCACTGCATAAATCATTTCATTCTTGGGACATGATAAATGCAGAGAAATTTAATTCTGGGACAGTTCTTAAACAAAAGAAATCAATAGATTGTATAAAAATCCTCCCTCATACTATTTTTTGGCCTTTTGCTTAGAAACTAAGAAAGATGTACGCCCTCTCCTTTACTCATACAACAGATTTTGAAGTACAAGCCTTGAATGAAGAGCAACAGCACTAAAATGCTTTGGTATGTGTCCTTTGAGTCAAGTAGAAATAGTTAGTCATGTGTCAGAAGTAAGCTTTGGGATATGATTAATCCCATATGTTGAGAAATATCTTTCAAGAAATTGTTTAAGAGAGGGCATGAGTCTTTCAGAAAGAAAATGAGGCAGCTTGACAGAGAAGAATATTTTAAACATCCTGTTTGTTGAATAGCTACCTGGTGAGAGAACTTGGATGAATGTGTTTGAAAGAATTATTATGTTGCGGTTGGGATGGACAAAGCGACAACAAATCTTAGCAGAAGCAAGCAAGCAAAAGCACATTCTCTCTGAGACACACAAGAGAAAGCAGCTTAGCACACACACAATTAACAAGACAAACTCAGAAGGAGAAAAACAAACAACAACAAAACCAAACACAGAACAAATTCCTATTATGTTCTTGGGTCCCTGGAATAATCCCTCATTCTGACTTCCAATTTTGAAATAAATCTGTTAAACGTTTTGTAAATCAATGTGATATCTTAATCACACAGACACGTGTGAGATCGAGGGCTCTCTGTCCCCCCTCCCAAGCCTGGTGCATTCCTCAAATTCCACACATTCACACAAAAACAGAGGGTTCTGCTCCCCCCTTTAGGACCGTGCAGCCCACTTCCTAAGGGTTTTGTGAGAAAACAGTGAGATTTATTGTTCAATAACATTGAATAACATTGTCATTGTTCAATGACAGTCTTGTGAAAGCGATAGTTAGTATAGTGTATTCCCCTTTAAGAAAAGTCTGCCCTACGCCAAGCGGCAGCAGCATATATCCCTTTAAGAGAAACCTGCCCGTTAGTAGAATCTTACCAACCCCATTCCTGGTGAAAGACTGCTGAAGAAGGATGCTGTAGATAGGATGATCTGGATCATTGCAGAGAAAGAAGGAGATGAAGGATCATACGGAGCGAGCCAAGGCATCCCTTGTATAACGTGGTGCTCTCCCTCCATCCTCTGTTTTACTTTCGCCACAGTAGCAAAGTTTTAAAAGTGTGTGGATCATATTTAACACCCCTTTTCTTAAGCATCTGAGTCCAGATGTTCACAATAGCCCGTTCCTCTACCTAAACTTTGGCTTCCATTTTTTTTTATTTTTGCTTTTGCACAGCTCCATCAGCAATTTGCAATGTTTTCAATGTTTCTGTTACTTTTGACATTTCTGGCTCTCTTTCAGAGTCTTTTCCATCTACCACAGCTCCGGCAGTCTCTTTCTGCTCCTGCTCTGCCAGTAGACCTGCTGTGGCAGTGCCTATCTCTTTGTTCTTTTTTATCACACTCATCTTTCCAAGCCTTTAAGGTTTCGCTCAACAAGCACCATGTTGTAGCCAAATCAGCAGCATCTTTAGATCCCTTAGATATCTCATCCCATAATTTTTTTCCAACATCCTCCCAAGCAGATACACTAAACGCAACAGCAGGCGAAGCTTCAAATCCTT
>VYZX01004787.1:13884-25774 GCA_013401335.1 Brachypteracias leptosomus | reverse complement strand
AACTGCATCCCAGCTCTCCATACATCAGAACATGCAGGTCGCTTTTGTACAACTGCAGTGAAAACCACTATTTGTAACTAGACTGAGCTAAAATTCAGCCTCAGATGTTCACACAGGGATCCCTGGCTGCTCAGGGGAGAAGTGTGTTCTCATTCAAGGGGTTTGCAATTAGTGATGTGGAGACAGTGCCTCTGATCACTCCAGGTTTTTGAGTGGTTGAAGAGTCTGCTACTATATGAACAGCAGAATGTAAGTCCTGTACTTTGAGAACTTACTCATGTGCTTTGTTATGAGATGTGCAGAAGCACCTCTCAGGCTGCAGTACCATTTTTTTAATCCATAACTATAATTTCTTATTTGGACATATGATTCCTTGTTATTTCATTGTGTCTTCCCTAGTATGTTCAGTTAAGGTGTTGCAGGAATGACCTGCATGATGGGTATGTTTTCCTCCTGGGAATCCATCTGGAGATGCAGATTACATCTTCTCGGTCCCACATCCCATGTCACGCCCCAGTCAGAGCTCTGTCTTGCAGATGAGGAATCTCAGAGGTATAACAGAGAGTGTGCTGGGACTTCTAATGAAGTAATAAATTACAATTATAGCTGTTAACAAATATTCTTATTACCACGGTCCATTCAGATGAATACTTCTATCAGCCATGTTTCCATTTCTGTAGAATTCTTGCCTGTCTGATGTGGTGTCTTGCTGGCTCTCTGCACCTAAGGCAATGGTTGATGTCCTCTGACTTACCCTCCACTTCTTTAGAGGGACAGTTCAGCTTGATGTTCAATTTAGCTTGCCTAAGTATTCAAGCGTGGGCTCCTAATAGCAGAGATTAGTCAGATCAGCAGGTGGGCTTCAAATCAAAAATATAATAATTGATATCACATTGGCTAGTGTAATCAATGCAGGCTGACAGCATTTGCTTTACTCTGTGCTTTTGTATTGTGAATCAAATCTCTAAATTGAGCCAAACTATTTCTAGGAGACACATTATCACCACTCGGTTTTAGCAGCCCTTGTGAGCTCTCACAAGATCCCTAGAGATAAAAAGCAATATGTGTTCCTTTCAGGTAAATTTAGTTTGGTTTTCAAGTGAAAAAGAGCCCCAAGAAACACAGAAAAACCTAAGCTGTCCTTGGATGTAATATGTCTGGCTATGTTATAACTACAAGATTATTCACCTTGTAGCTATTTTCTTCTTTCCCGCACNTATTCACCTTGTAGCTATTTTTTTCTTTCCCGGACTAAAAATTCCCCCCCCCTCCTTTTTTTTTTCCTTCCCCCCCCCTTATTACCTTAGTAACTTCCAGTAAGGTCTTACAAAACATGACCAACCCCATCACCAAGAATTTATTTCCTCTTGTGTCCCCATCTCAACTTGAAGACATATGAAATGCAGCCTCTTTGATTTTGCTTTCCAAATAATCAAGTAGTTTTTATTTTCAAGTAGGGCCAAAGAAGTACTACTGACTCCTGAAGCAGGTGATGGTGAATTTTGTACAGGTCCATAACTCCTGTAGGATTTTACTCTGCTACCCTTCATTAACTTTGGAGAGGGCTCTGTCTCCCATGTCACCTTTTATGACCCAGAAAAACAGTTCCTGGCTATTACCTTCACCCCAGAATTGTAGGTGGCTTCCTAGTAATACAGGATTTAAATCATGGGATATCTAGAATATAAGGACTGGTGTTTTCAACTCCACTTCTATTGAGATGTAGTGAAACGGGGGTAGTTTCTTCTGTGCTGGTCTGGACCTGTCAAGAGGTCATTTGGATGTGAGCCTCACATCAGTGCAGTGCAGTCTCCAACCATGCACCCTGAAGCAGGACCTTGAAGCTGCTCATGGAATTGCCTTCTGATCTACTTGTAGTATGCTGGGAATCAGCTTTTGTGCCAAATTACACTGCATTTATTTTGGCCATGTGGGAACTGAACAGCACAAACAAAGGACATTGGCCATCAGCTGTCAACCTGAGATGATGGGAAATATAATTTCCGGATGCTGCTGAGGTTTTTATGTAGAACTGGTAGTAATTCTCTTGTTATCTTGTGGTTCTTATATCAGTTTGTTACATACAACTCTTTTTCTCTGATTTCTTATGCCATTGTGAGCCTTAGGGGCTGAAGTATCTTTTGTAGCATTTTTTTTATACCTACCCTACTTGTAGTAGAGCCAATTGGTGAAGTCTGTCATATGATTCATAGCATGAATGTCTCAACTTGATTACTTGACTTTTAACTGATTTTATATGCAAGCTTACTCTCATTTGATTTGTCTGCTCACATGTTATAATAAAGCATGTAGTAAAGAATGATGAAGAAAGTACGAATACAGAATTTGGTGGTTCAGCATGCAAACTGGCACAGATGATTTCAGCTAAAAGCAAAACCTTTCTAAAGTGAAACTCAGATGATATGTTTTTTATTCTTGATGATTCATCTACTTGTTAGTTTCTCCTAGAAAAGCTTATTTCACACAGTTTACATTTATGCAAAAACAGTGGTTTCCTTTGGGACATCTCAAAATGCTTCATAGATTTGTTTTGCTGCATAGATTTGGCAAGTGGTACTACCAGTTTCATAGGTGGGAGATCCTGATGCTGAGACAGTGAAACAGTTTGACTGTGGCAAGCCAGGGATTATCTGACATGAGCAACTCAGTCCCAGGCCTTTTGCTTCACAGATCTGTCCCTTGACCATAGACATGAGCTCTAAGTCATCAGCAAAGGTCTACAGTGGAGTCTGGTTCCCGTTTCCCTGTGACAACCTCTTGGCAGTACTTCTCTGTTTTGCCCAGGCCAGTGTTCCTACTACTTCTCCAGTTCCTAGAGGACCAGAATAGAAGCCAAATATATGTGAAATTGTGAAGAAGCAAAATACTTTTTACAATGTTTGCCTCAGGCACTGATTTCTTGCTTAAAAAATGGATCCACTTTCTCCCAGTAAAGTCACATGGTTATTCCATTCATTGGTATAGTACCAGATAAGGGTGATTGCTTTCCTGCCTATTGTAATAAGTGATAATTATATAATAAAACAATTAAATTCATAGCTTTAATTGTTCTCTAAATTTTGAAGGGAAGAGCAGAATGATTACCTTTTACTTTGTATTTCACTGCTAGGTGAGTAACTTGGATCAGGGGATTATCTTCTTTTAATATCTAATACTGTGACCTCACTCTACCATGTTAAGACAAGGAAGGAAACCAGGTAAGATAGGTGAAAATCCTAGTTATTGCAGGGCAAGAATCAAGTCTTATGGTGCAGCTTTCAGGGGTCAGGAAGTTAAATGTATTCAATGTTGTCAGCAATTTACATTGTTAGAAAGATTTGAGCACTTGGACTGAAAAAGTTTTTCAAACTGAATATGAATGGGATAAGAACTTGAGGCCTTGGGGCCATCTAAAAATCCCAGGAAATCTCCAGGAAATTAATTTTGACTAAAATCCTAGGGAGTTCACATATTCTTGTTATGCCCAGCAGAGAAATAATAGTTGTAAAACAATGGGGCCACAGTGTCCTTATTTCAAAGATCTCTGAATTTTTACTGGCAGGAGGTTTTCCTGAAAACACAAGGTTATGAATTTCAAAGCCTTTGCAACAGAGTCAACAGAAAAGAGGCACACTCTATGTATTAGCAGTGATTCAACTCAGAGATGGGCTACATTTTAGACCCAAGTCCATTTTGTGCATCAGTCTTGAGGCCAGCAGGACTGAGGCAAATGCAAAATGCACAGCTTGCTATGTGTCGAATGGAAAGCTTATTTCATAACAGGCCTGGATCAAGAACTACATGTGGGTGTTATCTCTAAAGCTTAACTCAACCGTTCAGCACGGACAGATTGTTTTTAAACTCAAGAGAAAGTGACTAGCTAGGGAACTGGGGAGAATATTCATTTGTTTTACAACCAAAGGTGTCTTTATCTTCAGATACTCAAATGTGAAAGTATATTTGTCTCCCATCGATGAAATATAATAATGATGTCACCTCCAAGAAATATAGTGTAATGTATTGCTTTTCCTCCTGTTTTGAACTTTATGTAAACATGCAAACACCCGTGACACCCTGCTATGATGGCAGCCAATAGACTGAGCACTTACCCTCGCTTCTGTTGTGTAACCGTGGGCAATTTATCTAAGTCTCACCTCTCTTAAAACACTTTTATCAAAATTGGCGGTCAAACAGCACTGAACCATGGTGGCCTCAATCTTAAATGCTGTGGTGCAGATTTTAATTTGGGAAAGATTAATGCACTCTCAAGTGTTAATGCCACAGCTTTCTGTTATCTACATTGATGGGTGTCAGCTAATTTCTGTAGAAGGATTGTAAAGCAAACTGTGCATGTTGATGTTTCACAAACCTAAGCTCCAGAGTGGCTAGATAATAGAGAGGGGAATGGAACTATTTTCTCAAATTTCTTTTAAATTAGAAAATGTTTCCCCTGTCTTTCTAAAGCTGAGCTACCAAGTCAATTCCACTCAAGCTGATTCTTGAAGATATAGGGAATATTTCATTTAAAGGAGCAGTAAAAGTGTCAAAAGATACTTTATCAAGGTCGCTTTTAGATTGGAGATAACAACCCCTCTTATAACAAATATAGACCCCATCGGAAGCTTTGTAATTTCCAATACTGTAAAAGCTCTTAGTCTCTGTCTCCATCATCTCTCATGGATTTTTTTCCTTGTCTGGCTACGTATAATGTCTTAATCAACACAAGCCTTTTTTCATTTAATAGAATGACAATAGCTGGTACGCTTTGGTTGGTTTATTTTTCAGCTTCATACAGTTTAGCAAATACAGCTGGAGCTTGGTCTGTTTTTTCAATAGACTTTCCTAACTGTAAAGAAGAAGTCTGTGAGGAAGATGATGCACAATAACTAGGAAATTCTATTTGTACAGACTAATTTGCACAGAAAGAGGGGGGGAAATGCAATTAAGCTCATAAAACTTGCTCCAGCAATGATCCAGGTCAAGGGGCTAGTAGTGAATTGCATGAATAACAGTCACTCACCCAGCCACATTAAACAGTCTTGATAATATCATCCAAAATAGCCAATTATTTTGAGTGTTATGAAAAGGCCCTGTTGTTATTTAACAATGGTTTATAAGGGAAAATAGTAATAAAGGGTATATGGTAAAAAATAATTTCAAAGGGATTAGTTGCAATTCAGTTCACAGTAAACTGTTTTCATGCCAGATGAGTGAAGGAGCAATGCCTTAGAGGAAAGTGAATATGATTTAACACTGATTTTCATATGTTCAACCAAAACTATACCACCCACCTTACCATAGGGCTGAGGGGAAAATTTACTTGACCAGCCTCTATTTAAATTCTTCGCATTCTCAAGGATGACTTCTTCTTTAGCTTTACATAGTCAAATTCAGTTTAAATGTTTTCTGCTTCTTTGTTTTCCATAGCTGCAATTTTTTTTGTTTTCTTCAGACAACCTCTTCTCTGAGCCTGCAAGCTGGGCTGGCAGACCAGGCAGCTATGCCCAGGCAGCACCCTGCTCCCTTCCCAGTTCAGCCCTCCCTAAGTATAGAACCACTGATTTTCACTATTCCTTCTCCCCTGTTTCACCACATTGTATCTGCAGCTGTCTTTGCTGGTAGTTCTGTTCTTTCCCATGTTTGTAATCTGACAAGATTTCACTGAAGACAGTGAAAACATTGAGGATGTAGTTTATTGCTGGCAGACTTCTCCAGGACCCTTGTTTCCATACTGTTTGGGCTCCTCAACAGCTTCATCATTGCATCATGTGTGGCAAGACAGTATCATGGACTCCATTTCAAAAGCAGGAGCAGAGAAGGAAATGGTGTGATCTGTGTGCCAGCATGAGAGTCCTATTTATTGCAAAGTGGTCTTCCCTAGGAAGGTGGACTTTCTACTTTGGTTGTAGTGAGTAATACAAGAGTGTACAGCAATATAAGAGGATTGTACAGCTGTTAGGTGGGTAAGAAGGGAGATGCTGGAGATGTGCTCTGGCCGGGCACTGTAAAAGAAGCAAAGGGATGTTATTTCTTGCTGAGGTCACGAGGAAAGGAGTGCAAAAGTGATGCTCACTTTAACTCTGGATTTCAAGTTCGGTATTTCGTGACTCTAATTCTGCTGAATTTAAATAGTATTATTTGCCTGCATTAATTTTTATAGGTGTTGTTGATTCTTGATCCTGATAATTTTCAGTTGAATTCCCAGCAAGTTTGTTGTCTGTTGTTGTTTTTTGTTTGTTTCTTTTTTTTATGATAGCTTCTTTAGTTGTGGTTCAGATAATGTTTTTTGGCAAGGCAACTTGTAAGTATTTACTCAAATCATGTAACTATACTTGTTTTGTGTTATTTTTAGTTAGTAATGCAAAAAATTTGAAAGTTGACATTCTCTCATTTTAGTTTTCTTTGTCAAGTTCTGATGGAGTAAAGATTCGCCAACAACTTTTCAGTAAACGTGCTTTGTGCCATAACTTGACAAATGGAGATTTTTATTCAACTAATAAACAACCAGAAAGGGCCAAAATGTCAAAGTTGTTTGCTTTTAGATAGGGATGCTCATTATTAGAGAAGCCAGATAGCTACATCCTCCATTGATTCTCCTCATACAAGGAAGGACATTTTGCAGCTTCGTGGTGACTTTGTAGTTTCAGTCTTTCTTCTGACTGGTGCAGACTCTCTGGTTGCAATATAACTGCTCCATCTTGGCTTCCAGATGGTAATATTAAGATAACAGTGGATTATTTCTCCTACCTTCTGTTCTACCTTCTTAGAGCCTTGACCCTGAAGTTCACACCACATAAAAACAGACTTCAACATCCTGAATCTGTTTGGACTCTGATATGATTGACAAGCAGAGGTTTATATAGAACATCTTAGAGCACGTTTACACCAAGTAGTTTTCTGTTGCTTGAGAGCCAGGGTAGCCCAACCATAATAAAAGGGCTAAATTAACCTGCACAGATCTAGGTGGCACTGATGTTAAAAATAGACTATTTTATACTAGTTGTGGTCTGTTTCCATTGACCCACAGCTTGCAGAATAAATGTCCTCCTACAATTAGATTGCAAACTCTTTTATCAGGGATATTCTTTGATGGCAAGTATGCCTGAGTATGTTACCTATGGCCGTGGTCTAAATGGTCACAGTCCAGCACTACAGAGTGATAAATGGTCATAGCCAGTGATCAGCAGCTCTGGTGATTGGGGGCTTTTGTCTTTAGTATTTGGAAGGTGTTGATTTTGGAATCTGAAGTTTGAAGGCTTGGCTCAGTTTTTGTTTTCATTTTGAGACATTTCAGAGTCTTCAAGGAAGATGGGTTGAAGGTCTTGGACCCCCAAGGGTCTATCTATACAACACTGCAGAGTTTATTGGATTACTGCTTGCTGGGATCTGGACAAGAATATGGGTAACTTTGAAACATATCATTACTGTTAATAAACTCACTACGGCATATTTTGATGCTATTCCTATGTTTGCCAGGAACTACGGCTACTGTGTTAAAATGTTCTTTTCTGGAGAAAAATTAATACACTGGCTTCAAAGTGGTATGGATTGTGTACATTTTGGATATGACTATAAATGTCTCATATGACAACATGAGTTTTCATAGTTTTGTCTGTGTTTTGAAAGCCTGTTCTGTCACTGTGTTCCCGTTGCTTCAGATGTGTGTGGTACAGCTTGTCATAAAATTCTGATTGGATTTAAACCATGTGTGTGTGGTTAGGGAGACATCTGTTAATTGTTCATGAAATTAATTGAATGGTGACTATCTAGTTGATTTTTCATTGGATTTATTCCTAGGGGCTGTAATTGCTAATTTTGTAAGAGGTATCTCACAAGCAGGCTATTTTTAAAAAGAATAAAATGCCCTACATATATCTTCTGTCAGACAATATTCTGGTGTTGGATATGCAATTTTAAAAATGGGATTGTAGCAACTCTTCATAACAAAGTGAAATGCTTGTTTTTTATACAAGAATTACAGAGTGTAACATAATTGGGCTTGCTGAAATGAATTCAGCATCTCTCAGAGAACAAAATCATTGAGCCTACCGACTAAATTTAACAGCCTAATAGAAATATGCAGGTGAAGGTACAATTAATTTTAATTACTAGACTATACATTGTTAGTTGCACAGCCATGAGTAAAATTAAAATGGCAATCACAATTAGAAAATTGCAACCTCATTGTGCAACAAATTAGTCACAAATTAAAAGTCCAGGAACTATTATACATCCACTTTATTGCTTTATGACCATTATTGCCCTGATATGGATTTTATTTCTTTTATTTCTTTAATGTCTTGTCCACCTCTTTAGACCTTATCTTTGTTTAGGATCTCTGGCTCCTTCCCAGATTGTGAATCTAAAAGAAATAACATAGGCTAGAGGAATGTGACTTCCCTATTCACTCTTGGCAGAAACTTGTAAGTGGCCCAGTCCTGCTCGTGGGTGGCTTACAAAACAAGGTTTGTCACGGGATTATTTCACTGAGGTTTCCAGAGCAAAGAAAATAGCGTTCAGGGAGTAATAGCTGAGGTCTGTATGTGATGTAACCCTTTTAGAAAAGGTCAGGCCAGTTAAAGAGGGGAATCTAGAGGGAATCTACATTGGTGTAAGTTAGAATCTCTCCTACCCCTCCCCTCTGGCTGGGCACACTGATTGCCTGCACAGAGAATTTTAGCTACAGGAGCATTTATGTTATAAACTCCATTTTTAGTTGTTGTCTACATTGATTTATGAAATGAGATTTTAAAATTATCACATCACTGTGGGATTGGTGCTGGCTGAAGCTGCCATTGCCCTGAAACATTTGAGGAGCCATCATGTAGTGACTGAACTGAAGCTGTGGCTGCAAACACCTGAAATACAGCACCAGAAAACACTACAGGTGTTTTTCAAGACCACATCTGCATGCTGTTCCACACCTGGAAACTAGTGTCTGTACCTCACTGGAACTAGCAGCTCATCTGACCAGGTCTTCACCTGCATGTAAGTACTATGAGTCCAGCAGCAGTCACCATTGCCTTAATGCTATCTTGAGTACTTTGTAGGGAGAGCCCCAATTTGAGGTGACTCTAGGCTGTATCTGATACCAGGATGGCTCTTGTACAAAACTGAAGAGTCGTGGAGAAGGCTAAAGTAACTTCAGTCCCAAGATCTCCAGTTCTGTCCAAGATGCATCAGAGGAGCAAGAAAGATAAATTCTCCTACCAGCATCTGGTTTATGCACCCTGCATTTAGCCCAGTCCCTCCAGCCCTCCTGAGGGAGGCCGAGGCAGAGGGCTGCATACATTAGGGTTGGGAAGAAGAGTACATTGCAAGATAATTAATCAGAGTTCGTGGGGAGGGGATCTGGGGAACAGGTTTAAGACCAAACCATTGAACCCCTGCATGATTTCTGTTCTCCACGTGGTCTCAGTTCTCTGGGGTCTTTTCTAAAATCACCAGTGCATAGGCCAGCTTGTGTGAGCCCCAGCAGGGGCTTTTGCGGTGCTTGGAGAGCCGAAACTCCATTTCAAATATGCAATTGAACAGCTATCAGAAGGTAATGATGTTTAGTCACTACCAATTGGGACTGGATTTTAATTGATGACCCAGGGGTGAAAGTCTTTATAATCCATTACCTGCTATTGCCAGTATTTTTCTTCTGTAATCCTCTTTGCTGTAATGTGAATACTTTGAGAAGGGGAAATTAAAGTGGGAATGAAGATATGCAGCTGTTTTGGGATGAGAAAAGATGTATTCAGTCCCTGGTTATCTTTCTATATTTAGGGCCCAACAGGAACTCCTTAGTAGAATCCTGAATTCTGCTGTCAATTGTTAAAATGGAACTAAGATACAGTTTATGGTGGTGAATATATAGTTCCCCTGTTCCCAACAGGAAGGATTCCCTTTTATCCCAAGCAAAACTCATCTTTGATTGCAAAATCAAACACTGAAATCTCCCTTATGCAGTTCTGGGAGAGACTGGAACCTGTGACTTACTGTATGTTTATGCAACTCTTAGCACCTGATTTCACAGAGCCTTGTAGGGCTTACCACAGGATAGAAGATGAGGAAAAAAAATAATGTGATCAATGTGTAATTCATAAGAATTTCTCTCAGAGGTCCTAGAATTTTCTTTTCAGTAGTTTTCATATCTTAGACCTTCCTGAGTTTTAGAGTTTCTTGATAGGCTAAGATGATCTTTCTCTTGAAAATGTGGAGACATAAAAATGAAATGCCAACTTTAGAATCTATTTGGATGTATTCTGCATGGTCAGTGCTTTCAATAATTTCTACAGCAGTGAGTATGTAAGATTATGGAAACATTTATCAGTACTGCTGTCTGATATGCATTTACTATAGTGGGTTGTTTAAAGGGAAACAGTATTTGTTGTTCTTTCAGCATTAACGTTAGTAATACTGATACAAGTATCTCTTTTATGACTTTGAATTTAAAAAGAAAATTGTCACATCAGCTCCTCTATCTTAAAATGGGATTCATGATAAGTCAGACTGACATGCTCAGGGCCACACAACAACCTTGTAAGAGAAACAGGAATATTCTTTGGTTTCTTGCTTATTGAGCCGCGGGATGCTGTTGAGGCTCTTCTCTGCCAAAGTATTAGATACCTCTTTGTTGTGTGGTGACAAAAGCATTTGACATACAGCGGTTTTCTCAGTTGTAGTCTTCCCATGCTGATATTTTAGAGGTAGTACTGTAGGAAACATGGTGAACTTGTCTAGAAGAAAATGTTAATGGAAAGATTTACTTACTTTATTTTTCCTCCTGCTCTTTGCTGGTAAGAAATTGGCCTTGCCCATGAGTCAGAGGTTTTTGGTGTTGAAATACATGAAGGAGCTGCAATACAAATATCTTGTGATTTGGGTCAATAACTTTGCATTAATATTTGCTGTTAGTAATAAGTGGGTAGAGCCTCATGGGAAAGCTGCAAAAATGGAAATGTCTCCTTGTAGACATGTGCTCATGAAATCAGGGTCTGCAGCTGACAGGGCAATTGGAGAGGTGTCTTTAAGCTTTACTGTTGGAGTTCTGAAACTCTATGTGACTTTTGAAATCCTTGGTGTGGCAGGGAGAAGGGGGAATCAGGATCCCATATTTCCTGTGAATCTCGGAAATATTATAAATTTCTTATTCAGCTATTTTATTTATGCTGCAAAAGATGTAAGCATGATTCTTTAGCTACTGCTGAGAAGAATCCTTATGCAAGCTGGAAGATAGCCCTTTGCTTAATCCCAGGTACTATAAACTGCTTAATTTCCCATACAAAGAACTAATTACAAATCCTACATAATAAATTCTTTTCTTATAGTCTAATGGGACTCAACAGAAAACACGGGTTTGAGCATGTAGCTTTGAAATTAACTAAGCAATGTAACAGCATTAAAAAAATATCCCTAGGAAACCTTCATCTCTGATTTTATTTTATATTGTTATAGAGCTCACGCTTCAGTGATTTCCTTTCATCTAGTCATTGGGCTGAAGAAATAACACAGAAAACGAAACCTCTTGAGTATCTGATGTGTATGGTAAATGGTCATTTCAGGGACCATGCACTATGGGCCTCAGACTGAGAGTTTAATTTAATTGGTTGAAATTAAAAAAACATTCATGCCTCATGAAATTATAACCTTTACCCCTTGTGT
Source organism: Brachypteracias leptosomus (assembly GCA_013401335.1). Classification (NCBI taxonomy): domain Eukaryota; kingdom Metazoa; phylum Chordata; class Aves; order Coraciiformes; family Brachypteraciidae; genus Brachypteracias; species Brachypteracias leptosomus. The sequence continues at coordinate 14,125 of VYZX01004787.1, read as the reverse complement.
GTCAGCTACATCTGACACTAGCCTTGTTGTTTAGAGATGAAATCCCTCCCCTATTTAAATGGAAGCTCCTATGGGACCCACGTAAGCCTTGCAAGCAGAAGACGCAAGTAGCTCTGATTGCTAGATCACTACTCCATCCACCCTTAGCATCAGCATTTCTTTTAAAAGTTTGTGTGTCTGTTTTTATTTTTGTCATTTGAAAAAACATGTTGGTTTGTTATCAGTATGGCTCTTTTTTTTT
>VYZX01004787.1:2083-13821 GCA_013401335.1 Brachypteracias leptosomus | reverse complement strand
TTGACTTTGTCTTCTCACAAAGAAAGAAATGAAATACAAGGCATAGAGCTCCAGATTTGTGTGTTTCCTGTTGAGAAATTAGAAACTGAGGTTCAATTTGTAGCCTGGATACTAATCTGTTTTATATCACTTGAACTCTCTACAAGATTTTGCATGTGTGTACGTGTGTGTTTTCAGCTATATTTTTTCTTTCTTTTTGTGGCATTACATTATAAACTAGTAGAACGTGGTTTGTTTTTTTTTTCTGTCTGTGCAGTGCTGACACTGAGATTATTAACATAGTGCCAAACAAAAAAAATTGTAATACCATATGCCATGAGGTACAGGTGGGATGTCTTCAATGGATGGAGTTTTCGACAGTTTCCACTGGCTTTCAAATGAACTTGAGGACAACCAGCTTTAGATTCCTTTGATGAATCTCACTATTATAAAAGTGCCTATCACATTTTTGAATTACATACTAGATAGTGAGATAAAACCCCTACAAGCTTGTAGAGCTGATCTAGCCCTTCAACAGGAGATCTGCTTATATAAATGCCCCAGCTCTGCTGATGTTTACATCATGTTCATGCTGAATTTACAGAGCTCTGCTCAAATGTCTTTGTTCCATGAGACACTGGGTCCTCGGTTAGTCCAGAAGCTGGATTACCACAGCAGTTTCAGTGATGGCTTCTCATCATACCCTGGAAAGGTATCAAGTGATGTGGAAAGCTAACTAACCAAGGTGGCCCATTCCTTCTTAATCTTTTGCTGTCAACAGATGCATCAGTTAGTTTCAATTTTGTGTATAATATGGGCATATATATAATAGATGTATTTATTGTTGAGTTTGGGTTATACAGGTTTTTAAGTGTGATAAGAAATGAAAAAAATGTTCATGGAAATTATTTGGGATCTGGTACACCTTTTATATAGGAAAATTCAGGTAATTTATAATAGATAAGTGAATAAGAAGAGACCGGGCAAAAGGATATAAACATGGAGGGGAAATATGCTGGGAAGTTCTTTTTCTGAATAATAGAGATGAGAACAAGGTGATGAGAGTTGAGAATGAGAATAAGGTGGTGTTCAGTGGAAATAAAGTTAGTTATCATATAACCCGCAGAGAAAACTCCCACAAGGGAGAGGATCTCAAAGTATCTGATGCAAAAGGACTTTTTCAATTGTTGAATTCAGGTTAGAACTAATCCTCTATTTCAGCCTGACATAGAATGTATTGCCAACCTCATGCATTCATTATTCAAACTGTGTTTGCATGCTTACCCCTGAAAAACTGAAAAGATTTAGAGAATCTGTCCCAAAGGTCCCAAAACTCAAAGCTGGGCTCTGATACCTCAGGATAACACCAGTGTCACTCTAAGAAGGCTTTATGTTTCAATGCAACTGCTGCTCTGCAGCTGGGAGGGATGGTATCCTGCAGATGGAAGGTAAGGCATTGCTAGTCTATGCTTAGTGAGGCTGTGTGTGCAAGATCTAAAATGTTGACTTGTTAGACATGGGGACAGACAGTCATCAGTGCCAGAGATGTGCAGTGATTATGGAAAGGGAAGGAAAAATCCAAGGAGCAAACATGCCTGCTTTCACCTCCTTGCTCACCAGTGCAGCCTGTGGGGCTGGTCCAAAAACTTTCCAGGGACTTTGGATTAAGCTCAGCTCTTTTACGCGAACAAACACATTTTCATTCAAGGTCAGGTTGAACTCTGAGAGACCTGATCTAACTAAAGATGTTCCTGCTTACTGCAGGGGAATTGGACTAAATGACCATTAAAGGACCATTCCAACCCAGAACATTTTATGAAACTTAACTGAAAAGGAGGGTGTGTGTCTCTTTGGCTTCCCAGGGGCTGGTGTTTATATAGGTGCATTTTGTTAATGGCGAGAAAGATGAGCAAGCAGGTTTTAATTTTCTGAAGGGTTGGATGCTTCAGCACAAGGAAATGAATGGGACTCACTGACCAACAGTCAACAGATTTTCTCTGAAAATGGAAGAAATACAAGCTCCTCCCTAGCTCTGTTTCCAAAAGAAAAGCACTAAACAACCTCCTCCCCCGTGTGAGCCCTTATAACGATAAGAGAATAAACCACTCTGCTGGAACATTTGGAGTTGTGGGGCTTTTAGCTCCTCCAGGGAGTGGGGCATTGCTATCTGCAGATTGAATCAATCTGCCTCGGAAGCGTGATGGCGAAAGAGCCCATACATGATAACAAAGTGACACATCGAGGGAAGAGCCTTTACTTCTTTGAGTATAGATAAGACGGCTTTTTTAAAAGAGAGCTGGTACAGAGTAACTGCAGCCTCACCCAGTAGCAGTTCTAATCCTCTCGCTTGAGATTGGTAGAAGATTTGGCAGGTAGGAGGATGGGGTAAGTCTCCTCTTGTTATCGGAGAGGAGGACAATGCTATTACAACTAAGGCAGCAAGAGAATTCTTGCTTGATAATAGAGTTAAGGGGAGCTAGAGGATAAACTCTTTGTATTATTGGAGGAAATAATAAGATTGTCTGGGGCTAACTTTAGTGAAACTTGTTATTCTGTCTCTGATTTAGTTGTCATCATGTCTCTTGTGCACAGCACTTCAAAGGACATTGGGGCGCCAGCCCACGGATGTTGTTCAGGGCAGTGGAGGCCTGGCCAGTTTTGTTTGTTTCAAGGCACCTCTCTCTTTTGCTCCTTTCTTAGGAAATGGCTCTTGAGCAGCAATTTATTCTTAAGAAGGTGATTTTTTGGTATGATTTTTGTTGAGACCCGTGCTTTAGCACCTTTGGGGCTGCAGTGCTATGTCTTGGAGATATATCCATTTAATGAAAACCACTTCATGCATACAGATGCCACATCTGTGACATAGATCTCTACCACATAAGCTGAAGGAGATCTCAGGGAGAGCTCTGCAAGAGATTTCCATAGCCACCTATCCCAGCCACCAGAGGGAAACACAACCATATGCATTAATTCAGTCTGTCACATGCACCTTCTCCATGTGTGAAAAGTCTTCTTGGACAGCTGAGGTACCCCAGGGTATTCCAGTGTTACCTCAAATGCAACCCAGGGATGAAATTTCCCAAAGTACCAACCAGCTGGTGTCATGGTGGGCTCCCTCATCCTTCCCTTTGTGCTTGGTTGGTTGGAAGCACTGTGGGAGGGATTCAATCATGTCTCTGCTAAGTGTGTATAAAGAACATGTTTGGTGTGTGCTGGAAAAAAACTTCTGTTATCAAGAAAGCATCAGGTTTAATAACCAAACAAACACCTTTCTGCTCAGAAGAAACAGCCCTTCTTCTTTATAACCATCTCTGCCTGAGCTGGGCAGCCAGGAAAATCCCATGTGGGAGGTCAGTGACATTGAGAACTTCTTCAGATTCATCTTTGTGCACTAGTGCTGGTAGGAAGCCAGTATGTACCTCTGCTGCAGTCCTTACCTCTGCCTGGGGGCTGCTTTACAGGCTGGGCTTGTATCCAACCCAAATACAAATTTGTGGCCAGAGGAGGTAGTGTTGCCCTTGATCTGTACAGGTACCACATCTGTTGATGCATTTGGCCATAAAATCACCAGTAACAAACCCTCCAAGGACAAAACTCAATTTTTCCCAATAATTTTTTTTTTCCTAGAAATCTGGGGTTTCTCATTTTCAAAGTTATCACCAAAATAATTTTTTCTGATGAGTATCACCTCAGGGCATCAGGTGCTATCACAGTCAGTTGTGCTCCAGCCCTCCTGGGCTGGATGGGATGGCAGACTGTTGGGCAAGTAATTAGTGAGGGAGGTGGAAAGTTGCCTGCTGGCCCTTGGCAATCTGGCTGGTGGGAGGGTGAGGATCAGGGGATGGCAGTGCTTGCCTGAGTCAGTGGTGGCACTTAAGGTAGGGAAGGAGACCCTTCTGCAGTGCAGAGTCTGGGAGCACTGCCCTGTGGCCACCAGCTTCAGGTGCAAGCTCCCTCCATATCCCCTTCACCCCAAGGGATGCCCACATTAAAGCTGGTAGCGCAGGTGGTGCCCTCACATTGACCACCAAGGATATGAACCAAATACCCTCCAGGGAGGGAGGAATATGAGAAAAGTGCAGATGTTTTGGGCTGCACCAAGGCTGAGCATGAGAGGGTTGCTGTTATCCTGCAATTCTGCAACACACTGCCCTGAAGGAGGAAGGGACCACGCATCTCATTGAGGGAGCTGAGCACAGAGGCATTACCCATCAAGACAGGAATCTTCAAAAGCAATACAAAAATGTGTCTACAAGATGAGCACCAGTCCTGGAGCCACCACTGCTTTAAAAGCATTTTCAGCAAGAAGCCCTGTGCCATCCCCAGAGCCCCTCTGCTCCCCCAGCCCTCCTTCCTCCCCCTCCCCCTCCACACAACTATTTAATTTTGCTCTGGCATGAAATAATAGAGTGCTGTGTATCTCTTACAGATGTAAAGAGATTTAGACTGCCACAGGTTTCAGTAGCACATTCAAAGCCCTAACAAAGCTGGGTATAATAGACTCTCCCTGCCATTATCCATTCAGCAAGTGTAATAAATGACTCGGCCGCAGCCTGCCATATACCACCCGGCCCAGATAACAGCTGAAAGGAGAAAATTAAATTTTGCTTTTGTTGAAACATTATGATTTATGTATTTGTAATATAGGCTGCGGTGGGCAATTGAAAAAAAAAAAGAAGGAGATTACTGAATATACTTCAGGGTTACTGATTGTACCACAGGCCACTTAGAGTGCTAGAAACGCTGTTCTTCCCCCTGTGTTCCTTAATAATAATAAAATCACACAAATTCTCATTAACCTTTTCGCTCATTTTGATTTTATTTATATATTTATTTATTTAATTTTTTTACTTCCAAGTCTTAAGCTTTGGCCATTTACTCTCAGCGTCATGAAAAATAACAGAGTGATGGTTTATAGAGACAAGGCATGAAGTACCTAGGCATGTAAAAATGATGGATGTAGGTCAAAAAATCTATATATCATTTTTAGTATTTTTATAATAATTTTCTTTAAATGGGGTGGCTCCCCCCCTTCCCCTCCACCTCTTCTCCACTGCTGTCTTTAAACTTGATGACAAGATATTCTGATATCCTCATCCTTGCAATATCTAGACCTATAAAAATAATTAACTTCTCCCACCTTAGAAATATAGAGACAGAAACAGGAGTGCTTCACCCTGTAATTTATAATATTGCAGCACCGTCCCTTAATGTTGTAATCAGGCCTGGAAAGTCTTATCATGTTGTAGAATATAATGAACTTACTTATTCATTTCAACATCACATTTCATCTTAGTTGTTCTCCACATTACTTGCCCGTCCCTCCCCTTTTCTGGAACACTGGCAAGAACACGGAAGTTTTCTCCCTTTCTTTTTCCTTTTCTTCACCTTCTTTAGCTCTGAGGTTGAGCTGAGATGACAGATTCACCAAGGAGACTGGAGGCTTGTTTGCTTGGGCTCCCTAGGGATTTAAACATGAGTAGCTTTTAATATTTTTGTGATTTTAAAAATTTATTAAACCTGTTTACGTGGATTACACAAATATGTTTAATCCTGCTGAAACCGATTTGTTGAAAAAGGACTTGTCTACATGGGGAGGGACAATGATAGAACTGGAACCAGACGATGCTCTGTGCTTCCCACAAAGAGCCTTGTGGTGTTGTGTCCCTGTTGCTCTGAGTGTTTGTATTTCAAGTGTTGCCACTTAAATCAGGGTTTGTTGGAAATTTTGGGGGATAAGTGGGATTGTTCCTGTCTTCCTTTTGGCTGGCTGGTGGGGTGAGGAGTCCTGAATCTCTCTTTTTTTGACCCTCAAGTCAGCATGTATTTAATGGGGGATTCATTTGTAAATGGCTCATCCCACAGTGATGATTTTGGCTTTTTCTGGGGAAAATACTCACTTTACATCTCACTAGAGATTTTTTACCAACTCTCCATTTACAAAAGGGCAATTATTCTCATTTTATTTCCTACTCTTGCCCCAAATCTGCTTGTCTCTAGGGCTGACAGCACTCCTCTAATGGGTTCTCCCACTGGAGCACTCCAGAAGAAATACTTTATAAGGCCATACACTCCATAACATCCCAGAAGCTTTACATAGTCAGAAAAGGAGGCTCTACCTGCTCTCCAGCATTGCCCTTTCCATTCTGGTTACAGAATGAGCAGGTCAGCGTCGTCACTAAGCAGCAACTCTGGTTCTCCTGCAAGATGGGGCAGGGGCATGATCCTGGCTCTTCCTATCTCCTTTTCTGTGTAGAAGCAACACAAGGACATGTTGTGAGCCATGACCATGGGGACAACTTGTAGCTTTTCTGTAGCCTTTGATTTTCCCTTCTCTTGCACTTTGGTGTTTCAGAGCCTGGCATATGTTTCTGGTATTGGGTCTGGCAATTTTTTGGGTAGGGCATATGTGGAAAGGTTAAAAAACCTTGTCAGAAATGTATTGTGATCTCACTGCATTTAGCTGTCTGTGTGTTTTTTAATCCTGCGTGCATGGGATTAAGCATTTAAATAACCCCTGATTTTTACACTTGCTGAACCCCAGGCTGCCGTTGGTGTGTATGGTCTGGAAGTTCGGGTGTGCAGGGGATGTTTTACAGCCAGCTCATCTCTTGATCAGGTATTCTGCTAATGCACACTGACAGATACTTTGTGAAGCAACATTCAGTCTATTTATTGACCCCCTGCCCTCAAATGCATACATACAGCAGAGCGCTCCAGCTTATATTTAATGCTGAAACATTTGTAAGTACTGTATATCCTATGATCTATTGGACTAATGAAAAAGAAGGTTTATCACTGCAGTCCAGTGTAAATCTGCGGATAACCTTACTGTACAGTCAATTTATTCCTTTAACAGGTTTATTCCTTTATCAGGTGTTTGTAGAAGGTTTCACCATAAGTACAGCAGAGACATAATTTGCTGTGGGGCAGATTTATTTGTTTCACAGGGTTATTATTTTAACAGTCTGATAATCACTATGAGTATGTTTCACCATTTGGTATTTCTGTGTGTATATGCGAAAGCGTGTTTATTCATTCCCTGAACAGGTTCATTTCCTTATCAGCTATTCATTTTAAAGAGTTTTATTACATATGCAGAGTGTGTAGGGTAGTAGAGTGCAGTAATTTTATTAAGAGATTTATTTAGTGTCAGATATTCATTTAGCTAGGGTTCACTGTAGCACAATCATATGCTTTCACCTGGCCAATTTTCTTTGTATCTCGCTGTTTGCTATAAACAACACTTTCTCTGCACTGCAGCTCCAATTCCTTTTTTTAACTTTCTACAGGGAAATCCCTCACATTCTGACCCCTTTCATTTATTTTACTAATCTTTAATATTTTCTTCCTCATTGTCAGTGGAAGGGGATCTTGTTTGCAAGTTCATATGAAGGGGGTTTAGATTCTACTAGGAGCAGGAGGTCTCAGAAATGTCTCTCGAATGCCACTTTAGAATTGCTCGAGTCCCAGCAAACAGACAGTGACTGGCTGGAGAAAAGCAGAAAGAGGATGATGATCTGAAAATGAGACTCTGGTTTACACAGAAACTGTCTGGCTTCAATGTTTTGCTATGTTTTAATTATTTTAATGTTATGTCAAAATCAACATTTTTAATAATTATTATGTTAGGTGAATATTAATTCCAGAGAAGAAATTTTTCATAAACTGTAGGTGATATCTGTCTTTAACTTGGCATAGAATAAAACTCTAAAATAGGGAAAGAAATCCATCTGCATCAGAGTCTCATGCTGGGGCAAAATACAACCTTACTCTAATCTTCCTGATGTTCGGGGTTGTTTTTCTCTCCCACAGATGTCCCTAGGAAAGATCTGCATAAAACCAGCTATGAGAGCTCTCTCTGCTCAGTGCTCCAAAGTGGCTGGAGGCCACAGGGGAGGCAGAGGGTGGTACTGCACATCCTGGGGACACAGATGCAGGTTTTCAGGCACACAGAATCTTTACTTTATATTACTTATGCGCTCTGTAACAATGTGTTTTTCCAGTCCAAAACATAAAGGAATCAGTGAAAACGTCTGAGCTCAGTTAGGGCTGGGTCAGGTTCTTAATTGCAGGAGGAGACTTCTAGTAACTGGCCAACATTATAAACTAAACTGGAGTCTTCTGCGTGGGTTTAAGCATTTTAAAAACTTGTGTGATTTTTAGATTTGTTGAAATCCAGTATAGCTGGTTTTGGAATGCTTATTTGTCTGACTTCTAGAAAAATGGATTATGATGCTCAGCTGGACTGAAAAATGCAAAAGTAGAGGGTCAGTGAAATAATACTTAATGTTGAGTTTTCTGAGATCAACATAAGATCCTGTGTAATTAAAGAAATCATATGGTTGCCTAGATCTAGAATCCTGAGTCTGTAATTATTCCTGGAGATAGGAACTTCTAACAACTGAGCATTTACACAGCAATACTGAGGTTAACAGTGATACCTGGGCCCTTTATTTGTGTATTCTCTTTATACAAACCAGGAATTTTACTTAGAACTTAGCAGTTGACCTCCTGGATCAAAGTTGTATCTATTTTTAAAAGTTTAGCTGTAATTGTCTTCTAAATATTTATGTTGATCTCATTGCGTGCACTGATTTTTAATTCCCCAGTACTTTTTAGGGTTTGTGTTGTCTCTTAACTTCTTTGCTGCTATTATTTTCCCATCTTACTATCCATTTAGTCCAAATGTTGTTTAAACTAACTTTTCCTTGAATTGCCTGAAACTTTTTCAAGTAGCGAGCAAATTATTAAACATAGCAGTACTTCATCCTAATAGAGGAGCAATGTAACTTCAACTGTTATCAATACAAGATCAAAACTATTGATGAAGACACAAAAGTAAATCAACATTTGTCTATAAACAGCATAGTCCATTTACTAGATGCAATTAATACAATTTAAACATTCAACCAGATCATCACTTAGCCTTTGCTGCTTTTTTCTTGACAACCAATTGTCCAGCGGTTTAGTGGGAATAGCAGAATAACCTGCTAAAATCCACTGGAGATGACAGCATTTATTTCCCAGGTAGTTAGAGTAGGGAGTCAGTGTTAGAACTGATTAGAATAAAAAAATCCATTTTCACAGAAGTTTTGGGAAGTCTGATCAGGGAAGTCTTTTCAGCAGATCTGTGCTGAAAAGAACTAAGTTTTGTTTTGTTTCATCTCTGAGGCATTTGGAGAATCCATCCTGATCCGTGAAACCTTTTTCTTGATAATATCCTTGAAATCAATATTTAACTGCAAAGCATTTTCACTCTGACAAAAATGCATTTTCAGAAGAAAGAATGTTTAATTGAAAATGTTCTTAACAGCTCTAGTCTGAATGAAACTACCCATCAGTTTACTCTTCACTGACTCATTAGTATGGTGTTAAATTTATGACTACAGTGAAAAAAAATCAGCTATGGGTAATTGAACCCCTATTGTAAAGAACCGTGTTAAAATGTACTTAGTTATGCTCAAGGCTAATGTTATTTGTTAAATCTCCTAAGAGGGAATTAGCAGTTGAAGTTTTGTTTTCATAGTGTTAATTATTACTCTTGATGCTGCCATGCAACATCCGTGACTCACTGCGACTTTTCAGCCAGAGTCTGTGTGACAAGTTTGCTCCTTGGTGGGTAAATAGCATCATTAAAGAGGAGCAGGGAAGGCAGAGGGCAGGAGTAATGTTCAATGATGGATCCAGAGACAAAGTTTTCCCAGTAAAGGTTTGCTGTCTGCAATGAGACTGTGATTTTCTTGTGAGTGTGAAGGTCCCGGTCCAAAGATAACGTGGATCCAGCTGCTGAGTTTAGCCTGAAACTCAAGTTACAGAGATTTCTGATTTTTATTCTAGGTTGTGTCATCCCAGATAGAAGTCTTTGAAAACTTTCAAGTGTTTTCAGTGCATGGAGTCAAAGGAAAAGCCCTGCACTACTGAGCATAACACACCTCCTCTTACTTGATCCTGGCACTTAACTAGCCATGAGTTTATCCAGAGTTTGAGGGAAAGTTTCCTTGGCATCCTTGGTCCTGTGGGAACAAGCCAAAGCTCCATGGCCAAGCTCCTGTGTTTCTGGTTCTTCTCTTCAAACAAGAACTGAAGCAAAACCCACTGATATTGACTGTGAAGAGAGATTCCTTTTACCTCAGCAAGAACATCCTGATTTACTGCTAGCTGCTACAGCTGCCCATTCTCTAGGTTTAATGACACCAGAACATAACTGCCTGCTGTGCACTGGCTCCATTTCTGGCAGAGACCAGAAAATACTGAGGGTAAGAGAGAAGTGGTCCAAACATCATCAAACCTCAAAACCCAGTGCAAAAATCCCACTGTGTGAAGTGCAAGATTTTCACTCAGGTTGCATGTTTTACACTGCAAATATAAGATATTGAAGTGGCCTACTGGATCCTTTATCCTTACTCACAATACGATTTTTTTTTCTTCTGATCCAGGTGCTACTACAGTATAGATAAGAAAGACCCTTTTGGTAGCCTCAGCTCTTTTATTAACAGTGAAAGATTGCTCCAAACTGCACCTACTTCAAAACTGTTTTTGCAATACCAGCAATGGTTCTTGCACAACTTCCCTTGGCAGATTATTCAGGTGTATCTTCCCTGAGAATTTTGGGAAGAGAGAAACAATGAGGTTAAGACTATGCTTTCAGACTGTGATATTTAGCTTTTATATTCATGTGAGCATGAGTGGCAAATGTTTCTTTCAAGAGATGGCCACTGCAATATGGGGTTCTGGGTGCTTNAAAGGAAATCTTTGAAGAAGCAATTTGTAGGCAGAGGTATTGTGCTAGAATGTGTAAATTGATGATTATTTACAAGTGAGCCTGTGAAGGAGAGAGACACATGCCACCTTTTATCAACGGGTGGCTGCTGCAGAAGCAGCAGAAATCATGATGTTTTTTACAGTGGCTATTTTCACTTTCATTGCTTGCCAAGGCTGTAATGCTGATCTCTCTATTTAAATTGCAAAACTAAAGGAGATAATTTAACATGGCAGCTTCCTGTGCTCTAGAAACTTGTATGTCTGGAATGACATTGTTCTGTGATACAGAATATATTTTTTCATGCCTCCCCAGGTTATGAATTACCAGCAAAACTTGCTATTTACACCCAACTGAAGGCTGGAAGGAGCTTTTAAGGTCTGAAAGGAAAATAAGTTCTTTGCACCTCTGCATGGGAAGGAGCTCAGCTGAGCTGCTTATATTTGAGAAGAGGTTCTAGTACTGAACCTCAGTTATATTCCCCTTTGCTCATCTTCTGATCCNCTCTCTATTTAAATTGCAAAACTAAAGGAGATAATTTAACATGGCAGCTTCCTGTGCTCTAGAAACTTGTATGTCTGGAATGACATTGTTCTGTGATACAGAATATATTTTTTCATGCCTCCCCAGGGTATGAATTACCAGCAAAACTTGCTATTTACACCCAACTGAAGGCTGGAAGGAGCTTTTAAGGTCTGAAAGGAAAATAAGTTCTTTGCACCTCTGCATGGGAAGGAGCTCAGCTGAGCTGCTTATATTTGAGAAGAGGTTCTAGTACTGAACCTCAGTTATATTCCCCTTTGCTCATCTTCTGATCCCCTGAGTCTTGCATCTGCCTTTGCCTCTCTCTTGTGGAAGAACAGAGGCAGTGTTGGAGTCTTGAATCCCCACAAGTGAAACCAGGCATAGAAGCAATGTTTCCCATAGCTCTGAATGAGGCTGGAGGTTAGACATCCGTGCTGTTCTGCTCAGAAAACCGCAGTTGTAAACCTAGACA
>VYZX01004786.1:778271-798606 GCA_013401335.1 Brachypteracias leptosomus | reverse complement strand
CGGTGCTTGGGATTGCCCCGACCCAGATGCAGGACCTTGCACTTGGTCTTGTTGAACTTCATGAGTTTGGCATGGGCCCACCTCTCCAGCTCAAGGAACACCCTCTGCACCAGCCCCTCAGCTGGCTCTTTATTCTTTTCTCTTTTACAGTGTCCTTACAAAGTGAGGGGAGCACTGTCAGAGCAGGAGAGAGTCTCCCTGCCCTTGGTTCTGGTGTGACAGTGCCTCTGGGATGAGCAGTTCCAAAGAGCGCCCCGCAGAGCCCACGTACCCTCCCACCAGCCACGCCAGGTCTCCCCAGGTGCTGTCACATGTGCTGTCTGCACATTCAGGCAGAAGCTCTGAGGACATGACTAACACCCACTGCAGGGGGAATATTTGGAGAACACTCTAATAAGAAAGTACAATATTTTGGAGATGCTAAATTCAAGAGTATTTCCCTGGGGATTGCAAAAGGCCAACATTTCAGGTCCATTCTTCAAAGCAGGGAGACACTGCAGCTCATAAAAAACCAGCTGGAAAAATTTACTTTAGATGGCTAAAACAATGTGTTTTCTCCTAATCTTGTTCTTGGAAACAACTAAGTCCTTTTTGCTGATGCTTTCCAAAAATTAAGCCCGAGGAAGAATCTCAGCATGGGAAATTTCAGTGTGAACTCTGCGAATTTGGCAAAGTCAGGAGCAACTAAAAGAGGATCTTAGAAACGCAGGCAGTGAAAAGCACTGGCTAGAGGCATTTTTGTCAGCAACTGTAGTGCTTTCAATGCTTTATGAGACAAACATTGGTTCTAAATTTAAGCTCTGAATAACAGGAAGAAGGTGGCAATAATTTCAACGAACCATTCCAGCATTTGGGATGAAAGGACTGCTTTTGTCATTCCAAGAAAGATATCATGTATCTAAACTAAGCCCTAACTTTTTTCTCTCGTCTGTTAGAGAAACTGGAATTGGAACTCATTAGCATCTCCTCAAACACTCTGACCTTCTGAAAATGACTGTCGTTATTACTGGTGCTTTGTATTGATACTCTGCTTGGCACAGCACAACAGGCAAGATAGATGGTCTCTGCCAGGGCAACTGAAAACAGGGCTTTGGCAAAAAGTCTTCGGGTTTAATCATCCTTATTTTCTTCCTTTTCCCTCTTATCAGCTAGCTAAAAATGTCAGCATTTAATCCCATACAAGCGCGTTCCCCTTCCCTTTAAAGCCACAAATAATAATAGCCCAATCCACTGGAGTTTTTCCATGACTTTGAGAACTGGATTGGATCCAAAATGAAATGGTTTGGCAGGGAGCATAAGACATTGTAGAAAACAGGGATAGTGGTGAAGGCCTGAGACAGCAATCCCTGAAGCGATTAAAAATGGCACGGCCAGCTTCTCATCTCTAATGATATTTCACAACAGCAGCACTTTTTTGATTGCTTCATGAGTATCATGTAGTTAAGAGCACTATGACAGCAAGCAGCAATGTTGTTAATAGTTTGTATTACAGTAGTACTCAGATCCTAGCTGGGATCAGCTGTACACACTGCATCCAGTGAGAGAAAACATGAGCACTGACATTGCCCTTTAATATTTTGTGCTTGCACTGCCCCTTACTTTCTCCACATTTACTTTTTATTCCTGAACCTTTCAACAACCTTGGGGTTGTTCAGTCTGGAGAAGAGAAGGCTCCCAGGGGACCTTCTTGTGGCCTTCCAGGATCTGAAGGGGGCTACAAGAAAGCTGGGGAGGGACTTTTTAGGCTGTTGGGTAGTGGTAGGACTGGGGGGAAAGGGTCAAAACTAGAGGTGGGGAGATTCAGATGAGACATTAGGAAGAAGTTCTTGCCCAGGAGGGTGGGGAGACACTGGCCCAGGTTGCCCAGAGAGGTGGTGGAAGCCCCATCCCTGGACATTTTGAAGGCCAGGCTGGCTGGGGCTGTGAGTAACCTGCTGTAGTGGGAGGTGTCCCTGCCCATGGCAGGGGGGTTGGAACAAGATGATCTTTTAGGTCCCTTCCAACCCTGACAATTCTATGATTCTATGAACTTGAAAATGATACAGAAAAGGCTTCACAATCACTAAAGTACCATAACCAGCTGTTCCAGCTCTATGTGTTAAACGCAGTGGGTCAGTCTAAGCCTAAGTTCTGTGTAAGGATGTCTAGAACATCTATGCTCAATAGGAACTAATCCAAAAATACATATATGCAAACTGCCAATCACTATGGTTACAATTATCAGCCCTAACTCCCTATACTTCCACAGCTCATTAAAAACAAGCCCTCTGTTTGTGGGAATGTTGCACAACAGCTCCTGAGAGCCACCAGATCGTTTGCATACCCTAATGGGAGCAAACACTCACCATGGGGACTTTCAAATGAGTACCCACCTCTGACCTGCAGCAGGGAGCATGTGTTCATGGTTCTGAAAAAATGGCTTGGTGGCCAGTCAGCCTGGACCACTCTGGCCCTGGTTCAGCACAAAACTTGGGTTTTCCCTGAAATTTGAGAGCTATCCCATACGAGCTTGAAAGCTTCTTTCTGTACAGCAGTTAATGTAATACAGTAACAAGCTGAACTATGGCAGAGCACCAAAGCCCTAATGCATACCATACATTTCACTGGTTTTGCCAAACATTTCCAGCATCTCAGAAGCACGATTACAATCCAAGCCAAGGCAATGCCCTGCACAGCCAGCCCCCAACCTTGAGCTCATATTTAATACTTCCTGTGCTTTAACCACTCAGAATATCCTTGTCAGCTCTGGAATTTGTTTTGGCTTGTTTTATAGCACAATCAAAACCTTATGGTTGTGTTTAGCATCTAGAGACCAACACAGGCAACTGAATTTTGTCCTTCAGCAGCAGCTTGGGATTGCTTTTGGTCAGGACCTCTCCGATAAAACATTAACAATAGAAAAGAAGAGAGGTAACAATGATGTACCACGGAGTATTCTGGAAGAAGGATATTTTAAATGCCACCTTCTTTTCAGCTCATCACTGGATTTTCAAGTCAGTATCAGCTTTGCACGACAAATGCAGGAACTGTAGAAATGTCACTTAACATTTGAACAATAAATGCTTTTCCAGTGGCAGACTAATATCAAAATACAAACCACCAACAAAAGCTTCAACAACACTTGGATGTATTCTAATCCCACTGACAAATATTCTCAGGTGGTAAATAGTGCCAAATGGCATCAACCCCTCACATTTCTAATTATACACAATGGGATGTGTTTTAGAGCTGCCCCCAAACTTCATTTTTAACTAGCAGAATTAGTGTCAAACTAATTTGAGGCAATTTACAATATGGCTACATTATAGTGCTGCTATAATATAAAGAAATAATTTAACAGTCATCTATATAAGATAATCAAATATTTGCCAATCTACATCTTTGTGACCATCAACATGCATAAGGTGAGGAATAAGCTTTTCTTCAAGAGATACCCTTCTTTAGTTTCTTTTGAGGACACATTTTAGGCATGTAAATTATTTATCCTGAAGTAATTATTAAGCTTTGGAAGAATACTAATTATTCTGTAATTAAAGTGACCTTAAAGCTAGCATGTAGTATAATATCTTGGAAATGTCTTTCCAGGTTTGCTTTATTTCCTCGCATGGAAAATATCTTCCTATAAACAGAAATTGAGTGATTAATATGTTAATACAGTCATTCTGTCAGTGTTTTTTCAATTGAGAGCTGCAGTTACAGATCTGGAGCCAGCCCCGTGTGGCCTTTGTGCAACATTCCTCACATTTCACCAGATTCATCCAATTAGCAGGATTATTGTACAATCCATGGGAAGGTTTCAGTACATTCGGCAGATGGAGATTTTAGTCGTATGTTTGATAAGGCTCAGATTCTCCATGAAGTCTTTGCAGTGCAGTGCAGAGCAAGGGGGAAGGAGAAGAAGAAGAGAAGGCAGCGAAACCCACTGCTTGGAGTCTGGTGGTTTTTCCGTAGGACACCTTCTGCCGAGCAAGATGGGGACAGCAGGAGATACCCAAGTACCAATGTGAGATATGCCCAGTTCAAAATAAACATATTCTTTCTTAAACCCTTAAAGCAGCACAAAAATGACATTGTGCAGTCCATCTAGTTCTCAATTGTCAGGGTACCAGATCTCAGATTAATTCAGTTATTTCTAATATTAACAAAGAAACAAAGAGTGTTTTCATGGCGTTTGGCCTTAGGCTTCAAAGAAAATTTAGAATTCTTTGTGTTTAGATTATAAGTATAAAACAACTGCAGAAATCACAGAACGTGTGGTTGGTTTTATTTTACTTAATATGCTAAAGGTGATACTGAGGATTTTGTCAGGAACAGGAGAAATTAAAGGGACGATTTCTTTAGCCTAACATGCTATCACAACCTCATAATTGTGATCATTCTGAAGACTGCAATTTTGAAGTAAATGATTGAGGTGAATAAAAAGCCAAAATAAGAATAGCTTTAAATGCCAGCAGGGCTGAATGCATTCTGTGCTGAGGGACAAGTGAACTGTGTGGTTACTTGTATTTGGAAAGCAGTGGCATTTTCACACCAGAGATATCAGGAATTAATAAGCAGCACTAATAAGCACTTTAAGGGCATCTGGAAGCAAATGTAGGAATAATGCTGCTTTAACCTCATCAAAAGAAAACTGAAATAGAATGAACAGGCCAGGAGGTACAACACCACTGTCAACCCTGTGAATAGCAGTAAGAGCAAGTCATGATGGGGGAAAAAGTAGGTTAAAGAATATGCTACATGATAAAGTAACACATCGATCAGATCTAGCCCCAAAAGGTCTCATTTATCTAAAACCACTGTTTCAAAGACTGAGATAGTAACAACTCTTGCCCTGTAAATAAGATTTTATATCTTTGGTAATGACACATAAAGTAGAAAATGCTGCCTTTGACTTTCTTGAAATATCTGCTTTCCCTTAAGCAGATCTCACTGAAATAATGGCAAATTCATTAGATGGCCAGAAATGGACTTCTTGAATGAAGGGGTAGCCTAGCTAGGCATTTTTATCCACTGTATACAAATGAGGAAAAGGAGATAATGGTGCTAAAGGAAAACTGTTTGCTTAAAAATACGACTGTTCCTGCCCTAAGGTTATCCTACTAATGTTTGAATGATTAGAATTGGGTTTTCCTGTTTTTCCCTTTTTCCTGTAGCTGTAGGACAAGGGGAAGCAGAGGAACTGACTGCATGAATAGCATTGCCAGATGTGCTAGTAAACAAGTGGAAAAATACTTATTTTTTGTAAGTGTATTCCCTGAGCTATTACTTACAGCAATTGTAGGCAATACTTACTGAGAAAGGCATTTATATGTTTCCTCCTAAACACCTCCTCCACTACAGCACCCTTGCATGGCCCTAATGCTTAACAGGGGGAGGGTCCCAGGGGGGTTAGTTTGTCCACCCTTGACTGAAAATAGAGGCACTGGCTGAGCTGGAAGCTGCTGATCGCGCCCTTTTCTGGACTGGTGTTCATATCTTCCCATATCCACCAACAGGCCTGATTAAACCTGCCATTAATTAGCAAGGCAAATAAAACCACCCCTTCATCTGCTGCTGCGACAGCTCTGGATCTGATTCCAAGGGGGGAATCTGCACAGTGACAGTCTCCACCTCTTTTGTCCCAGCACATCCCACAAGAAGGCCAGACAGCAGTGGATGCCTGTGCCCAGGCAGCCCGTTACCCCCCCCAAAACCAGATGGTACCTTTCTTTTCCCCCGTAAAGGGGACAAAGTCTTCTCTGTCCTTGTGCTCAAGCGCTTGCTTCTCCAGGTAGGAGAGCAGGCGCTCTCTGTCGAAGGGGCCCGTGGCAGGTTTGGTGGTCTGGTCCTTCTGCCGAAACCCCGCTGGAAGCAAAGCATTCTGTGAAACAGAGGGAGGCATGGAGAGGAGATGAGGCAATTCCATAGTGTTCCAAATTTCATTTCAACCTTGTTAGTTTCTAAGTGAAACTGTTATTTGTCTGCTACTTCATGTAACGCTCTTTGGTGACAGCAATAACACACGTTACCTAAATGTAATCATTAGAAGCTGGAGACCTCTCAGGATTCTTGATTGTAACACTATTGTACCACTATTGTCTGGAGAAGGCTGTGAGGGGACCTTCTTGTGGCCTTCCAGGATCTGAAGGGGGCTACAAGAAAGCTGGGGAGGGACTTTTTAGGATGTTGGGTAGTGGTAGGACCGGGGGGAATGGGTCAAAACTAGAGGTGGGGAGATTCAGCTGAGATGTTAGGAAGAAGTTCTTGCCCAGGAGGGTGGGGAGACACTGGTCCAGGTTGGCCAGAGAGGTGGTGGAAGCCCCATGCCTGGAGATTTTGAAGGCCAGGCTGGCTGGGGCTGTGAGTAACCTGCTGTAGTGGGAGGTGTCCCTGTGTGTGGCAGGGGGGTTGGAACGAGATGATCTTTAAGGTCCCTTCCAACCCTGACAATTCTATGATTCTAATTCTATGATTCTATTAATATTTTTATTTACCATACATTACAATCACAGCAGCAAAGAACTGAGCAAGATCAGAGCCCTTTGTGTCACGCATATTATAACCACAGACTTTGCAGTCCAGGTAAATAGACCAAGTTAACCTTTCTATACATTTTCTTCTCTCCATCTACTCTTTTTCCTCCCACCTTGTCTCTCTCTCTCTTTTCATTTTTCCAAAAATTCATTGCATTCTAATGCAGATGTCTCTTGGACTCAGAAATTAATGGCAGGCACAGAAAGTAATCGGTGAATGATGTGGACTTCAGCTATTTAGAGCATGCAGGAAGCAAGCAGATGAAGCCCCACTTCAACATGTGATTGCACATGCATCCCATAATATAGGAAGATGCATAAGGCTCCCATGTTTCCAGGAAATGTTGGAATACAGGTACATGGGCTTTGCAGTGCATGTGCAGTAAAGCCAACATGTTGAAGGTGCCCCAGAGCACTGCAGAAATACTTCTTTGTGTTACCTGCACAGTAAAACTGACCCATGGCAAACATCCAGTGAATTCTGAGCACGTCCAGCAAACTCAGGGGACATTTTCTCTGTGTGTGCCCAAGAGTGCTAAAAATTTACTGCACATATGGAGCCTGGCTACAAATGCAGCCTGCCTTGTTTGGTTCGGTGTGGTTTCTTTTTTCATGTTCTGTGTCTCCATTTGAGAGGTACTTGGAGTATCAGAAAATGTGCTGCAGCAGTGGGAGCAGGGAGGCAAGTGGCAACTGGAGGGGCAAAACAGTAAAGCCCACCTTTAATTTCCAAGTACATTTGTGCTATAGAACTAGAAGCTATAAGTCTTTTGTGGCTTTTTTCAGATTTATTTTGTCTCCAGGGTGAACACATTTTATCTGCCAGTATACCTGCCAGTTTTTAAACACCTACATCATCAGTTTGGAAGGTTTGGAGGTAGGTATAGGCAGAATTCCCCCCCAGCACATTTGTGACTGCAACCTGTAGGACCAAGTGCTTCCCAGGCCAGAGATCTTTAAATCCTGTGTAAGAGTGTCTTCAAATACCCAAATTATCCTTGCTCTCAAGAAAACCACAGTTGTGTAGCTGAATCTTCTTTTTCTTAATCATGCCTAAATATATTCTCTTCAACTAAAAATATCTGTGCTGAATGGCACAGTCAACAGATTTCAGAAGTTCAAAAGATCTGATCTTCACAAACACATTCTGCTTGTTTGTTTATTGCTGTGCTCAGGAATAGCAGCCATAAAAAGCGTCTCATCTCTCATCATGCTGCAGTGTACAAACATGATTAAAGATTTAGATTGCAGATGAGCTCGTGTCTAAAGAGACAAGGGATAGAGAAAGGGCACAGTGACTTGTATAAACACCAGTGGCACATCCCAGCAGAAGTAAGACCAAAATGTCCCTCCTACTTTAGGGTACACTGCCTTTGCTGTAACAGAATACAAATATAAAACGCCACAGTGTGGGGCATTTCTATTAGGCAGCTCTTGAACTATAAACCTCCTGACCCCCGTCACTAACCTCAGGATCAAGGTCATCAAGAACATGCTCTAGCTGTTTCAGTTCATCCTCTGAGAGCTTGCTAAGTATTTCATCTTCATTGATATTCTTGTATTTCTCCAACTCTTTTCGGAAGGGCAGAGACATGGCTCCTGCTGCTCTGCTCGACTGATGCTGCTCGTCGAGATTTCAACCATCCAGGAGTACTGGGATTCTTGTGGCTTCACTCTGTTAACAATAAAGCATTATGAGTATCTCCATTTAGCTTGGTACTGTCCTAAAAGGCCTGCATGCTGAGAGTCACATTTACACTTTATTAAAGCAAAGAAAGCAGCAAGATGTCTTGGCTCTGCAGAGGGGACGTGGGAAGCGCTGGGGCTGCCTGTGCAGCAGTAGCAAAGGAATGGCAAGGAGGGGTAGGGAACACTTGGGAACTCCGGGGGTGCAGCAGCAAAGAGAAGCTTTGAAATGTAGATAAGAAAGAAACACTGGGAATGTATCCTTTTCCATAGAGAGAAATGTGTTTAATTTGCTTAGAAACAGGAGCGTTCGCTTGTTCTTTTGGCGAAAGGCAGAGGGAAGTGGTAGAGTCACAGAAAACAGCCCAGTGCTGACAAATAAGAAACAAAATCAGAGAGTCACAGAATGTCAGGGGTTGGAAGGGACCTCGAAAGATCACCCAGTCCAACCCCCCCGCTGGAGCAGGATCACCCAGAGCAGGTCACACAGGAACACGTCCAGGGGGCTTTGAACGTCTCCAGAGAAGGAGACTCCACAACCTCCCTGGGCAGCCTGGGCCAGTGTCTGTCACCCTCACTGGGAAGAAGTTTCTTCTCATATTTCTGTGGAACCTCCTCTGTTCCAGCTTACACCCATTGCCCCTTGTCCTGTCATTAGACACCACTGAGAAGAGCCTGGCTCCATCCTCCTGACACTCTCCCTTAATGTATTTATGAACATTAATGAGGTCCCCCCTCAGTCTCCTTTTTTCCAAGCTAAAGAGCCCCAGCTCCCTCAGCCTTTCCTCAGCAGGGAGATGTTCCACTCCCTTCAGCATCTTAGTGGCTCTGGCTGGACTCTCTCCAGCAGTTACGTGTCCTTCTTGACCTGAGGGGCCTAGAACTGGACACAATATTCTCTCTTATCCCAGCTTTGCTGATGGCTGAAAACTTATCCACATTGTCTTGGCCAGCTTTTTGGTGCATTCTGGTTACCTAAGCAGCTTTAAAGTATGCCTGTTGGTAGTTTTATTTCAAAATGTTTGGCTACAAATGGTAGCACTTAGCATCAAAATAATTCTTGCAGTGAGAATGTGCTTCTTATAGCTCAGAAGATCATCTGTAAATTAGTCTGCTGTACAGGGCACCTGCAGGTGTTCAAAATGCAGTCATGATAAAAATATGGATTTTTTTTTCTTTATTACTGCTCTTATTTGTTGGCCCTATTTTCCTAGCATGCTGTGATTGCCAAGCCATTCCAAATGTCATGGTAGAATTCAACTGTTCTTTACATTGGGAGTTTCTTTAAGGAAATTAGTCAGCATCTGATGTTTCACAAAGTTACATCAGTTGTGAAAAATTCTTACATTATCAAAATTTTATCACATGTGATGAGTGAGAGAGATGTTTTGGCAAAAAAAAAGTCCAAAAGAGCTAATGTTTTTGTGTACTTGGTGCTTAAAGAGAACACTAATTCTACATATATTTAATTGATACAATTTGTTACCAGACATATTTTTTAAATTATGAAGGTCCCTTCCAACCCTGACGATTCTATGATTCTATTTTAAATTCATAAATATATTTGTTTAAAAGTGTGAAAACAAATGCAGCTGCAGTACATTTCTGTACTGGGGCACCAGGTGCCTTCTCTAAGTTTCTTTGGATAAACTGATTAAAAACGTAACATTTCAGCTAGAGGTCATTAACTGGGATGAAAAATTGCTTTGAGAGGATTAGAGCTTTTTAAAACTCTATTTAACAGTTTAAATGGTTGTTTTACTAGAGTTTAATCGCATCCCTGGAAAAGACAGAAACGTAATCCCAAGGTTAGATTAATTAAATGTTGTTGGGAAAGTAACTAGTAAGAGTCCAGAGCAGTTCCCCTGGCTGAGGTTGACTGGTATCAGCAGGACAATGTATGTACAGGCTTCTGTGACAAGGTTTGCAAAGTTGAATCTCTGTGCTAATGGGTAATTACTGCAGGGTGTGATTTGTGTGTTCCAGATGTTTCTGATTTCTTTGTGAATTAACTCATTGTAACTAAGACCTGCCAGGAGACACTTTTCAACAGGTGACAGTGTTCAATATTGTAACTGTTTCCTTTTAATTGTTAGGAAGAGAAGGTATTTGACCATGTGCAGCAGAGAAATATAAACCCAGATATTAAAGATGTATCAGTCTAACTTCTCTCATGGCATGAAGATGTTGGATAACCCTTGTTAGATGAGTGGTGCATGCAAGAGCTTGAAATCATGCTTTTCTTGTACACATACATTTGCAACAGAAATTCCCTTGATATTTTCCCTTTCACAACTGAGTCCTGCCCTTCTTTGACTGGAAAGCAGAAGACTGCTTAGGGAATGTCTTTGTGCACAATCCCTGTAAGCAGTAAAGCTTCTCTGGAGCTGGCACCCTGCTGTAGAGGCTGCTGACAGCTCTGCTGAAATGCCTCTCGTCCATGTCCTGGCTTTAGGCTCTCTATTGACCCTTCCCCACAACCACAATATTGGAAACCAAGGGAACAAGCTAAATCTAACAATTCAGCATCGTTCAGGCTGGGAAGGAAATGCTTAAATCTGGAGTTCACATACTCTGGAAACTGCTGCCTAATGTGATGATCACAATCTCCACCTTCCTAATTGGATTTGATACTGTTAATTTTGTGTATGTAAACAGGGCCATACGCCATCTGTGCTGCTGCTTCTCGGGGTTTGGCCCTTCCGAGGGTGCACAGACTGTTCACTTTTTGCAGATTATATCCCCTGGATTTTCTTTGCTATGATTACTGCAGGAAAACTTCAGTTAAAAAAGCAATCCTAACTCATCAACAGCTTCTAGCTACTGTTACTTTGAGCATACAAAAGCAGATCAGGTGTCACACAGTAAAAAGGAGATGTTCAATCTAATTGCTGTTGAATGTTATCCTGCATTAGGGACCCTGACAGAAGCAGAATGAGGGATTATGGGTTCCCTTCAACTTACTGGGAAGAATGAACAGGGGAAGTAAGGGATGGAGGAGCACAAATCTCATTTAGTTTCAATATGGAGCATCACAGTTTACCATGGGCTCCAATACCCCCTGTTAAACAGCAAAGCATGCTGTTAGATGCCCAGCAGGTGAGACCTATGCTACTGTGCTACCTGTAAATCTTTGTGGAAGTTAAATCTTTTGCAGTGAGCTTCAAAGACTTCATTGCTATATTTTTATCTTTGATTCCTTCTAAAGAACAAAACACATCTGATTTATTTGGGGCAGCTTTTTCACCCACGTCTGTCAATATCTGGATTTAAAATACGTTTTCAAAGGCAAAAAGGGTGTCATCAGTCAGCCTGCATAAAATCACTGTTGTTCTATGTAGTCAACACCTGCTATGTTAGAACTCCTCTAGAATTTGCTGTGTTCCATAAGTACTTTTTGGTTATAATCCTTATACAGAACTGAAAGGGTTTTCTAGAGTAGCTGGGCTGTAGTTGCTGCTAGTATCATAATACTGTTGTAACTTTCTACTGCTGATACAGATATTTTTTCTGAGATGGAGTAAGTCCTCTGCTGAATTAATGTTAGATGTCAGAAAGGTCCCACTCATATTTTCTTGGATCCCTTGAGAAGTGTTGGAACAACCTGAACTATAGAACTTTCTATGGATCAGCAGCTACAAAGGCACATCAGGTCACTCATGCCACCTAAAACACAGGCTAGACCCCTGGAAAAATGTAATGTCTCTGCAGTCCTGTAGAGATGAGAATACTGTGATACAGCTAAGGTGAATTTCTGGGTTTTGATAGCGTGTGCAAGCTAAGAATGAAGCTGCCTGGCAATGTGTGTTTATGATGTAAAAAGAGATGTGCTGAATGGGAAATAATCCAACAGAATTCTTTGTGTTTTGATAGGAAACAAGAATTTTTTTTATAATCAGATTTGAGAAATTGTTCTCACTTTTCCAAGTCGTGGCAACTGATGTTTAGAAAGGAACTCCTGATGCATGATCCATTTTAAACTATCTCTGTATCATGTCCTGGCTTTATGGTCTCTATTGACCTGGATATTTGTGTTCTAAAGTATAGTTGTGAAACTGCTCTGTAAACGTGGAAAAAATCTTCACTTTCTTTAAACAGTCTCAAGTAGCTAAACATGAAAGTAAGAAACAGGTGGAATAAATCCCAAGTTAAACTGATACTGGACCAAATAAATAGGATTGGGGCCGTTATGATTAAGAGCAGTGTTTGTGCCACACAAGCAGATGCTCAGGAGAAGGAGGGTGATTGTCCTGCACCACCCAGGCAATGGAGTGCTCTCACCAATACACTTAATTTAATGCCAGACAGGGAACTTCTCTGATGTACAGACTGCTATTAAAAGTAAGGCTGGGCTATTGAAAGCTTAAAAAAAAAAAAGATAAATGCTCCATTATTTGACATATAAATAAGGTTTCTTTATTTTTATACTTAAAAAGCAAGACCAATGTGTACTTTCTAACTATGGGAGATGTAAACTCGGAGATCATGTTCTGTGGTACAAAATTTCTCCTTGGTTCAGAAAAGCTAGAAAGGCTGCATTAGGGCCAGCACAGCACAGAAGTATGACAAGAACATACAGTGAAGCATTCTGAAACTCTTTTTTGTGTGTGTATGATGAAAATGGTATTAGCTACAGGTCCTCATGTAGATAGAGACAGTAGAATCATAGAATTGTCAGGGTTGGAAGGGACCTCAAAGATCATAGAATCATAGAATTGTCAGGGTTGGAAGGGACCTTAAAGATCATCCAGTTCCAACCCCCCTGCCATGGCCAGGGACACCTCCCACTACAGCAGGTTACTCACAGCCCCAGCCAGCCTGGCCTTCAAAATGTCCAGGCATGGGGCTTCCACCACCTCTCTGGCCAACCTGTTAGTAGACGTGAAAGAAACTCACATTTCCCCATAAGACTTCTGAAGAACTCAAGACATAGGGAGCACTGAACCAGTTTGGCTGAGTCACCTTTTCTGACCCCTCCCATCCAGGACATGGCATCACTTGGTAGATCAAAGCAAATAATCTATTTCAGGACCTGCAGAACTGGGTCCTTCGGGAGGGTGTCTCTGGGGCTGACAGGGGAGCACATTCAGCTGCACATGGCACTGAGCTCAGGGCTGGCTCTGGGCTCGTACTGGTGTGGCCAAACCTCTTCTATTCCCAGCCCAGCTCTCCACCTTTTGTCATACTGTAGCAAAGAATCCCTAAAAATCCCAGTATATTTAAAATATATATGTATATATAACATATATTTAAAATGCTGGTTTTCTCCAGGGCTAATGTAGGGTTATTTCATGTTCTGTTCCTAGCAACTGGTTTAGTTCCATATAGAGACAGGTAAATAATTTATGTTGTCCAAATATTAGACTAGGCCTGAACCTTTAGGGTAATCATTCAGTAATCAGAAACTCCATAATTGGATGAGCCTTCCTGAACCTTGGTAATGCTTGTGCCACTCTGCAGTTTACACTACAGTTGGCTGCATTACTGAGGAACTGACAACTCCCATGCACGTAAAATGTAAGAGATCAATTCACTTTAGTGGCAGTTCAATCATGCCCTTTATAAGGAAAGAATCATCATGTATATTGCAAAATTATCCATATGACTGTACCATTACTTATGGAAGATATAAAGGGATGTACTCACTTTGATTCAGATATCATGAAAGGTTTATCCCTGGCAATTGAAGAAAGATGAAACATTAATGCTTCTTGGACTGATGCAGAATAAAGTTATATAATAACTCATTTCTGATTGTTTCTAAAATAACATTAGTGGTATGTTCATAACCATGCAAAACACGAAACTAAGTCCTTGGAAAGAAGTAGATTTCTTTACAATGCCTGCTGAATTTATAACCTGTTTCTGGGTGTTGTCATATTTTTAGGTCATAACCACTAGAACTGTTTCCATACAAAAATTATGACTAATTATACAGCGACCATATGATGATTTTTACTTTTAAAAAACCCCAACCTTTAAATCAGTCAATTCCTACCTACGGGAAGAGGGTGACAAGACAAATCTAAGTGTTACAGATATTAGTGGGATTGAATATGATGCTCTGACACTCCAGTGATTTGTCACATATGGGAAATGGAAAAGACCAGAGAGATCTGTCTGTCTGTCGTGTCTCCTGTGGGGAGAGACTCCTCCTTGGTTTTAAAGGGGTAAAGTTTAGTTATAAAATAATGAAGCAACCATCTTCTATTTCTGCTTATTGCAACTGGTAACTTTGTGGAATTGGAAGGTAGGTTTCTCCCATCTTTAGAATTTAAGTGATTACTTGAAAATCCAGGCAGGGTTAACTAGATTGTCAAAAATAAAACCATAACACAGTTATGCCTGAAACTGAGGGTGGTGTGAAGTGCTACGCTTACAAATCCTGGAGAGCAGAGTCTTTTTATACAGACAACAAGGACTATGAAATGACAGCTACACCCACAGCTGGTTTTGTGGAAGCTTCAGTCCTGGCATGACTGGAAGAGCCTGCTGCTGAGCTCTACCAGTGGGGGCTGACTGGCAGTCCCTCAGGTAAGACTCACTGAGGTTATCAGTAACGATGCTGATCAGTGTTGTAAGTGACAGGATTAGTGCCCATTTGATAGCAACCGGTAGAAAACAGCCTCATTATTTTCTGTGGGGCACCAATGATATTTTAACCTCACTTGATAACTACCAGGCCCTGCAGGTTTGATTCTGCAGTGCTGATTCACCTTGAAACACGAGGTTGTATCTCCCCAGGTGAGCAGCACCCCAGAGTGTACATGCTCCCAGTCTTGGGACACAGCAGCCCTTGGCTCTGTGGTCCCCAGATAAACATGGATCAATCAGTTCCTAGATCATGCACGTTACAGTAAGAGCTGTGACATCTACAAGATGGTGTCTCCACCCACTTCAGCCTCCCAGATTTTGTGTTGTGTAGACTCGTAGTTGTTGTCATCAGCCCATCTACCATGAATGCCAAGCAAATCATATGGGTGCACATGGATTATGTGCACCTTTGCAAAAAAGGCATCCCCTCAGGGAGCCAAAGGCCAGGCTCTGATATCCCCACTGATCAATCACAGTTACATGGAACCAACTGTTGTGCCTTAAACACCATCAGCCACAGGAGAGCCTCTCCACTGTCCTGTCAGAGGAAAGAAATGCCTTGTTCGAGGTCAAACGGAAAGTCTGTGTCAAGACAAGGAATTTCTTCCAAGTATCAAGCATTGAACAGCTTTTCCCTTGGCTATGGGTCCTTCTTCCACAGGCAGTCGTGTTCATTTAAGTGGATATTTTAGATGACCAATATACACCAAGTGAAAACACAGCAGAGACGGAACCAAAGGCTAGGTTAAAAGATATACTACTGATTGCAGAACTAGAATGATGACTGTTACATAACTTCTAAAAAAATCCTCTTTTTTGCATCTTTCCCAAGCTGTTTTTATTCCTTGCAGTGTACAGGGACATTGTAACAACCTCCATTTTTGCATTTTAGCTGTCAACCAAAGCCAGAAACCATTCGTGATATGCACATCCTGAGAGCTGAAACAATAAATAGGAGAAGGAATTGTAGGTGGAAATAAACTTTTTATTTTTACAACAAACCAGATCAGACCATCCCTGAAAAAGACAACACTAGTGTTTGTTTTTCACAGGTTGGAAACATCAGTAGGAAAAAAGGACGCTAACAAAAACACCGTTCCACCTGTGCTGCCAATAGATAGCAAACTGTGCTACCTTTCTGTCACTGCTGCTCTCAGATTTCTCTATTTCACAATGGCACCAACCCAGCTGTTCCTTGAAACAATCCTATTAAAGATTTAAAACATAAGTTTACAGACTTCTGTGGCACCAAATAATGATGACCAAACTCCACTAATAGAAGCCACTGCTACCCTTGTGCACTATGGTCAAGGAACAGAACACGAGTGCTCACCCCAGGATTAACCCCTCCACCCCTCGATGCAAAACCCCGCACAGCTCCCACAGCCTCCCAGCCACAGGAAGATGGCAAACTATGAGATTCAATAACTTAGGAATGTTACCAAAAAAACCCACCCCTAGAGCAGATTAATAACAACAGAAATGCATAAACATTGCTTGCCAGAAGTTGTAAAAGATTGGAAATAATCATGATTTGGAGAAGGAAGAAAAGTTAAGCAACAAGAGAGCAAAGCACACCTTTTTGAACAGAATTATTTAGGTTGTTGAGCAAAGCTACTGGCTAAGTTCTACCAAGCTAGGTGAATGGCAGAAAAGACACACATGGCATTTAGGTTGGCAAAGCCACAAAAATGACTCACATAACCTTCTTCATTTCCCACAAAGTGGTAAAAATTTAAATATATATATATAGTGGAAGGCAGTTAAGAGTTGTACTACATACAGCACCACAGCAAAGGCACACAGTTGATTACATAGCAAATAGTTGCAGAATAACGTGGAAAAGATCATAATGTCATTAGTATAATTCAATGAGAAACTTCCATGCATCCCTGAGTTCATTTTTCTAATAATTGTATCCCTGGCAAGGAATTAAAGGATGTGATGCCTGCAGTATTAGGCCAGTTGGTCCCAGGTGTTTCTTTCCCATTACATGTTCCTAATGGGGAGGGCAGAACAGAGGAAGTTCAAGGGCAATTTCCGAGAATAATCAGTTAAAGAAAAGCCTTCCTATGATAAACTGAAAGACTGCACCTATTTTACTACAAATATGCAAATTAATAACTGAAGACAATATTAAACATTTTCAAAAGAGACCTACACAGCATATCATTCATGGTATAAAAATATCATCACTTCTTCCCATTATTTTTAAATTGATATTTGATACTGCTACATTTCTGAATTTGTTCCTTCATTAGTGACGCTACAATGGTTTTTTTCATAAGTTTGTGCTACTCTTAAGCTCAGTGTGGTCACATGAATCTAACCATTCTTCATTTATGTTCCAGTATTATAGTCTTCAGATTTCTCTACGTGTTTCTCATTCATCAGCTGTTACTCTGACAAAAGGAGTTCCCCCAAAGCTTCTATCAAAGCAAAACACCTTGAATTAGCAGAGGGCCACCCCGATAATTGTGTAATAGAAGATGACAGAAGAGAGCACGTGTGATACCTAATGCCAGGGCGCTGGTTTTCAGGACACATTTTGCTCATCGAGAGCCCCGAAATGTTACTAAATCTGCATCCTAGTAACCGAATGTTCCTAAATCTGCATCCTCTTTCTGAACCTGTCACTGCTACATTTATCCTGCCCTGCTCCACGGCAGCGGAGCAAAACCCCCCTCGCTCAGCCCTGCCGTCTTTCTGACATACAAAAGGCAGGAGATCTCTGAGGAGAGGCAGCTCCTCTTCATTTACAAAACACCTCCTTGTCATATTTGATTAAACCGCTCCATCTAATCTCTGCCGTTTAACGCCTGGCATGAAGGATGCGAGCACATCGCAAGCAGCATCTCCGCCTTCCCTCGTACCGCGCCGTGCCGAACACAACGGCAGGAAGGGGGAAGGCGCTCCGCGCACCGCGGGAGCCGCGCACAGTGCGGGGCGAGCCCCGCCGGCTCNCCTGCCCGGCCGGGCACGCTGGGACTCGTAGTCCGGCCGCCGCCAGCAGCTGTCCCGGGGGCCGCGGGCACCGGCGGCAGCCCCGCCCCAACACCAGCTCCCCCAGCAGCATCCCTCCCGCCCTCACCCCACCGGGTCACCCCGCGTCCGTCTTCTCCCTCACCCCTTTCCATTTCTTTCTGCCTTAAGCCTGCGGGTCAAGTCCCACCTCACCCGCATTCAGACCATGCTTATTCCCCCTCGCCTTTGGCTTGGCATGACGCAGCCTCAGCCTCACCCCTCCCCTGAGTGGCTCCTCTGTATGGAAACCACGAAAGCGGACTGCGCTGCGGCTTGGATGCTCTGCTGGCTGCGGCCACGGCCACTGCCCCACGCATATCTCCGAGCTCGCTGCACATCAATGAATGGCCTCAGCAGATGTGCTGGGCAGTTCTGGGTGCACATGTAGGCAGCCGACCCTAAAGAGCATGGTTTGCTCTCTCACACACCCTCTGCAGCCTGAAGCAGCCAAAGCCTCACCCTGCACTAAGACGTGTGGCTCCAGAGAGCCAACCCCAGAGTGGAGGGCATTGGACTCTGAGACCATTTTGATGGGTTTCCTCTCTAATTTTAATCAGTTTGGACAATTCAATTTGTATTTTTGCTTTTATTCTATACTGATGTTAACTGCTGGTTGAAATTGTGTATCATACATGATACAATCTGAACGTCCCCCCTGTAATCAAGCATGTCCAATTTATCAGATTGCCTTCACTGGGCTCTGTGTTTTAACTGAACTGAGGGCCTTGGTTCTGAACACTAAGTGATGAGTCACTAGCAGCAGAAAAGCTGTTCCTGTGATTAAAATGCCTTTAAGTTTCATGACATATTGGCAGGAAAACAAGACATTGCCTTGTTAAGAAGCAGATGCTGCACCAGAGATGAATTTTCCTATGGAAAAAACAGTGCAGCTAGGAAATACAATGGCTTCAGCTCCACTCCATACCCTGCCAAACACCTCAGGCATCTGTAGCAAGACTTACAGCAGAGAACTCAGACCAAGATCAGGGGTCTGAATGGTCACTTTCCACCTTTTACCTCTGCTGCTCAGGAAAACACTTGTATCTACAAGAATGTGGAGAGTGCCCAAAGATGCTCCAAAGCTGCAATTGTCTGCTTGGAGTCCCCTTGCCTCAAGCTTCTTATGAAATGGGATATTCAGACATAAGTTAACAAAGCTTTTGCCAAACATCCAAAGTATCGGATCAACAGGAGTTGAAAAGAAACAGATGTGTTTATTCTACAATCTCCCCCCCCCTCTCTCCACCCTGAAGCATTCAGAGAAAACAAGGTTTGCATCCATGGTGTTGCTTGTTGAGTACAAGTGTGAGTGAAGCTGAACTGAATTGCTTTGAAATCTGCTGCTTGGCAACTTAGTGGCTCAGGCTGAAGATGAATCTGTGGGTTTGGGGTTGAAGTTCTACTGCAAACAGAGTTGATTCAGACATGAGACAGAGAAATGGGGATTTAATTCTTAACATGGATTAAACCCTCTTTTGGTGTTTAATCTTGGTCTGTAGGATCAGGGGTTGAATGAATTACTCAAATATACTTAAACAAATACTGGGAAAGGGAAATGTATGATATCAACAAAGAGCAAAAGTTAACTTTGGGATGTTTGTTTTTTGATAAACTTCTGCGAGTTTTTCACTCAGATTTTCCTGTCACGCCTTAAAATCAATTTGTTGAGACTCTTTCTCAGTTGATATGAATGGGAAGAACCCCTCCCATGCTGACTTTTCCATTTGCAGTTGTCTTGTATCTGCTGACAAACTCACTTCACATTAGTTTCTGTTAGAACTGTAGCTATCAAACTCCGTAGGGAGTGCAGAGTTTGGCAGGAGTCGAGGCTCTTCCCTGGCTATGGTTTCATGTTTCTTTCTTCCTTTTACATCGTGCATAGAGTTTGCAATCAAAAAATTAGAAGCATGATCAGTCTTTGTCTGAGAAAAGATACAGGTCACCTGTATTCATGAGACATGCAGACAAAGATATACATGATAAATATATTAAATGCAGATGTACACAAGGGTATACCCACACTTGTAGGAGTAACATTCTCCTTAAATCACAGCATACAAAGTAAACTGTATCAGACTTCAACCTCATTTACAGAATGTGTGTTCAAAATAATTTTTTGTTCTTCCCAAAATGCAAAATGAAAAGACAAACGTACACAATTCAATTCACAAATCTAGGATGTATCCCTTGTATGGGATACATCTGCTGCGATACATTTACATCAAATGGCTGTGACACCCTGGACCAACTGTATTTCTAACGTAGGGGACTTCACAGACAACACCCTGAAAACACATTTAAAAGTGCAGGGTAAGGCTCCAAAACAGCCCCTTTTCTCTGGTAGGAATCTTGCACAACATTTTTATGTATTTAGGNCGAGCCCCGCCGGCTCCCACACGCCGAGGATGGTTTGCAGGGGCCCTCCCGCCCCGCCGGGTGGGAGCCGGGGCCCCGCGACGACGATGCTCCGCCACAAGCCGCCGCCCCTCCCGCACCGCACCGCAGTACGCGGAGCCGCC